>OW796118.1:3145291-3520972 GCA_941860345.1 Chrysodeixis includens | reverse complement strand
CCACGCTGCACTGCTGCTTGGTTCTACGCTTGCAGCACCCGACAGCTGCGCGCGGAACTCTTCGCGACGTTTTGCGCGGATGTTCGCCTAGAGTATATCACAAAAACATTTATGAAAATCTCGAAAGAACAGACAGAGAGATAGGGTTTTGGAAGATCATCAAAATCAAATTCCTTCATCCTTTTGTCGCGTGGGGTTTCACAAACACTTAATTCACATGCAGAGAGACACTCAGACTCAGAACAAACATCTGTAGATCGCACAAATTCTTGTCGATCGCGGGGATCGAGCCCGCGACACGTCGCTCACATTTATAATTGACGTGGTGACCTATACCTCTCGGCTATCTATGCAGCCAGTTCTTTAATATAGCGCAAAACACACAACATCCCGCTTTCTTCAAGTTCAAACCCGCAATAGACGCTAAAAACGCCATTACCACCCGTCTGGACCTGATAAAACGGCCTGTAGACGCCAAAAACATTACCACCAACTGTTATCTGGACCTATTGCACTCGTCTGGGAGCAGGGAGAGCTAAAAGGAGGGGATATACTACTACATATATTGTGGCACCATGTAACTTTTATCTATGTCAAATCATGTGGTGTGTAGTAATTCTAACTATCTATCTATGTACATACCTTGAGCGTGGGCGCGACGTGTGTGAGCTGCACGCGCTTGCCGCTGGTGTCCACAGTGCGCCCCTCGCGGTCCAGGATCAGCGGCGCGGGGCCCCCGCCAGAGGCCGCGCTTAGGGCCCCGCCTGGGGTCACAACGGTATATACTTAGCGCCAAGTAGATGTAGCACTAATAACTAGAGTGTGGTGTGTCCATTTGTTACTTCTTCACGTCTATTTTAGACGAAAAAACGGGTATTATTCGCGATATAATTCGATATTTCTTTTCCCCGACATTTCGGCCGAGTTTCACAGACCACGGTCACGGATGGACGAATTATGGATCAAATTATATCGCGAATAAGACCCGTTTGATGTCTAAAATATGTGTACAAGTCGCAATAGTACAAAAACATTAATTCTTTACGTCTAATAGGTGATATTTAAATCTAATGAATTAACACATAAGCTAACATAGATTTGAATATAACTGCTCCTTCGTTAGAATTCCTCTAGCGTAGGCCTTGACGTATACGTCGCTATGTGTGATAGTAAGATTTTAATGATATTGAAGTCAATGGGATGATGGAATTGGTGTTATAGCTGTGAAAAGATCAGTGTGGCAGTGAATGTAAAAGTATGATTAGTGTGTGTGATTAGTTCATCCCTGTTCTTTTGAGATTTTTGTGATGATGAGATATGAGTGATACTGAGATTGGTGTGGTGGTGAAATAAGTTTGACAGTGAGGTCAGTGTTTTTCTGTGAGTTGTGATACTGGGATTGGTGTGATGGTGAAATAAGTTTGACAGTGAAGTCGATGTTTTTCTTAGAGTTGTGATACTGAGATTGGTGTGATGGTGAGATAAGTTTGATATTGAGGTCGATGTTTTTCTTAGAGTTGTGATACTTAAATTGGTGTGATGGTGAGATAAGTTTGATATTGAGGTCGGTGTTTTTCTTAGAGTTGTGATACTGAGATTGGTGTGATGGTGAGATAAGTTTGATATTGAGGTCGGTGTTTTTCTTAGAGTTGTGATACTTAAATTGGTGTGATGGTGAAATAAGTTTGACAGTGGGGTCGGTATTTTTCTGTGAGTTGTGATACTGAGATTAGTGTGATGGTGAAATAAGTTTGACATTGAGGTCGGTGTTTTTCTGTGAGTTGTGATACTGAGATTGGTGTGATAGTGAAATAAGTTTGACTGTGAGGTCAGTGTTTTTCTGCGAGTTGGGATACTGAGATTGGTGTGATTGAGAAATAAGTTTGACTGTGAGGTCAGTGTTTTTCTGCGAGTTGGGATACTGAGATTGGTGTGATTGAGAAATAAGTTTGACTGTGAGGTCAGTGTTTTTCTGCGAGTTGGGATACTGAGATTGGTGTGATTGAGAAATAAGTTTGACTGTGAGGTCAGTGTTTTTCTGCGAGTTGGGATACTGAGATTGGTGTGATTGAGAAATAAGTTTGACTGTGAGGTCAGTGTTTTTCTGCGAGTTGGGATACTGAGATTGGTGTGATGGAGAAATAAGTTTGACTGTGAGGTCAGTGTTTTTCTGCGAGTTGGGATACTGAGATTGGTGTGATTGAGAAATAAGTTTGACTGTGAGGTCAGTGTTTTTCTGCGAGTTGGGATACTGAGATTGGTGTGATGGAGAAATAAGTTTGACAGTGAGGTCAGTGTTTTTCTGTGAGTTGTGATACTGAGGTTGGTGTGATGGTGAAATAAGTTTGACATTGAGGTCAGTGTTTTTCTGCGAATTGTGATGTAACTGAGATTCGTGTGACATTGAGATCGGTGTTATACTGAGATTAATGTACCATCGATTAAAATTGCAATCTTTCTTTTGTATAGCTTCTCTTTTTTTTGACGTTTATTTTTGTGTGGTGGAAAACCAACTCTATAACGTATTGCATAAAGTACAGTATTGTGTAGACCGTACACAGATGAGCGATATTATACTTTATCAGGAGTACTTACCGGCTAGTTTCCTTTGTATCCTAGCTTGGAGTTCAGCTATCTTCCTCTGCTTCTCCAGCTCTTCCTGGCTCATGGTGTTCCCAACTGTGGGCAAAATTATGAATATAAGTGTCTGTAGTGAAAACGCTATTCTTTAGATGATTAATGCGTTCTTGGCTACGACTGGTTTATTAAAGCGCTTTTTTTTTATACCTTTCAAAGAAAGAATAAGAGAAAGGGTGCAACTACAAGATGTATAGGGACTAGTTTTGGTTCCCTTATTAAGTCTTTGAACGCCGCGCCGTGGGGGTCACCAGGTGACCGACAAACAGTACATATTTTGTTGCTCGGCAGTCAATGTGTATAATAAAATCTTAAAAAAAAAAATGTTTATTTCAAGAAAATAATTTATTATTACGAACAAAATTTTCAACATTGTTAGTTAAATGTTAAATTTTAATAATTTAGGGCAGAATAGAAGAAAAAAACGTGTTGCAACGACCCTAAGCAAAATAGAATAAGGGCAGGAAGATGTGATAATGGTTTTTTATACTTTTTGCTTTTATTTAGCCAACACTGGGCCACCTCCCCTTTTCCATTAACCCCCTACTCACCCGGCTTAGAATACAGGACCGGCTTGATGACACTAGGCGGCGGTATCACGCTATGTTGCTGCACCTGCAGCTTGAGTTGCTGCGCGGTCGCCGCGGCCGCGCTCACCCCGCTCTTGGAGTCCCCGCCCTTCATAGCTAAGAGTGCCCGCTTACGTTCCTCGATCTCTTTTTGTGCATTCGCCATCATAAGCTGTAAGAGATGGGTTGAATTTAGGACCAAGAAGTCACGATGCGGGTTGTTCGTAAGAGTTACCGCGACAATGGCACTCAAAGGGCTCCAGAAGAAACCTAGTAAACGTCTGACACTCCCTCCCGCTGCATCCACAGCAGGCGGGGTCATTTGATGATGGAGTTAGCTGACAGCCTGACTTAACACATAGTCTAGTTTATAACCAACTGGGCCAGAGAGTGTAACATTTTTGCAGCTATAACCGATAATTGCGTGGAAGAAGCCATGTCCACTGCTAGTATTTAAAAATATGTGAAACAACCATCAACAACACCAAAACCTCACCTTAATCCTATCCGCACTCAGCACAGCCATCTTAGACCCCACCGTCTCCCCCTCAGGAACGGCCGCTTCCACTCCATTCTTTTTATCCTCCCTATCCTTCTCCTCTTTAACATCATCGTGCCGTGACCTCTTGACCTCCTTGTCTCGGTCTCCGGACTCGTGCTTGCGTTTCTGGGACTTTGAGCTGGATATCAACTCTTGAGCGAGAGCTATAGCTTTGTCAGCGAGCTTGCTTGCTTTCTTTGAGTCTATGTGAGCGGATATTTTGTCTATGATTTTTCTTCGTTCGTATCTGTAATTTGGGAGTTGGGAAGATTAAATCATTTGTTCTGTGAGTAGGATTTATTATCGATTTGTGTTAAAATACTACCAAGGAATTGAAAAATTCAGTAATCTAACACTCAATAATAGTTGATTATACATTAACAAAAATATGTAAAATAAAAGGTGTTCCGCACACAGAATATTTTTTTTTAGATATAATGTGTCCACAACCTCATAAAATATGTTTAAAGTTGATGACAAATTGAGAACCTCATCTTTTTTGAAATTGTTTTGTTTGCCATCCTTAGATTCGTAATTTAAAGTAAATAATAGTATGTAAGTAGGTATGGTTTGTAATAATATTACTTAAATCAGAGAAGAAACTGTATACACACAAAACAAATACAAGAAGTTCAAGACATGTGACTTTTAAGTAGACAACAATATATTTTTTGGTGGATTATTATATTGTAAAGCTGTTAAATAACTATTATAAATGATGGTGAATATCCATCATAGATTGCAAACCCAAGTCGTTTACTAACTGAAACAGCTAAACCAATTGGAACACAACTTTTGGCAAAATCACAAGTTTGAAAGCTAAAGGACGTGTTATTTTACAGATTTTAGGGTCTTTTCACCTCATTATAGTTGTTTTGTTAGTAAATTACGCATAAATGACAATACGATGTAGTATTATGCTCTTACCCGCTCGTCAGACAAGATGATACAGTTGATAGCAAAGAACTATCTGTTTTCCCGATAGTTCTGTATATGGCGCGGTCGAGGGACGACCTCAAGTCCTCTACCTCACGCCTAGAAAGCTGCAAAGCCATGATCCCACGGAAAAAATCACACAAAATAAATATCCCTTCTAGGTTATGTCACTTAAGTCAATAAAATTAAAGTCTAAACACAAAATTGTTGGTAAATAGTAATTTAAAGTTGTTTTAACGAATTACATTCGTATTACTTTCCATTTTTATAGGAATTTGAAGATTTTTTTGGTAATTGCAAATATTAATTCACACTGACGTAAACAACGACCATAGATGTCAGTGTTGTGCAGTTATAAATTTGGTTATCTACTCCACGAATAGTTTGTACTATTGGCTACTAGAATTGTCTGGAAATAAACTCCTTTTTATGTATTTACAAAACAACTTATTAATTATCTAACGAATGATTGAAGTAGCGCAAGTTAGTTGCCTTTTAATGAAAATGTGAATTAAATGATAAAATGTTTTCACTCGCTGGAAAGCATCGTTCCCGATTTAAAATTACCATCAAAAGATTTCTTTTCTACATTGGTCACATTACAAAAATTGTCTATGAATTGCGCTCCATTATAAGCAAAATCGTTAAAAAATGCGAACCCGGTTTATGTTTTATCGTAACTAGTAAGAAACAAAAAAAATATTTTATGTAATGTTAGGTTGTTACGTTTTACAAAAACCTATATTTGCAATATTCGTGTCTTAGTAAGTTTCTTACTTTTTATTGAAAAAGCTTTTCCTAGCACTAATTTCCGACTGCGTCAAAAGGAACGAAACATGTTTATATGTCATTACAGTTGACTACAGCGTTGAACAAACAAAACATAAATAAAACATTATTTACCGTAGAAAATAGTCATATTACGTTACAAAAACCTCAAGAAAGAGGCTAGAATAGTTCTAAAAGTGTTAAAACAGTTATACATCACAACAAAAACATAACCTAAAAATGTCGGATGATGATGATGTTGTATTGGTCAAGAAGTCGAAACAGGTTCACTATGGGTCCTTGGAGGAGCAGGAGAAGGCCAGGCTGTCGGCCCTCGCAGCCGCAGCCAAGGAAGGCGCTGAAGATACGGGCGGGAAAGAGCTCGGGGACATACAGATTTCCGGCGGTAAGGAATAGGGCTTTTGTCTGTTTTGTTGATATTCTGGAAGATTTCGAATAGTTTAGTTAGTCGTATTATGTTACTTAAAGTGTTAACTTTATGTCTGGGTAAACTTTGACTTGTATATAAAAAAATATATACAAGTCGAAGTTTAAAAGTCGTTTAGGAAAAGACGAACGGGCTGTGTTCTTGCAAGATGGTGTGACCAAACCCAATTCTATCTGCAACTCCACCTGCGCGAAGCTTTACACACTGCTGCTGATAGGAGCATCTGGAGAAAATTGTCCCAAACTCAATGCTGGGACTAGTGGTCATGATCCCCAATCTATGGCGAAATGACTTTGATGGTGATAGCTTTCAGTGGTATACTTAGAAGTCTTATTAACGTAACACAGTTCAAAGTGGTATGCCAGGATCGTAGCAAATGGAAAGATGTGATCTCTGCCTACCCCCAAGGGAAAGAGGCGTGACGTTTATGTATGTATGAACTTGTAAGTTCAAAACATTAATAGCGCATACCCCTTTTCAAAATCGCAACTACTTTAAACTTATTTTCCAAAATCACACAAAATCCAACTTTAGAAAGACAATTATCAACATCCCCATTCATAGAATAGGATTTAATAAAGTCTTCTTACTTCCAGAATACATGGAGCTTGAAGAAGAGATGTCGAGAGACAAGAAGGCTCTGCTGGAAGAGTTTGAGAGGAGACGGAAGGCTCGGCAGCTCAATGTATCCACGGATGATGACGAGGTCTGTATTTGAAGAAATTAGTTTACTAAGATGCACTTTCTCAATGACAAAATTAAATTAGAGAGCATACAGAAATCATTTTATACCACTTGCTAAGTGTGCTAGCTGTGGAGAAAAACCTGTGTACTAAATGCCATTGATTTCGATAAACCTTTTTGATTAACTGTTTATTTAATACTGGTTATACAAATATGTACAATGGTGGACTTAATTATTGCCTGAGGTATTCTCTACCAGTCAACAAGAATCAAGAAATGAGTGTATGTATGAAAGATGATCAATGAAAAACAATTAATTCTATCTATTTTCTTACATGGTACAATTTGAACGTCAAACAACCCTTACGGTTATCTAAGCATTCTGTCCTTTGAGAAAGGGTGCAACAAATTCAACAGCAGCACACTATCAATTCCCCATGTACATGGTCCCAACTTTCAAGTCTTTTACATCAACATCTTATTACTTACGCTAGGTACGTCGCAGTTTGCGTCAGCTGGGAGAGCCGGTGTGTCTGTTCGGTGAGGGGCCGGCAGAGCGCCGCGTGAGACTCCGCGACCTGCTCAGCTAGTAAGTACTTAGATAGCTTGGAACTTAGACCATGGATAGACGAGTGGTAGAGGTCACTACACCATATTCAGAAAAACTTTTTTTATAATAACTTTAGTGAGGATGATTCATACTTAAATGAACGGTTTACTCAGGCGTATTTATGGTGATAGTTTGATTAGTTTCGGACCCAACCGGAGTCCTTAGTCCTTAAGTCGAACTCGACTCCTAACCCTGCTAAACTACTATATGTATTTATACAGTTCGGCTGAACTGATAGGCGAGTGGTATAGGTCACCACCCCAATTACCACTGTGCACGACGTGCCACGGGTTCGATCCCCGCGTAGAACAAGAATTTGTGCGATCCACAAAGGCTTGTTCTGAGTCTGGGTGTCTCTGTGCATGTGTATTGAATGTCTGTAAAACCCCCCGCGATACAAGGTTGAAATCCATAAATGCGGGAGTCGTACTACAAAAAAAAAATAGTGTCCAGACTTAAAACAAGCAATTGTTTCACGTACGAAATGTCTACTTTACTAACGAATCTTACTCTATATCTACTACCAGCCTAGGAGAAGACGCGATACACAAGAAGTTAGAAGAGGAAGAGGCCCGCATCGAGAGGGACCGCGGCCGGGAGGGCACGTGGTACCACGAGGGCCCGCCCGAACTGAGGGAGGCGCGCCTCTGGATCGCGCGGTACTCACTGCCCAGGGCTAAGCTTAGGTAAGGATACATTTATCAATTTCTCAAATAGTGTAATTTTCTATCTAATTGAACGTTTTATCTTTAACTTAAAATATCAGGAATATTTTATAACAGCTTCAGATATTGCCAGAAATTGGACTGCACGGATAGCCTCATGGTATAGGTCACCACGCCCATTACCACTGCGCGCGACGTGTGGCGGGTTCGATCCCCGTGTAGAACAAGAATTTTTGCGATCCACAAATGCTTGTTCTGATTCTGAAAAAGGAGTAAATGATAGTGTGACGTCTGATAGAGGAGAACGGAAAAAAAAAACGTGTTGCGCCGAACCCAAGTAAAACGGGATAAGGGCAGGAGGATGATGATGATGACATGTTCACACTTGCTAGAGTATATTCATCCTTAAGCCACCTTCTCCATACTTCTTCTTCGTTCTCTAGGCTGAGCAAGGCCCGCGAGGAGTTGAAGCTGGCTGGCAGCGTGCGCGCCGCCGCCAAGCAGGACTCGCAACGCAAAGCCTCCGCCATGTCTATATACTGCAGTCAGGTAACATACACACAGAGTCCACCCGTGACCACGGTCTGTGCAACTCGACCGAAACGTCGGAGAATAAATATCGTTTTATATAGCGAACAAGTCCGTTAATATGATATAGTGCTTATTTACACGACAATCGGTACATATATTCCCGATAAATTTGATATTTCTTCTCTCCCGACGTTTCGGTCGAGTTGCACCGACCGTGGTCACGGTCGGTGCAATTCGGCCGAAACATCGGGAATAAGGATCCGTTTGTTGTCTAAAATACCTATGTCTGTGAAACCCCCCGCGATACAAGGATTAAATACCTTAGTGCGGAAGTCGTTTTAAAAAACAATAATAATAAAGTAAGAATCGCGAAAACGCGAAAGTTTGTAAGTATGGATTTACTCTTTCACGCTCAAACGGTTAAAGCAATTTTTATTAAAAGAGTTTGTTCCGACGTTTCTTTTCATGGTAGCCAATTTGGCAATGTCGATTCCAGCGAGCTTATATTTTTAAAGAATGATATGTAAAATAAATAAAATTAATCCTTTTTGTAGAATAAACCAGTTCATTTCATATGAAATAGAAAGTTTCAAGAAAATTGTTTATATGTATAATATATCAGTATTGAAGCTGTGATAGCTTAGTGGTGAGACCGTAGGACTGCTAAGTCAGAGGTCTTGAGTTCGATCCCCACGGCGCGCACCGACTTTTCGAATGTTGTGTGCGTTTAAGAAATAAATATCACAGCTTCCGTGTTTCGGAAGGCACGTAAAAATGTGGGTCCTGCGCCTGATCTCTCTCCGGTCGTGTCGGATTACCGTCCCATCGGGCTATGAGAGTAAAGGAATAGAGAGTGCACCTGTGTTAGCACACGCTTGTGCACTATAATATGTCCCGCGTAGCTGGCTGGTGTCATAGTAACACTGGCCGCCGTGGCCGAAATCGGTCGGACCGCTATTATTATTATATCAGTATTGCACCCGTGCGAAGCTGGGGCGAATCAATAGTGGTAGATGGTTAATATTTTCAGCATAATATAGCAACATTATTTATTTTTCAGATTGGCGACACCAGGCCTATTAGTTACTGTAGGTTTAGCAGCGATAGCAAGATGTTGATCACTGCGAGTTGGTGAGTTATTGTTATTATATTTTTATTATTTAATCCGTGTGGTGTCCGGATATAAAGAATAGCGCCACCCCATATCCTCCACTGGGTGTCGTAAAAGGCGACTAATGGACCTTAAGACCCAGTGCACTGTACCAAGCACCTTGGGTCACCCGAATGGTGGCGGGTAAACAACCAACAATCGCATTCCCAAAGAGGGTTAGTGTCAGGCAGGCGGCCGACTATAAAACCATAGCCAAAACTTGGCAATGTCTATTGGCAACTAAGCAATGTCTAGAAGACGTGTTGCGCCGACCCCAAGTGAAATGGGATAAGGGCAGGAAGATGTTGAAGCTGATTTTTATTACTTAATACTATGTCTGAAAGGAAATCGTCTGTCTTGGTGTGGACATGTGATGAGGAGGGATGAGACTCATGTGACTAAGAGAGTGATGAGTATGAATGTTGATGGATGGAGAGGAAGGGAAAGGCCAAAGAAAAGATGGATGGAGTGTATAAGGAATGATATGTGTTAGTCTGTTGGTCTAGTGGTTAGTGGTCCTGACTGCTATAGCAGAGGTCGTGGGTTCGATCCCCACCCAGGACAAATGTTTGTGTGATGAGCACGATAATTTGTTGTATCTGGGTGTAATTTATCTATAACTAACTGACCCCGCAGACTTCGTACTGCCCCAACGATAAAAAAAACACCTAAACGTTTATATTGGAAAAAAAAAATGTGAATCTAAACCATTCTCAGATCCCCTTGAACACACACAAAAAAATTCATTAAAATCAGTCCAGTCGTTTAACAGAAGTTCTGTGACATACACACTCACAGAAGTATTATGTATATAAAAATATGTATGTATGAGTATTTAGAAATACAATAAGTATGTATATCAGTTATCTAGTACTCATAACACAAGTTACTATCGTATACTTAATTTAAGACTAGATGGCGTTGTGTGAATGTTGTAGATTTGTGGAATTTGATTTTGAGTTGTTGACCGATTCTCAAACCTACTCAATATGCTCACAAAAATTTGTCTTTATACCAAAATTCATCCAAATCCTTTCAGTAGTTCCAGCGTGATTGACGGACAAACATGAAAACAAACAAACTTTTATATACTTGTCTCCCAGGTCTGGTCTAGCCAAGGTATGGTCAGTCCCGGGCTGCGAGGCGCTGCAGGTGCTGAAGGGCCACACCTGCAACGTCAGCGGCGCCGCCTTCCATCCACACGCGACACTGCCGAACCACTTCCAAGACAAGGTAGGGACATAACTAAAGGCTATAGGGCTAACTAAGGGCCTGCCGGGGCCGCGGGATGTTCGTGAGAGTTACCGCTCGCCCGGCACTCAAAGGGCTCCAAGAGGAACATTCTTAAATGGTACAACGGTTACTCACGCGTATGTATCGGGATAACGGGACTAGTTTCGGATACAACCGGAGTCCTTAAGCATGAGCTGACGCGGCGGCGGCGAGTCGATCAGGAGGAACATAGTGGGTTTTAGTCAGTAACAGTCTGACACTCCCTCCCGCTGCACCCACAGCGGGCGGGGGCATTTTATGATTACCTACGAAAGAAAAAGGTAGGAATATAAAATGTGATTGTACAGAAAGCGGAGAATTGAAAAGTTTTGATGAAATTAAATGACATTCACCTAGACTGATTATTCTTGAAAATAGGTTGCAGTTTCCAAACAATTTTTAATTAATTTAATGATACAACGGTTTACTCAGGCGTATTTATCGGGATAGCCCGAATCTCTCGCCCGCCGCCGCGTCAGCTCAGGATTAAGGACTCCGGTTGGGTCCGAAACTAGTCCCGCTATCCCGAAACACACGCGTGAGTAAACCGTTGTATCATTTAAGTGTAAATCCTCCTAACAAAAGTTATTATAAAAATAACCTTACCTTTTCAATACACATTTTAACATCTTCTCTAGCTAAAACAGTCTTCTGACCAAGTGAAGTCGGAAGATGACGAGACAGCCATGGACACCGGCGAGCAGGGGGGGGACCCGCCCGAGGGGGGCTCGGAGGCCTGCACCATGGCCACTTGCGCGTACGACGGGACGGTGCATCTGTGGAACTTTAACAGGTATCATCATCATCATCATCATCACCATCATTCCCCTGCCCTTATCACAATTATTATTGGGGTCGGCGCAGCATGTCTTCTTCTTCCACACGATCTTATCTGACGTCATTTCGCAAGTAACACTCTTTGCAGCCATGTAAACGTATTGTCTTTCTTTCTTTCTTATTATAAAAACTCCAAAAAAAAAAAAAACAAAACCCAACTACTGAGCCCAAGGTCATCAGACCGACCAGCCACCGCAAGCAGCACCCGTATTATATTATCAGTCTATTAACGTCTCACTACTGGCTTTTTTCTCCTGAAGGTAGATATTGTGAGGAACCCTGGATTTCAAAAGATTTGAATCTAATTTCCGCAGTGAGTTAGCGTGGTGATCAATGCTCAAATTATTCAATATAGAAAGAGACCCAGCAGTGGGACATTAATAGGCTGGCTTGTATACTTAAACTTTGTAACGTTGTAGGGGTAATCTCAGAATATACTGAACGAACTGGATTTTTACTCATTTACATTTTTACTGGATTTTTTTAGCAAAATCATTTTATTTGCGAGACCTAGCACCACCTCGCGGATGGTCCGAGATTTTAAGTAATACATTCAAGATTTAGTGAATTTTTCAACTGGACATTGCGCCACTAAGTAAATCATACTGTTCTATCTGCATCTTCTATTTACTTTATTAACTCTTTCTCTCTCTCTTTCCCCCAGTGAATCCCCCCTAGCTTCATTGGAAGGCCACAGCCCCGCGCGAGTGGCCCGCGTGGAGTTCCACCCGTCGGGCAGGTTCCTCGCCACCACCGTGTTCGACCACTCCTGGAGGCTGTGGGACCTGGAGACAGGTCAGTGATAAGTCAAGCTGCTGTAGGTGAGGCCGCGAAGTGGATGGGTGACCGCTTGTTACAGCATGGCTCGCGTGGAGTTCCACCCGTCGGGCAGGTTCCTCGCCACCACCGTGTTCGACCACTCCTGGAGGCTGTGGGACCTGGAGACAGGTCAGTGATAAGTCAAGCTGCTCAGTAGGTGAGGCCGCGAAGTGGATGGGTGACCGCTTGTTACAGCATGGCTCGCGTGGAGTTCCACCCGTCGGGCAGGTTCCTCGCCACCACCGTGTTCGACCACTCCTGGAGGCTGTGGGACCTGGAGACAGGTCAGTGATAAGTCAAGCTGCTCAGTAGGTGAGGCCGCGAAGTGGATGGGTGACCGCTTGTTACAGCATGGCTCGCGTGGAGTTCCACCCGTCGGGCAGGTTCCTCGCCACCACCGTGTTCCACCACTCCTGGAGGCTGTGGGACCTGGAGACAGGTCAGTGATAAGTCAAGCTGCTGTAGGTGAGGCCGCGAAGTGGATGGGTGGCCGCTTGTTACAGCATGGCTCGCGTGGAGTTCCACCCGTCGGGCAGGTTCCTCGCCACCACCGTGTTCGACCACTCCTGGAGGCTGTGGGACCTGGAGACAGGTCAGTGATAAGTCAAGCTGCTGTAGGTGAGGCCGCGAAGTGGATGGGTGACCGCTTGTTACAGCATGGCTCGCGTGGAGTTCCACCCGTCGGGCAGGTTCCTCGCCACCACCGTGTTCGACCACTCCTGGAGGCTGTGGGACCTGGAGACAGGTCAGTGATAAGTCAAGCTGCTGTAGGTGAGGCCGCGAAGTGGATGGGTACCGCTTGTTACTGCTGGGTGCTGTGGGTCCCGGTAACTGACCCCTAGAGACTAGAACTAGACTTATACCTAGTTTCTGGGTTGTTGATCAATTTAATCTGCTGTCAAATCAGTCAAGGACTCAAGGTTTAGTCTCTTTCGCTGAGGTTACCGACTGGATGGGTTGAACCGTCCATGACGTATAGTTTTTGCAATACATTTTCCTAAACCTTTATGCAGCAAACCTTTGTAAGTTTTTATTGAGATGTTTACTACATCTATCCCTATAATCAACAATTAAGATGCTTTTTTGTAGTTTTCGATTCAAGTTTTTACTATTTATTTCCATAATGGTACTTTAATTATCAATTATTATTATGTGTGTGTACAGCTACGGAGGTCCTGCACCAGGAGGGTCACGCCAAGCCGGTGTACAGCGTCGCCTTCCAGGGAGACGGCTCACTCGCAGTCACAGGGTGAGTTACACACTAATATATGTTATGTAGCGTTTTTTAATGATCTCGACAGGGCTTTCTTTCATAGGCTAAAAACTAGTTAGAATAGGGATTTAAAGGCGTTTTCGAATCCCTTGAAGAAATAAAAAGTACCAGTTGATCTCCTCCCCCCCCCCCCCCCACCCGCTCGCTACCTAGGGGCGTGCTACTCCAAAAATCCTTTCTTAGTGCTCACTTATGTTACTAAACGAAGCCTTGACCGACTCCTAGACTCCTAGACCGAGAGGTTTCGGCTGTGAGTTAATCAATCAATCACCAAATCGCACCCGCGAAATCACGAGTAGTAGTTTGGAAAAACTTACATTACCAAACTTATTTACTTGGCTATGTACGTAGTTGTGTCAATTTTTAAGTTTATAAACCTAGGGAATATAATTTTTCATAAAAACGATTTTACCCCTTTTCGCCCCCTTAGGGATTGAATTTATAAAAATCGGCCGAGTTTTGGAAACGTAACGGAAGAGTTTTATATTATAAAGATATAGATTAGTTTGTAGCACCCTATCCCCACAAACATCACCAGATTTCAGTGTTGTGTTCCCCTCGCAGTGGTATGGACGCGTTCGGCCGCGTGTGGGACCTGCGCACGGGGCGCTGCGTGATGTTCCTGGAGGGGCACCTGGGCCCCGTGCTGGGCGCCGACTGGGCCCCCGCCGGACACCAGCTCGCCACCGCCGCCGCAGACCATCAGGTATATATGGCACATTATACTAACACACTTACTTCACTATGTTGGATATAAAGAATAGCACCACCCCATATCCTCCACTGGGTGTCGTAAAAGGCGACTAATGGACCTTAAGACCCAGTGCACTGTACCAAGCACCTTGGGTCACCCGAATGGTTGCGGGTAAACAACCAACAATCGCATTCCCAAAGAGGGTTAGTGTCAGGCAGGCGGCCGACTATAAAACCATTAGCAACATGTTTAGAAAAAAACATGTTGCGCCGACCCCAAGTAAAAATTGGGATAAGGGCAGGAAGATGATGATATTAGGGGCTTCACCTTTGAAGTTAAAGGGGAAAATGTACAAATCCGTGATTAGACCTGTCGTATTGTATGGACCGAAATGCTGGGCTGTGAAAATGATGGATGAGAAGCGATTGCATGTAGCGGAGATGAGGATGTTGAGATGGATGTGTGGAGTGACAAGAATGGATAAAGTACGGAATGAGTTTATAAAGGGAAGTTTGAAAGTAGCACCTATTACAGAAAAAATGAAAGGATATCGGCTATCTTGGTATGGACATATGATGAGGAGGGATGAGAGTCATGTGACTAAGAGAGTGATGAGTGTGAATGTTGATGGATGGAGAGGAAAGGGAAGGCCAAAGATGGATGGATAGATTGTATAAGACATGATATGTATGAAAAAGGAGTAAATGATAGTGTGACGTCTGATAGGGGAGAATGGAAGAAAACAACGTGTTGCACTAACCACGAGTAAAATGGGATAAGGGCAGGAAGATGATGCCTCTATTCCTAAAGTATATTTTAGTCCATTAGTTTTTATCCATAGTTCCATTCTCCCCTATCAGTCGTCACACTATCATTTTTTTTTTTTTCATGGATATCATTGCTTACACAATCCATCCATCTTTCTTCCTCTCCATCCAACAACATTTTTAGGAACTTTAGGAATCAAGTAATAAAAAAGTACCAAATTCTAATATGTGAAGAATACCGATAAAACCAACAGTATATGCTTGTATTAACACGCTACAATTGTCCTCAGGCTAAGATCTGGGACCTGAGGAGACGCGCGTCTGTTTACACGATACCTGCGCACACGCACCTACTGAGCTGTGAGTATAAATAGTAATAAATAGGCATTATCATGTATTGAGGCAGGTGCCATAGTTCTCCATAGTTATTAAAAGAAACACTTACACATAATAAATTATATTAATAGCCCAAATTAGTTTCATCTCCATAATTTACGATAGTCTTGTAGCTACTTTGGGCCGTCCATGTCTGTTCTTCCATAGAGCAGGGGTGGATGGCCCTTGGTAGGTGCCCCATCACATTTTAGACAAGTTCTCAACAAGGCCTCTGCTTGTTGGACCTGTGTCCCCGTGTAAGCCTTTAAAAAGGACCGGGTTTCTTCCCTTGAAGTCATCCCGTGAATTAAAAGAGATACAAATAATAATAATAAACCAGCCTGTACACGTCCCATTGCATTTTATATTCTTTTTCTTTTTGTGCTCATAAAGTTGTACACGCATCAACATCGTAAATTTTAGTAAAATGGTCCGGTATCTTTTCCTTTTTAATTTATTTTTTTCCATCAAGGAATATTTTATTCCCCCATTTGGCAAATTCTTCATTTTGCTAATTTACGTTGTTGTTGCATATTTATGGTATGTATAAACTGTATTTTCTGTTTTTAAAAGAGTAACTTATGGAGTTTCTTGCCGGTTCTTCTCCATAAGAATGATATTTTGGAACCGCGCAACTTGAGTCAGTAACGTTTTGAAAGTGCCTCAGAAGGCCTACTCGAAATAAAAACCTTTTGATTTTGATTGCTGTGCACAGGCCTCTTCCCATATAGGGAAGGATTGAGCATTGATCACCACGCTAGCTCACTGCGGATTGGCGATTTCAGATTCCAATATTTGGAATCCATATTCATTCATTTTTCTTTCTTCAATTTGTGAACATAGGTAGATATTCGTCTTAATAACAGTAACAGTTATGGACCCTGTTTGGGTACAGAAATCCAAGATTTCCTCAAGATATTTTCGAAGTAAAAAATCATATCTATTAGTTTAAATTTAACACTAATAGAAACGGTGAAGACCGTTTATCAGTAGTGTGTTAGAATAATTAGAAAACTACATAACTTTGAAAATGTCGAACCGACCGAACCTGCCCCTAGTCAGACAAATCCTTACGATGCAGACGATGCCGTTACAAATAGCTTGTATTATACAACGTTGATAAAAGCGAGAGGCATTAAATGAAACCACATATTCTGTATATCATTATAAGGCTACACAACAAAAATCAAATCAATGTAAGCAATAGTTTAGTCTCAGGATATTTTTTTAGTTTTTTTTTAGTTTGAACATGTTGTATCTTCCTGATTAGGTGACTAAGTTTTATAGGCATAGTTATCTAGTTGGCTCCGGTTGGGTCCGAAACTAGTCGGGCTATCCCGATAAATACGCGTGAGTAAACCGTTATAACGTTTTAAGTATGAATCATCCTCACGAAAGTTATTAAAAAATATTGCTTACATTGATTTGATTTTTGTTGTGTAGCCTTATTATGATATACAGAATATGTGGTTTCATTTAATGCCTCTCGCTTTTATCAACGTTGTATATCTGTCTCCCTGTGTGTCAGGGGTGGACACTAGACCAAAAGGACATGGACTGGCCTGTTGGTCTAGTGGTTAGTGGCCCTGACTGCTATACCAGAGGTTGTGGGCTCGATCCCCACCCAGGACCAATGTTTGTGTGATGAGCACGATCATTTGTTCTGTGTCTGGGTGTCACCATGCCACAAGCTTTGCTTAGCGTGTATTGTCCCAGACATTAGCATGACACATATATTTATTGTTCATCCTGATTTTCTTGTTTTATTATAAAATAGCAAATAGCATTTAACTCGTTTTTTGTTTCTTTTTTGTTAATTTTACACCTGCCATTGTTTTTAATTTATATCTCCTTTTGGAGGTCTGCTGGAAGAGATTTCTAATTGAAATAAGCAGTACCTTTGTACACCGTTTTCTTTTTAAGTGGTTTTATTATTGAATCTGTGTACATAAATTGTTAACATACATACATACATAAACGTCACGCCTCTTTCCCTTGGGGGTAGGCAGAGATCACATCTTTCCATTTGCTACGATCCTGGCATACCACTTTAGCTTCATCCACACTCATCAATCGCTTCATATACGCCCGTCGGTTTAGGGTACTCCTGACCTGACCCTTTTTTAGGACTTTCCCTATTTAAATTGTTAAATATATAAATATTTGTCGCTCTGTGTTAGCTGTCCGTTACCAGCAAAGCTCGGGGCACTTCCTGCTGACGAGTTCGTACGACGCGAGCGCCGCGCTGTGGTCGCTGCCCGCCTGCCACCCGCTGCGCACGCTGCAGGGACACGACAACAAGGTGAGCCTAGCCCAACAGTGGGTAACACTATCCGCAGTCCTGGGGAAATGTTACCTAGGGCTGGGCAAAACTTGTCCACTGTTGGGCAAACTTAGCCCAACGTTGGGGAAACTTAGTGCATTGATTGAGATGCAAGTGTATTGCTTAGAAAACAGCCACCAGCTGGACGAATTAATGCATGATTGGGAAATTAAGCTATTGCTGGGCAAAAGTAGCCCGCCAAGTACTTTTGGGAATACTAGGCAGCGCACTGCTGGGCTAAATTCTTGAATGATGAGCACAAATTTATTTCTAGCCTAATAGCCTACATATAGGGAAAACTAATGTACGGTGAGAAAAATTAACCTATTGCTAGGCAAAAGTAGCCCACAATTGGGCAAAAATAGCCCATTGCTGGGCAAACTTAGTCCTATTCATTTTTTTCATTCAAACAAACTTTGTAACTCTACTTACAAGTATATTACATGTTATAGTCACAAAGTATGGTATGTTTGTCCTGATATATCAATAACTAAAGTGTATCCCTCCCTCAGGTGATGTGCGCGGACATAGCGTACGATAACAAGTATATAGCGACTTGTTCCTACGACCGCACGTTCAAGTTGTGGGCGCCCGACCTCGCCTGACTGTAATATATGCTTAAAGTAATAAATATACTGTTTTTATGATATGTATGGGTTTTTTTTGTAACCTTCATCATTCCTTTTATCCCAATTTTTACTTGGGGTCGGCGCAGCATGTCTTCTTCCACACGTTCCTATCTAACGTCATCTCGCAAGTCACACTCTTTGCAGCCATATCATCTTTCACACAATCCATCCATCGTTTCTTTGGTCGTCCTCTTCCCCTATACTCATCCACATTCATGTCCAGCTTTTTTCATTTGTAACTGGTTCCTATTAAATTTGTATGTTAATTAATTAGTTGGCCTGTTGGTCTAGTGGGTAGTGGGCCTGACTGCTATACCAGAGGTCGTGAGTTCGATTCCCAGGATAAATGTTTGTGTGATGAGCACGATCATTTTGGATCTGTTGAGGAGTCATTTTGACTATAATATGGATGTATTTAGAAGTATTTAGCTATGTTTATTACTTGGCTAGTGCTCATAATGCAAGCTTTGCTTAGTTTGAGACTAGATGGCGCTGTGACGAAGACGTGGAAGGTTAAAAAAAATTGTGGCCTAACATTAATTTGGTAAATAAACGACTCCCGCACTATGGAATTTAATCCTTTTATCGCGCGGGGTTTTAAAAGACATTCAATTCAGACGTACAAAGACACCCAGAACAAGCATTTGCGGATCGCACAAATTCTTGTCGTACGCGGGGATCGAACCAGCGTGGTAATAGGCGTGTGTAAATATAAAAAATAAATAGAAAACCTTACCTTTTACTCTTATTTTAATACCTCTAATAATTCATCTCATTATACTTTATTACGCAACACCACAAATTGTAGGAGGGTAAACATAAAAATAACAACAACAACGAAATGTTAATAATTTTATTTTGTACGAGAGTCAGATTGGGATCGCACAAACTCGCTTATCACAAATATATACATCGGAACATTATCCTATAAGGGAACATTTATATACAACTTTACACGGGAACCGCTTCTCATACAATCATATTACATACAAACAACATTATAACCATGTAATAATAGGTCAGGGAAAAAGTCTTCGCATTATAGTATGTATGAACTTGCAATAAAATCTTTCTCTCTCTAATAAAATTAGAATTTGGAATTATGTTCTTTAGAATTTTAACTTTCAGTTATACCAAAATTATACCAGCCAGATACAAATACTAAAGCCAAAAAGATTTTATTACAAGTTCATACATACTATAATGCGAGAAGACTTTTTCCCCGACCTAATATTACATACACTCAACATTAAAACCAAACTTGAAGTAATATTACATCACTTGTGAGACAGAGACGCAGCTATACGTCGTGTAGTTCTTTCTCTCTCACACACAATTGATGTGATATCACTCTAAGGCCGACCTCATACATTCTAGAATTCAGAATCTGAAAAGTCTGTTCTTTATTTCAATTCGAACCACTTTTAAGTTACAGGTGAGTAGAACTAACTTACTTTTTTAGTATTTGCAATAAAGAACGGACCTAAGAGGTGTCTGTAGGGCCTCTGAACATTGAAACACAACTTGAAGTCCTTTAAATGTGTATTTATCACTATTTAACATTTGAAAGCGACTTCTTAACATAAAATTGATTGGATTTTTTGTATTTTAGTCTTCTAGAAGACAAAACTTGATACATTGTTATTAGATAGTAAAATAAATTAAAAATACCAATGGGACAGATATTAATTTAGAAAGAATGATAATTACAACAAAAAGTATCTATAAAGTATACAGTCACATTGTTTTACATAATAGAGTTATTCAAACTATAAAATCTTACTAGTCCGTCAGATAGATTTAAATAAAATATTTAACAAGTATTTTTTCCTGTTATAGCGTAAATAAACAAAAAAGGCGATACAGTGAATTGAAGTGTGATGAGCACGATCATTTGTTCTGTGTCTGGGTGCAATTTATCTATAATATGTATGTATTAAAAAGTATATAAGCACAATATAAGTATGTGTATCAGTTGTCTAAAATATCTAATACTCATAATACAAGCTCTGCTTAGTTTGACACTAGATGGCGTTGTATTAAAGTCGTGGAATATTTATTATTTATTTATTTATCTGACGAAGTAATTAGATTTTTCTAGTCAAATAACCTAATTATAACGTTTCTATATTACAATAATATTCTTTACTTAGTAAAAAAAATCAAGAAACATTGTATTTCATAGCACATTTTTTTCTAAATAATATTTTTCATACAAAAATTGAGAGCGGTTCCTCGTGTAAACTCGTAAGTTTATCTGACACACATCAGGCCATTGTCTAGTCATTAGAACTAAGCTGTTTCTGCACACCCATCCCGTTACTAGCCTCGGCGCCTGATGCATGCCAGACTGTGGGCTGAAATGTATCTGGTAACACTGGCATACACTTTCTTATATTGCTATCCTTTTCGAACACACTGATTTGTCGTTTGTCAGAGCGAGAGGGAAGGTAAGGAACTTGTAATAATAATGCCATCAAGATGTCGCTTACAGGAGTGATATCTACACAAAAAAAACATGTTTTTGTTTAGTAAACAAAAAAAGTGACAAGTAATACTATCTTATTTACAAAAACAATATCATCATCATTCCCCTGCCCTTATCCCAATTATTATTTGGTAATTAAGCGACATGGCTGACAAATTGTCATTGATTATGTGTCAAACTAGAGTGGGGAGGCCTTTGCCCAGCTGTGGGACACTTAATAATACTAGCTCTCTCTCTTTCTCGCTCTAATAAATGTCACTTCTAAGTGCCAGAAAAGGATAGAGATATAGCCGTGCGCTTCAGCGCTAGCAGACACCTTCCAGCCGGTATCAAGAAGGTATTTATTCTACAATTTCAGCTAATAATTATAACACAACATGATATTACAACTATAAGTGTGCAGTGTGTGTATGTCTGTCAGTTAACCAGTTAGGGACCGGACATTAATTACGTAAGGATTGGAAAGTGTTGGGAAATATCACATGTATTTTTTACATAGTTTTTTTTAAATTTTAGAATAACATAGGGTCATACTTTAATGATTAAGTAATTTAAATTACATATGATGTTGGTTGGGGGATAGTTTTAAACCTCATCACAAATCAAGGGGGTTTAAAAATACCTAAAAACAGATCACGTAATTAATGGCCGATCCCTAACATTACAAAAGGAGGAATTCTTCGATGTAAAAGGAATCTCTCCGATCCTATATCAGTAACAGCAATAACTGTTATTTTAACTGTAACAGTTAACTCGCCAGTTAACCGGCAGACACGCAGACTACACACAACAAATGAAACCGCGTACGGGAACTATGAACATAACTATAGTTAATATTTACAACAATTTCTTTCTGAAACAATATTGTTAATTGTTCCCATTTCACTTCGAATCTATATTAAATTATAACAAGTCCGGGAGATCGAGTTTGGTGGCGCACAAGGCTGCTCGTTATGTGAAGGGCTCCTGGACTATTGCAAATTACATAAATATGAAAAAAAATGGCATAATTAATAACCTACTCCATTTTTACAGTCGGTTAAAAATGAAAATGAATCACTAGTAAGTAGATTTTCATATACCAAAATTATATCAGTATTGCAAAACTGTTATCATACTAAAATCATAAATAAAATCACGTTTTTAATCATAATTCAAATACAAAAATTAAAAATTTCCAAGTTGAAAAAAAATAAAAAATTCTGTTTAAAAATTTAAATCCATCACTAATAAGTAATTTTGCAAAACAAAAATATCTCTATAAAAGTTTTCAAATTAAAATACAATATAATTAGCTACAGGAGACCCTCAAAATAACATCAGTCAAAAATCTATAGAAAGTACACGAGAAGTACAAGCAGTAAGTAGTAGCTAGTATACAACATGTGTGGTGTGGTGTGGCGTGGTTAGTGCTTGGTGGTGGGAGTGTGGGCGAGGGGCATGCTGAGCAGGTGCGGGTAACGCAGCTGATGCGCCACCAGGTCGCGGTACAAGGCCAGCTGGCGAGGGTCCATGTGACCCGCGAGGCCATACAGGGCCGCGTACGGATCCCCCCCTTCAAAGGACTTCTGACCTTCTATAGACCCCTGAGTTTTTTGTAAAGAACTCCCTTCATCTCTAATCTGGTAACTAGGGATGTTTATAGGCGGTTTTTTCTGCAGACCTTGTGGACTCGTGTATTTTGGGTAGGTGTCTTTAGGTGGAGTGGGTGTTTTCGTCGACATAAACTTACCGTTGCTGGACCGTTTCTGCGGCGGCCGATTCTTGTTAGGACTCTGCGCTTTGTTGACTAATGTTATCTCTAAATTTGATCCTACGACTGCTTTCCCGTCCACTATAGAGTAGTTTTTGGATAAGTTTTGTGGGGTGACAGTCGGTGATGGAGAGGTCGGGACCCTGACTATTTCCACTGTAGGTTTCTGCGGCGGTGGACTGGTAGACTTACAAGTCAAGTCTAAAATATCTTGAGGGGTTGGCTGTGTAGACGGTGCGGTCCGTAAAGGTTTGACAGGGGCCCCGTGTAACACGTGAGGTGGGGGCATAAAGGGGTCCTTAGGGTTCCCATACACGGTCCGTTCAGGCCCAAGGCTCCCGTAGATGGATGAGGCCTGTATGACTTTCGGGGGCTGTATGCCGTTGGCGACTGTATGCGGCATGATGTTATACATCTGGAACAGCTGGGCTTGCGTCATGATCTGATGCTGCTGGAGAGGGTTCAGCATGAGGGGGGGCGCGTGGTGGGGGGGCCAGCAGGGGGGAGGGGGGAGGGCCGTGACGGACAGACCGCGCTCCTTCAGGATGTCTAGTTTTTTCTTCTTCACAGCTTGAGGACTCTCAGGGTACTCGTCGAGGTCTATGATTTCTGGCGTTTTTGGTTTGTATGGGACCTAGAAGGAAATATTTTGGTTAATTGAAGACGTTTCACGTTTCTAGATGAGCTAAAAAGTGCCTTAATTGTCCTAATAATATTAAACAAGTGAAAGTTTGTAAAGTATAGATAGATGTTTGCTGTTCTCTTTCACGCTCAAATGACTGGATCAATTTAAATGAAATTTGGTATGAAGGTAACCCAAAGTTTTTAAACGGACTGAGTCAGAGAGAGACAATATTTTTACAACTAAAATCGGTCCGGTTGGCGTTAAAAACTGTTTAAAACGTGATATAATCTGCTTTCCTCTTCGAGCATGTATAAAATGTATGAAAGGTCCTTAAGTCTCTAATATTCTTATTAATATTATGAACAGAAAACCCAAAGCATTTAAACATACTGAGTCAGAGAGAGACAATGTTTTTCCGCTCCGATCGGCATTGAAAACTCTGTTATACCGTGATAAAAATCTGCTTTCTTCTTCGAGCATGTATAAAATGTATGAAAGGTCCTAAGCCTATGGTGTTGTCCGATGTTCTATCAGCCAGTCTGTATGAAAGGTACCTAAGTCTATGTTATTGTGTGTGTGTCTGTCCATACCTCTACGATGTTAGCTAGATCAATTTAAATGAAATTTGGTATGAATATAGCCCTTTTTCACGAACTGAGTCCAAAGACACATTTTTGCAACCATAACCATTATAAGCTCTGTTTAAAACGTGATATCATCTGCTTTTCCTCTCCAAGCCTGTCTGTGCCAAGTTCCCTAAGTCTATGTTATTGTGTGTGTGTGTGTATCCATACCTCTACGATGTCGTCGTCCACGGCTTGCGGCGGCGGCGGGTGGTGGATGCCGAAGTTCGTCAGCGGGGGGGAGCCGGTGGCCACACTGCCCGGCGCTGGGGGGGGAAATGTTAGTAATTAGTTTTATGTATGTGGAGGGGACAAAACATTCTCACTAATATTTTAAAAATCAAATTTGTATATGGAGGAAGAAAGTGGGAATAAGTCGGTTAGTCGCTGTAAGCTTTATAGCTAGTTATTTTTGGGACTTTTCAAAGATATTTTTTGGGCTTGTCCTGTTTAGTCAGAACATAAATATTGACTGCTAAACTCGATTTTGACCCAATGGATTTAAATGAATAATACCTCTAAAATGATAGTTACAAATGACTTAATGATTGATAGACATAGACCTATGACAGTCGCTACTGTTTAACATGTGGTGTTTGCCTGTAATTGGTAACTTTTAGCCTGTAAATCTTGTGCACGTATCGTTTTTTCCTAATCATAATGTAATAATTGATGTTAGACCATAAAATGTACCACCGGTATAACATATGGAATGTTAATAAAGAATCGAGTAACTGTTGACATCTCAAACAAATAAAAGTGTGTGGAATAGCTTTTCGAGGCAAGGTCTAGAATACTATCCTATTGTCAGTTTCGATTACTGGCTTTAAGTGGGCATACAGATAGACAGCGACTTTGATTTATGCTATGAAGTGATAATAGCAGCTTAAATAGTACAAATACAACACGTTTATTGCTAGGAACGGTAAAAGAACTTTGGTAGTATGTATTGTATGTAATACTCACGTGTGGAGGAGGGCGGCTGACTACGCTGTGGCTTAACGCGCACCGCGCGGAGCGAACTGCGCCCCGCGGGACGGGAGCCCTTCTGGGGGGAGAAGAGGGGGGTTATACTGAGTATATGGTACTTAATCACTAAATATGTTACTTAAATGATATAACGGTTTACTCACACGTATTTATCGGGATAGCGGGACTAGTTTCGGACCGAAACGGACTAGTTTCGAACTGATGTCGGCGGCCGCGCATCACGCTGCGTAGCTTGATTAAGGACTCCGGTTGGGTCCGAAACTAGTCGGGCTATCCCGATACAAACGCGTGAGTAAATCGTTATAATGTTTAAGTATGAATCATCCTCACGAAAGTTACTAATAATAATAATGTCAGGACCGATTCCGGCCACGGCGGCCAGTGTTACTATGACACCAGCCAGCGAAAAGCATGTTATAGTGCCCAAGCGTGTGCTAACACAGGAGCACTCTCTGTTCCTAAATTTATTGCTAAACCGAACACAACATTCGATAAGTTTCCTTAAGGATAGGAGGAAGATAAGGATCCTCACGGGGCGCATAGCCCCGTGAGGATCGAACTCGAGACGTTTGACTTGGCAGCCCTATGGTCTTACTACTGGGCTACACAGCTTCAATCACTAATTTGCTAAAATATTGACAATGAAGAGCAGTAGAATACATTTCATATAAAATTTGTGAATGGAGAGATTTAAACTTTCGCTCAAGTATGATGGAAAGATTTGAACGGTCGGTCAATGACCTCACAGGCTTAATTGCTAAAATAACTGACGCGTTTAACCAGTGGTCGCAGACATCAATTTTAACCACATTTATATTGACAATGGATTATATTTCATATAACCTTGTTTAATAATAATATATTATAGATGTTTATACTCACAAGGTCAGTGGGAGCGTGGCCGTTGGGCGGTGCTCGGGGTGAGGGCGATTCAGCTGAAATATAACATACAGTTTTAGTAATTTATTAGCAGTAACACATTTATTACTAACGTAGTTAATTCATAAAAAAAACATAGTAACAGGCCTGTTGGTATAGTGATTAGTGGCCCTGACTGCTATACTAAAGGTTGTGGGTTCGATTCCCACCCAGGACAAATGTTTGTGTGATGGGTACTATTTAGAAGTGAATAAGTATGTTTATCAGTTGTCTAGTACTCATAATACAAACTCTGTGCTTAGTTTGAGACTAGATAGGGTTGTGTGAAAATCATGGAATATTATATTATAACATTATAATTTAGCATTTTTTTTTATTTTAAAACAAAAGAATATACATAATTTTGCATGTTTTTTAAGCGATCAGAGTGGCTGTGACACGATTTTTTTTTTTACATTTTAGCCGTTGAAAAATGCCTTCACTCACCTATATGAATCTTCTGCGTATCAAGATACTGTACATCCTTCTCCTCCTTCTCATACAGCTTGACCATGGCGGGCTCCACCAGCTGGTCCACCGGCTTCACAGATATCTTGGACACGCGCTCGTCCTGCCCCAACGACTCTAAGAACTCCCTATTCAATTCCTCCGCATTTTTCACAACTAACTCATCTTTGGATGTTATCTCACCAGTTTCCGAATCCACATTTTTCGAGTACTTTTCAAA
Organism: Chrysodeixis includens; assembly: GCA_941860345.1. Lineage (NCBI taxonomy): Eukaryota > Metazoa > Arthropoda > Insecta > Lepidoptera > Noctuidae > Chrysodeixis > Chrysodeixis includens. Next base: position 3,494,359 of record OW796118.1, on the reverse strand, counting down.
CTTTCCGTATTTGATTTCTGATTTGTCTATGTTTTCGAGGTCTGGCTTGGGGGAGGGCGTGCGGAGGATTTTGACGTCGTCGTCTCGGAGCGGGGAGTCCGTGACGTCTATGGTTGCAATCGTGTGCGGTTCGCAGTCGGTTTTGCCGTTCATTTTGTACGAGAAACCGTTTCGACGCTCGTGGTTCTCGAAGGGTAGGAGGAATCTGTGGACAATGGAGGCTTTTTAACAGTCGGTTTGGAAGAAATATACTTATTTTAGACTGATTTATGAAATTAGGTAAGACTCAGATGTGCTCTAGTACAGTAAACTATCGTGAAACACATGATTGAAACTGCTGGGGCTGCAGGATGTTTGTAACAGTTACCGCGACCCTGGACCCGCACCACAGCTGGCGGCGGCTCGCAGCCTCCCCAGTTCTACCCCATCATAGTGTCCCTCTAACTTCCTGACCTGTGTGTGAGGCATGCCCCTGTCCCCGTATTGACCTCTCGTAGTGCCTGCGCGCGCGCGCGGGCTGTGCGGGCGCCACAGCTGGCGGCGGCTCGCAGCCTCCCCAGTTCTACCCCATCATAGTGTCCCTCTAACTTCCTGACCTGTGTGTGAGGCATGCCCCTGTCCCCGTACTGACCTCTCGTAGTGCCTGCGCGCGCGCGCGGGCTGTGCGGGCGCCACAGCTGGCGGCGGCTCGCAGCCTCCCCAGTTCTACCCCATCATAGTGTCCCTCTAACTTCCTGACCTGTGTGTGAGGCATGCCCCTGTCCCCGTACTGACCTCTCGTAGTGCCTGCGCGCGCGCGCGGGCTGTGCGGGCGCCACAGCTGGCGGCGGCTCGCAGCCTCCCCAGTTCTACCCCATCATAGTGTCCCTCTAACTTCCTGACCTGTGTGTGAGGCATGCCCCTGTCCCCGTACTGACCTCTCGTAGTGCCTGCGCGCGCGCGCGGGCTGTGCGGGCGCCACAGCTGGCGGCGGCTCGCAGCCTCCCCAGTTCTACCCCATCATAGTGTCCCTCTAACTTCCTGACCTGTGTGTGAGGCATGCCCCTGTCCCCGTACTGACCTCTCGTAGTGCCTGCGCGCGCGCGCGGGCTGTGCGGGCGCCACAGCTGGCGGCGGCTCGCAGCCTCCCCAGTTCTACCCCATCATAGTGTCCCTCTAACTTCCTGACCTGTGTGTGAGGCATGCCCCTGTCCCCGTACTGACCTCTCGTAGTGCCTGCGCGCGCGCGCGGGCTGTGCGGGCGCCACAGCTGGCGGCGGCTCGCAGCCTCCCCAGTTCTACCCCATCATAGTGTCCCTCTAACTTCCTGACCTGTGTGTGAGGCATGCCCCTGTCCCCGTACTGACCTCTCGTAGTGCCTGCGCGCGCGCGCGGGTTGTGCGGGCGCGAGCGCGCGCCACAGCTGGCGGCGGCTGGCAGCCTCGTAGCCGCCGCGAGACACCACCCAGCTGTATAGCGCGCGGAGAGACCCTGGGTGCAACGTACACATAGGTTACTTACATTACAATAACACAATTTAAGTGCAAAAACGGACGACCAAAGAATATTTATTTCGGAATGACAGTAAAAAAAACACGTAAATGACTAGTCTCATTATAAGCAAAAACATGCCCGTGTGGGAGTTGCGACACGTCACGGGCGGAATTATTGGCGTGATGTACACTACTGGGCTATCCGCACAGTCCAATTCATTCATAAAACATGCAACAAGAGCAACGCAAAGATTTGAATTGTCGGTCAATGACCTCGAGAATTAAGACGATGTGTTTATCTACTCGCAGGTTCAAGCCCTATCTGACGGAAGTATTTTAACTAACGGTCAGTGAACTCCAGAGTTAAGACGATGCCTTTGGCTACTCGCAGGTACAAGCAATATCTGATGGAAATATTTTAACTATCGGTCAGTGAACTCCAGAGTTAAGACGATGCCTTTGGCTACTCGCAGGTACAAACCCTATCTGATGGAAATATTTTAACTATCGGTCAGTGAACTCCAGAGTTAAGACGATGCCTTTGGCTACTCGCAGGTACAAGCAATATCTGATGGAAATATTTAAACTATCGGTCAGTGTACTCTAGAGTTAAGACGATGTCTTTAGCTACGCGCAGATTCAAGCCCTATCTGATGGAAGTATTTAAACTGTCGGTTAGTGAACTCCAGAATTAAGACGACTGATGCATTTAGCTACTCGCAGGTACAAGCCCTGATGGAAGTATTTGAACTGTCGGTCAATGACCTCCAGTATCACTATACACACCGGTATACTCACAGTGTTTGAGCGTGTGTCCAGTCTTGAAGCTCTCGCCACGGCTCTTGTAGAAGGCCTTGAGCGTGTGGAGGAAGGCGCGGTCCTCCGCCGTGTCCTCTCTCCGGCCCTCATCCTCCTCATCCTCACTCGGAGGACCCGCGCCGTTGCGGAGGGATAGACGACGACGGGTCTATGGGAAGAAGGTAAAAGGTTATTTAAATTGAATATTTTGTATGTTGTTTTTTCTGTGTGAATTTAAAGTGAATAGAATAGTTTTTATTGTGTGTGTACTCTTGTTGCTCGAGGTCGGGCATACACACAGACACAGCAAGTCACTCACCGGATGGCTCGAGTCCCCGGCACCAGCATCGTCGGTGTTATCATCGGACGGCTCGTGGTCGGGCTCGGGCGAGGGCTCGTGTTGCTCGAGGTCGGGCATACACACAGACACAGCAAGTCACTCACCGGATGGCTCGAGTCCCCGGCACCAGCATCGTCGGTGTTATCATCGGACGGCTCGTGGTCGGGCTCGGGCGAGGGCTCGTGTTGCTCGAGGTCGGGCATACACACAGACACAGCAAGTCACTCACCGGATGGCTCGAGTCCCCGGCACCAGCATCGTCGGTGTTATCATCGGACGGCTCGTGGTCGGGCTCGGGCGAGGGCTCGTGTTGCTCGAGGTCGGGCATACACACAGACACAGCAAGTCACTCACCGGATGGCTCGAGTCCCCGGCACCAGCATCGTCGGTGTTATCATCGGACGGCTCGTGGTCGGGCTCGGGCGAGGGCTCGTGTTGCTCGAGGTCGGGCATACACACAGACACAGCAAGTCACTCACCGGATGGCTCGAGTCCCCGGCACCAGCATCGTCGGTGTTATCATCGGACGGCTCGTGGTCGGGCTCGGGCGAGGGCTCGTGTTGCTCGAGGTCGGGCATACACACAGACACAGCAAGTCACTCACCGGATGGCTCGAGTCCCCGGCACCAGCATCGTCGGTGTTATCATCGGACGGCTCGTGGTCGGGCTCGGGCGAGGGCTCGTGTTGCTCGAGGTCGGGCATACACACAGACACAGCAAGTCACTCACCGGATGGCTCGAGTCCCCGGCACCAGCATCGTCGGTGTTATCATCGGACGGCTCGTGGTCGGGCTCGGGCGAGGGCTCGTGTTGCTCGAGGTCGGGCATACACACAGACACAGCAAGTCACTCACCGGATGGCTCGAGTCCCCGGCACCAGCATCGTCGGTGTTATCATCGGACGGCTCGTGGTCGGGCTCGGGCGAGGGCTCGTGTTGCTCGAGGTCGGGCATACACACAGACACAGCAAGTCACTCACCGGATGGCTCGAGTCCCCGGCACCAGCATCGTCGGTGTTATCATCGGACGGCTCGTGGTCGGGCTCGGGCGAGGGCTCGTGTTGCTCGAGGTCGGGCATACACACAGACACAGCAAGTCACTCACCGGATGGCTCGAGTCCCCGGCACCAGCATCGTCGGTGTTATCATCGGACGGCTCGTGGTCGGGCTCGGGCGAGGGCTCGTGTTGCTCGAGGTCGGGCATACACACAGACACAGCAAGTCACTCACCGGATGGCTCGAGTCCCCGGCACCAGCATCGTCGGTGTTATCATCGGACGGCTCGTGGTCGGGCTCGGGCGAGGGCTCGTGTTGCTCGAGGTCGGGCATACACACAGACACAGCAAGTCACTCACCGGATGGCTCGAGTCCCCGGCACCAGCATCGTCGGTGTTATCATCGGACGGCTCGTGGTCGGGCTCGGGCGAGGGCTCGTGTTGCTCGAGGTCGGGCATACACACAGACACAGCAAGTCACTCACCGGATGGCTCGAGTCCCCGGCACCAGCATCGTCGGTGTTATCATCGGACGGCTCGTGGTCGGGCTCGGGCGAGGGCTCGTGTTGCTCGAGGTCGGGCATACACACAGACACAGCAAGTCACTCACCGGATGGCTCGAGTCCCCGGCACCAGCATCGTCGGTGTTATCATCGGACGGCTCGTGGTCGGGCTCGGGCGAGGGCTCGTGTTGCTCGAGGTCGGGCATACACACAGACACAGCAAGTCACTCACCGGATGGCTCGAGTCCCCGGCACCAGCATCGTCGGTGTTATCATCGGACGGCTCGTGGTCGGGCTCGGGCGAGGGCTCGTGTTGCTCGAGGTCGGGCATACACACAGACACAGCAAGTCACTCACCGGATGGCTCGAGTCCCCGGCACCAGCATCGTCGGTGTTATCATCGGACGGCTCGTGGTCGGGCTCGGGCGAGGGCTCGTGTTGCTCGAGGTCGGGCATACACACAGACACAGCAAGTCACTCACCGGATGGCTCGAGTCCCCGGCACCAGCATCGTCGGTGTTATCATCGGACGGCTCGTGGTCGGGCTCGGGCGAGGGCTCGTGTTGCTCGAGGTCGGGCATACACACAGACACAGCAAGTCACTCACCGGATGGCTCGAGTCCCCGGCACCAGCATCGTCGGTGTTATCATCGGACGGCTCGTGGTCGGGCTCGGGCGAGGGCTCGTGTTGCTCGAGGTCGGGCATACACACAGACACAGCAAGTCACTCACCGGATGGCTCGAGTCCCCGGCACCAGCATCGTCGGTGTTATCATCGGACGGCTCGTGGTCGGGCTCGGGCGAGGGCTCGTGTTGCTCGAGGTCGGGCATACACACAGACACAGCAAGTCACTCACCGGATGGCTCGAGTCCCCGGCACCAGCATCGTCGGTGTTATCATCGGACGGCTCGTGGTCGGGCTCGGGCGAGGGCTCGTGTTGCTCGAGGTCGGGCATACACACAGACACAGCAAGTCACTCACCGGATGGCTCGAGTCCCCGGCACCAGCATCGTCGGTGTTATCATCGGACGGCTCGTGGTCGGGCTCGGGCGAGGGCTCGTGTTGCTCGAGGTCGGGCATACACACAGACACAGCAAGTCACTCACCGGATGGCTCGAGTCCCCGGCACCAGCATCGTCGGTGTTATCATCGGACGGCTCGTGGTCGGGCTCGGGCGAGGGCTCGTGTTGCTCGAGGTCGGGCATACACACAGACACAGCAAGTCACTCACCGGATGGCTCGAGTCCCCGGCACCAGCATCGTCGGTGTTATCATCGGACGGCTCGTGGTCGGGCTCGGGCGAGGGCTCGTGTTGCTCGAGGTCGGGCATACACACAGACACAGCAAGTCACTCACCGGATGGCTCGAGTCCCCGGCACCAGCATCGTCGGTGTTATCATCGGACGGCTCGTGGTCGGGCTCGGGCGAGGGCTCGTGTTGCTCGAGGTCGGGCATACACACAGACACAGCAAGTCACTCACCGGATGGCTCGAGTCCCCGGCACCAGCATCGTCGGTGTTATCATCGGACGGCTCGTGGTCGGGCTCGGGCGAGGGCTCGTGTTGCTCGAGGTCGGGCATACACACAGACACAGCAAGTCACTCACCGGATGGCTCGAGTCCCCGGCACCAGCATCGTCGGTGTTATCATCGGACGGCTCGTGGTCGGGCTCGGGCGAGGGCTCGTGTTGCTCGAGGTCGGGCATACACACAGACACAGCAAGTCACTCACCGGATGGCTCGAGTCCCCGGCACCAGCATCGTCGGTGTTATCATCGGACGGCTCGTGGTCGGGCTCGGGCGAGGGCTCGTGTTGCTCGAGGTCGGGCATACACACAGACACAGCAAGTCACTCACCGGATGGCTCGAGTCCCCGGCACCAGCATCGTCGGTGTTATCATCGGACGGCTCGTGGTCGGGCTCGGGCGAGGGCTCGTGTTGCTCGAGGTCGGGCATACACACAGACACAGCAAGTCACTCACCGGATGGCTCGAGTCCCCGGCACCAGCATCGTCGGTGTTATCATCGGACGGCTCGTGGTCGGGCTCGGGCGAGGGCTCGTGTTGCTCGAGGTCGGGCATACACACAGACACAGCAAGTCACTCACCGGATGGCTCGAGTCCCCGGCACCAGCATCGTCGGTGTTATCATCGGACGGCTCGTGGTCGGGCTCGGGCGAGGGCTCGTGTTGCTCGAGGTCGGGCATACACACAGACACAGCAAGTCACTCACCGGATGGCTCGAGTCCCCGGCACCAGCATCGTCGGTGTTATCATCGGACGGCTCGTGGTCGGGCTCGGGCGAGGGCTCGTGTTGCTCGAGGTCGGGCATACACACAGACACAGCAAGTCACTCACCGGATGGCTCGAGTCCCCGGCACCAGCATCGTCGGTGTTATCATCGGACGGCTCGTGGTCGGGCTCGGGCGAGGGCTCGTGTTGCTCGAGGTCGGGCATACACACAGACACAGCAAGTCACTCACCGGATGGCTCGAGTCCCCGGCACCAGCATCGTCGGTGTTATCATCGGACGGCTCGTGGTCGGGCTCGGGCGAGGGCTCGTGTTGCTCGAGGTCGGGCATACACACAGACACAGCAAGTCACTCACCGGATGGCTCGAGTCCCCGGCACCAGCATCGTCGGTGTTATCATCGGACGGCTCGTGGTCGGGCTCGGGCGAGGGCTCGTGTTGCTCGAGGTCGGGCATACACACAGACACAGCAAGTCACTCACCGGATGGCTCGAGTCCCCGGCACCAGCATCGTCGGTGTTATCATCGGACGGCTCGTGGTCGGGCTCGGGCGAGGGCTCGTGTTGCTCGAGGTCGGGCATACACACAGACACAGCAAGTCACTCACCGGATGGCTCGAGTCCCCGGCACCAGCATCGTCGGTGTTATCATCGGACGGCTCGTGGTCGGGCTCGGGCGAGGGCTCGTGTTGCTCGAGGTCGGGCATACACACAGACACAGCAAGTCACTCACCGGATGGCTCGAGTCCCCGGCACCAGCATCGTCGGTGTTATCATCGGACGGCTCGTGGTCGGGCTCGGGCGAGGGCTCGTGTTGCTCGAGGTCGGGCATACACACAGACACAGCAAGTCACTCACCGGATGGCTCGAGTCCCCGGCACCAGCATCGTCGGTGTTATCATCGGACGGCTCGTGGTCGGGCTCGGGCGAGGGCTCGTGTTGCTCGAGGTCGGGCATACACACAGACACAGCAAGTCACTCACCGGATGGCTCGAGTCCCCGGCACCAGCATCGTCGGTGTTATCATCGGACGGCTCGTGGTCGGGCTCGGGCGAGGGCTCGTGTTGCTCGAGGTCGGGCATACACACAGACACAGCAAGTCACTCACCGGATGGCTCGAGTCCCCGGCACCAGCATCGTCGGTGTTATCATCGGACGGCTCGTGGTCGGGCTCGGGCGAGGGCTCGTGTTGCTCGAGGTCGGGCATACACACAGACACAGCAAGTCACTCACCGGATGGCTCGAGTCCCCGGCACCAGCATCGTCGGTGTTATCATCGGACGGCTCGTGGTCGGGCTCGGGCGAGGGCTCGTGTTGCTCGAGGTCGGGCATACACACAGACACAGCAAGTCACTCACCGGATGGCTCGAGTCCCCGGCACCAGCATCGTCGGTGTTATCATCGGACGGCTCGTGGTCGGGCTCGGGCGAGGGCTCGTGTTGCTCGAGGTCGGGCATACACACAGACACAGCAAGTCACTCACCGGATGGCTCGAGTCCCCGGCACCAGCATCGTCGGTGTTATCATCGGACGGCTCGTGGTCGGGCTCGGGCGAGGGCTCGTGTTGCTCGAGGTCGGGCTCGTGCGCGCGGCGGCGGCGCCCCCGGGGCCGGCCCTTCAGCCGCGGCGCCAGGTGGTTGCACACGAACTCGTGGCCTTCCAGCTCAGGGTATTCAAAGGTATCCTGGGGATATACCAGTATACAACTTAATATGCACTTTAAACTTGAAGAAAACTTTCAAAAACTCGAGAAATTGACAGTATTATCTTTATTTTTTAATAATTGCAATGAAATACAAATAATACAATGGGAAAATTGTAACCCCAGACAGGAGTCGAACCTGCAACACTTGGCTAAACGCGCCACCAACTAAACCGAGGTCACTGTACGAGAGTTTAGTTTTCTCCATCATATCATGTCTTTCCCGTCAAAATTGGTTCATCTACTACCGAGAATAGCGGGGACAAACAGACACAAAAATTGAGAAAAAAAATGATTTTGGTGTAAATATATGCATGCAGTAAAAAACGGTTATTTCAATAACCCAAACAGAACATCCAATTTCATTCACATGTATATGTTACAGTCATAGTGATTAATAAGCTATTATACATAATGACTAGTCATTATGGATAATAGCTAAATTCACTAGACAGTGTAATAAATTAATCACGTTATCTAGTTATTATTCATAATATCGTGTCAAAGTTAGCCAAAGTAATAATACGGTCTTTATCTTAGGGTCACCCTTGTTTGATCGAACAACGTTTGATATAATATTACTCAATCGAACAACGTTAAAGAAAATCATCACTTTGTATAATGTCGTTTGACATAATTTTCAGTTCGTCGAATATTTATTTGCTATATCAACATTTGCGCTAATGATCAAAAGGTATAATGTTCATTTGATATCCACACTCCTGCCTAAAAAAAAACCTAACCTAACCTAAATTAGGTGAGGTTAGGTTTTTTTTTATAATATCTATGTTTATTGAGGTGAAAATATTATCTTATGTTATTTTAATTGTTAAAATAATCTTTCTGATATGTATGCTTAAGGAAAATTGAAATACAAATTTATTCTTAAACGAATATCTACTTGTTTTATCACTTTATCTAATTCTTTGAAGATATTATGTATAATAGCTAGTTAATGTGATTAATTTTGTGTGAATTATCACTTTATCCAAATTGAGTAGATATTATTCATAATGACTAGTCATTATGTATAATATCTAGATTAATTACTTTGGCTGTAACATATAGACAACATTCATCCTCCTATCCTTCACTAGTTGCTTTACGCTACCCACCTTACAGTACAGTATCCTGGTGTTGTTGGTGGGGGCCGCGTAGCCCCCGAGCGCGGCCACCAGCGAGTCCCGCAGCCAGTCGGCCTGCAGCCCGTCCAGCCGCGCCAGCAGCGCCCGGTACCGGCAGTAGCGCGGGTACGAGAACACCACCACGCCTGGTGCTTCCGCGTCTATTTCTGTGATAGAGAATGAACGTTAAGAGTGAAGCAGTCGATGTAAGTTATAGCGGTGTTCAAATTTCATGGAAAATAGAAGTTTTTGGTTTCTTGGGTATTTCTAAATCGCTATCTGGGTGTCAGTTCGTTTGACCAAGAGGTAGTCTAGTACCATTCAAATGTTCCGCTGAAGATGTTTTATTAAGCTATCTTTGAATACTATACGGCTTAGCCTGGAAAAGGCTCTTATTTATAGATTCAATCAATCAATCAAAAGGTTTTTATTTCGAGTAGGCCTTTTCAGGCACTTTCAAAACCAACCGCGCAACTAGAGTCAGTAGACTCTAGTTGCGCGGTTCCAAAATGTCACTCTTATGAAGAAGAACCGGCAGGAAACTCCATAAGTTACTCTTTTAAAAACAGAAAATACAGTTTATACAACAATAAGTGTGCAACAACAACGTAAATTAGCAAGATTTTTTTACAAAACTTAGTATTCATCGAATCGCCCAAAAGTATGAAAACGACGGAAAGACGATTTCTTTGTCGAGTCACGTGATCCAATCCAATCGATGTAATCGATTGTGACTGGTCTACTATTTCAAGTGTCGTTCATAAAAATTTCAAGACAGACGGTGTCTTGAAATTACTGCCCCCCTTGAGGTTATTACAAAGTGGTTTTTAATAAATAGGTCATGATTTTAACTATTCAAGATTCAAAGAAACTATATACTAAGATTCGTTGTCAGGCTCTTAATGCTTTCTGTCAGCGCCATCTAGTATCATCAACGATCTTTTAAGTTCCACTATCTCCCTCTACAACTCACCGATAGTATTCTTCTCGCTAGCCACATCGCTGAAGTCAAGCTTGGTGTGGTGCAGCGGCGCGGTGCGCGCGGGGTCTGCGGGCGGGGCGCAGGCGCCGCGCCACACCGCGCGCAGCCCCCAGCGCCACTCCGTGCCCGTGCAGATCCAGCTGAGGAGGTCGTCGGCGCGGACTACCACCTTGTCGTTGATAGCTAGCACTTCGTCCTGGAAAAGAGGAGAGTAAACATTAGATATCATCATCATTTCCCTGCTCTTATCTCTATTATTATTTGGGGTCGGCGCAGCATGTCTTCTTCTAAATAAACATTAGATTCCTTCCTAATTTTAAACGCCTGTATCCTGGGCACGTTTCCTGCCATTGACGGAGATGAAGACATATTTTTTGATGCTTTGTAAGTATGTTATTTTACAGTCATATAAGTTTAGTTTAATATGTAGTTTTTTTTAGTTTAGTTTCTGATACACATTGTACTGTATTATGATTAAATAACCAAATCACAATTGAATACACAGGAAATGCTAGAAAGAGAGTATTTATAATCTATATACATATTATCTATATGTCTATATGTATATTACAAGTAATGAAATGTAAAATTTTAAATCCTTAGAACTCGATACGTCTCTGTACTTTACCAACTAAACTACCGAGGTCACTGACCTAGAGTTCAAATCTTCTCATTACATCGTAATCAGAAATTAGAAAATTTTATTTGTATAGAATATAGGTATTACAATGTTGATATAGCTAGATAGGTATTGTATGTAAGTAATATAACATCTTATAGTAGAAAACTAGAAAAATAAAAGCATATTGAGTGATACATTTAAGAGATCCAATAGAATAATATCTTATTTGGCATATAAAAACCTATGGTTGACTAGCTGTTGGCCAGGACTTCGCCCACACTAATATCGGTTATTGCTGAAAAGCGTTACTACTTCTGACGCAGCCGGTTAATCGTAGCCTATGTGTCAATCCAGAATATCACCTAACTTCATACCAAATTCCATCAAAATTACTCCAGCCGTTTGAACGTGAAAGAGAAAAACATCCATTCGTATTCCATTCGCGTTTATAACATTAATAGTATATTTTTAACCAGAAAATTCTTTAGCTAACCTAATAAAAACACTTTAACACCCCAAACAATACAGTTAGTATACGACCGGCCTGCCTCAAAATAATGAAACTGCAGACGTAAATGATTTCTTTGCTAACGCTACACCGCTGCTGACGGTACGGCTTTAATATCTGCACTTAGCAATCACATGTAGGGTCGGCACAAGTTACGTTGTTATAATAAAATCATGATTAGAATTAATTATTATTTTATTTGGATTTAAGGCGGTCATTATTGTTTTTGAACTAAATATAAAATACGTTATTCAATGAATGCTAAACATTTATTAAAATGTCTAGATTTTTTTTACAAAAAAGTTACGTGTCCAAAGATTAATTATAAGAGGCTTACTGATTTCAATTATTTTGTGTTTCTAGTAAGGTTTTAGGCATTTTTTTATTCCTCGTTATAATTTATGTGACAAAACTACTTACACCAGATCACTTAGTATTTTAAACAAAAAAACCTAGTGTCATATAATACATATAAAATTAATCCTCAAAACAAATATTTTAATATAATCTGCTGACGCTCCAAGCTCTGCTGACGGTACTGTACAGTATGTGTACATAATTAAGGGCGGCACAAATAAATCGGTGCGGGCCGCCCGCCCCCGCGGTGGGGCGGGCGGGGGGCGCAGGGGCGGATTGGCGGTCACGATAATATTCTATGAGACTAGGTTTGGTTCTATATTTAAATTGTATTTGAACTTAATTTTGAATATTTTTTTTGCTTGCTACACTAGGCTATAAGTTTTAGAAGACTTAACGAAGTTACTCCTATTTTTTTAAACGCCTCTCGCACTGATGATTTTAATCCTTCTATCGCGGAGGGTTTTACAGACATTTAATTTACATATACAGAGACACCTAGATTCAGAACAAGCCTTTATGGATCGCAAAATGCTTGTTGCCCTACGCAAAATAAAATTTTGTGTAAATTTTAAGAAGCCTTCAAAATTCACCCAATGTTTTATTTTTGACACTTTTTTCAATGAAAACGTGGTCCAATTTTTTCTTTTTCATTTACTAAATATCCATCATCATCATCAGTGGCCTTTAACATCTATGACAGATGATTAAAACAGCAGTCGTGTTGATTTATTAGGTTTTGGCACTTAAAGCCTATAATTAAATCCCCAAAATAAATGTATGTCACAAAAATAACAACATTTAAAAAATCTCATAATCCATACCACCTTAATCCGTCCCTGTCGGATCTAAATGTGGGTGGGGGGAGAGGGGGGGTGAACTAAAATTGCTTTCAAATAAGTAACCAACCCCCGGAGGTATCTCGAGAGGGTTGTAACCGACAGGCGAAAAGGAGGATGTGACTTTTGTCATGTTGGAATAATATTGAATTTAGATTTTGTGCGAAATGTTTGGTTTTAGGGGTGTTCGTGGTTTTATCAGATTTTATATAACAAAGACTTTTTCAGGAATTGGTTAGTTTTTCTATTATTTCATCCAAATTCTAACTAAAATATCCACTTTTTTAATGGCTTAAATATAAAATTTTAGGTGTTATGTAGGAAGCAAGAAATCGCAAAATAAAAACAGGTTTATATTAAAACCCAAACGGATTCCCCTATAGTAATATTACAAAAGCTTTAAATTAATTGCTCACATTATCAAAAAGCGAATTAACCGAGAAAATAAATAACAAAACAACTGCTAGGTATATTAATTTTATAACATTAAGTATGTTTATTTGGAGACTATTTTTACTCTGAAAAACGGTATCATAAAGACAAAGTAAGAAGTGAATCCAGGTGACACTACTAGACTAGTATCTTAAAAACATGATATTCATGAAATATTTCAGTTTACGATACAAATGATTCTGAATGTTATTATCATAGAGTGACCTTGTACTCGCATTGTATATTCAAGTAATATATCTTTTATATTTTACATATATTATGTATTTTAAGCTGTTTACACACTAGTTCGCTGATTTTATAAAATACATTTTTTTTTTCATCAATACTACTTCGCCCGTCGGTTTTAGCTGCAAAAACATTACCCCCGTCCGATGCAGTTGGTTAAACAGTAGCCTATGTGTTTATCCAGGGTGCCAACTAACTCCACACCAAATTTCATCAAAATTACTCCAGCCGTTAAAGATTAACAAGCATCTAACAATACATCCTAAGAAAAAATACGTAGGTATCGCATTTTTATAAAAAAATATCTGACTAGTAATTAGATTTATTTTTGTCTAAGACTCAAAATACAGAATCGTGGAAGGACTTGGAGGCTTTTGCCCAGCAGTGGAACACTATAGGCTAAGAAAAAAAGACTTAATTATTTTTATACGGAACCACGATTTCTTTATCATAATGCATGCGGAACCCTAAAGCTAGCGAGAACAACACGCGGTGTACATTTACAATTAAATTTAACATAACGACGCGTGTGTGTGTGTGTAGGTACAGCACACATACGCATATAGCGCTGTGTGCGTGATGAGGTACAGGTTGATGTTTTTCTTGGCGTATTACATTATTGTTATTGTAACTTATTATATCTAATATTTGTTATACATATAGCTAGGTACTGTTATACGTCTTGATCAAATCTAACTAATATTATAGACGTTAAAGTTTTTAAGTATGGATGGATGTTTGTTGCCCATTATGCTCAAGCAGCAGATTCAATTGATCAGCCTTCCAGAAACCGGGGGTCGGTAATGCAAAAGGAACCTTGAACAGGAAAATAGTTAATAAAAAGCCAAATAACCCACAAAAACGTATTTCTTTGAAATTAAACTTATTTAGATAATCAATTTTAGTATCGATTATCTATTTTAACAAAAAAGTTCAAAATAGTAGAAAATAAAAATACATAGTTAAATTAAATACGCGAACTTTATTCTAATATTACACAAGTATAAATAAAGAATCGTACATTATCAACTAGCACAACGAACAAAGGTGCCTTTCCACATCAATACCCATTTACACAAGCAAAACCGCATGCACAACCTAGTTCGATTACAAAAGGAATACTTCAAATAATTTTAACCTTAATTAAACAAATTTAATGTTAAAATCCTGAATATAAATACATCATACACTTGTATGTATTTATGAATGTATGTAACGTCATACATATGTGTATAATTTGTGGATTACGTGTGTATGTTGGAAACAAGGTGAACTTATACAGGGTGTTCTTGTTTTGCTGTTGGTTTTAAATTTAGATTTTGGGCGTGGTTTTAGACTTTTAAGATATTTAAACGCGTTTTTGAGTAATATTCTTAATGTAAATGTTTGTTTGCTAAGCTTCTATAGGTACCTCAACGATTTTACGTCGCTACATATAAGATTCTGAGATATTTTAAAAATATATACGGGATCGTTTTCAAATATATTTCTGTTTATCGTTTTTAGACAAAAAATTTAACACTTGGAAAGATTACTTAAAGATAACCACTTCCGACGCAGTCGGTTAAAAGAGAACCTATGTTTTATTCCAAGGTGTCAGTTAAACAAATTTCATCAAAATTAATCGACCTATTTAAGCTTGAAAGAGTAACACCGACCCCTAACATTACAAGCTTTCACATAATATTAGTAGGTATTATAAGTAAACTATACAATTCAAAACACTAACCAAAAAAAAAACCTTTTATTCCCTAAATATTAACTATACAATTAACAAAACTAACCTTTTCGCACCTAAACATATTTATCTCAAAAAATAATAATTCGTAACAAAAACATCACGCTGTATCACATGTGACACGCACGCACACAGACACAGGGAATTGATAGCGCTCGGATCTATTCGGTGCAACGCCCCGGGTTAGGGCGAGGACACACTGAGCGATAGTATATTATTTGAATGGTATTTTTTGCTGTTTTTTTTTTGTCTTTTAGTATTTGAATGGTTTTTTAATGTTTTTTTGTTTGAATTATGTGTAGATCTAGTATTTGGGGTTTTTGGTATTATTTTTAATGAATTAGTTTTGATCGAATATAAGATCTGGTATTTGGTGTTTTTGGTATTCAATTATTTTTTTTGCTTTGGTCTAGAAGATCTAGTGGTTGGGATTTTTTTTCGTGTTTGCTATTTATTGGTCTTGTAGAAGATCTTGTATTTGCTGGTTTTTGTATTATAATTATTGAAATTTTTAATAAATTGTTAGCTTTTAAGCTATCATTTTTGCATTTATGCTAGATTATGATGTTTTTTTTTGTTTTCAATCTGTTTTTTAGAAACATTTGCAGGTAAATGACGACTTTTTCGTATATTTTTTTTTATTGCTATCGATAAATGGTTAGATGAAATTCACTAACTTATTTCTTATTTGTTGATTCAAGGAATTAATAAATTCACAATATTGGTACTATTGCAATGAAAATAAAAAAAAAAACAACTTGGCAACTTAGTTTAGAAAAATCTAGAATAAGACTGACATTCATACAAACATACAAAAAAACTACACATCAATATAAAGGAAACCAGTATCGACACCACGCACAATCAATAAAAATTGAAAGTTTAATAATATTCTAGACTGGATTTTGACCCCGACATTTATTTCAACAAAGTGACCTCAAAAACTGGATTTTTAATGAAAATCCGTTATTTTTTTTACTTTAATCTTATGTATGTTGTGTGAATAGTATTAGTGAGGTAATTTTATTATAATTTATGTGTTAAACACCTTTTTTTACGCATTAACGTTTCCTGTTTGTTTTTGTAGATCGAGTAGACAAAAAAATTGGTGGGAATGCCAACCTGCTTAGCAAAATCTCAATTTTCGTACCTAAATATTTCATTAAGTATGTATTGTTGTAAATAAATAGATCTCTAAAACTAGACCACGTAGAGATATATTATGAACACAGAATAAAATCTGTGTTTACCTTTAACTTCTATCAAGTATAATTTTGCAAAAAAAAACAATAAAGCTGCTTTAGGTCATCATTTATCAATAGGTATTAAGTTAGATATCGCTAAAAATACACTTATCCTGCTATTAATTGAACAAAATGTACAAAGATTAAGAAAGATGGACATACATATTTATTTACTTTAACGTACACACAGAACAATTAAAAGGACACAACATAACTAAAAAGCCTAAGAAATACTTGATTTATTTAACACCTTTTCCCAATAACTAGAGTCAAATAAAATACCCAAAATTTCAACTAAAACTTATTTCAAACATCGCATGCGTCACGCTAATAAAAACGTCTTACTTTCAAATTCTATCAGAATTCATCACGGACAGACGGACGGACACGGGCATTACAATTACTGTTATGCAAAACGCGAAGAGTGCGTAAAAACTATAGGTAACGAAATACGGAAATATTTTCGATATGATTTATTTTAGTTTACAAATGTGTGGACATTGTTATTTAATGAATTATCTCAGATTAGTCATTAATTCATACAATACAAATCCATACTTACACATAAAAAAAATACACTGATAAACATAAAAATTACATTAAAAAGTGTTAAAGGAGAAATCTTAAAAACTACGTGTTAGTCAAATTCTAGCACAATTTTCGTCCATCTATTCTGGATATGGATATGATGGAATGGTTATTAATTCATTATTGTATTTGATAATTATGGATTCCTATATTCGTATTAGTTATTACAATAAAGAAGCGCCTTCGAACTATAAATTGTCATTGTACTGAACTAATCACAACTTAGCAAACAATTTTTTTTTGGGCTACATTTTATCTCTAAAAATACACAAAATTAAACTAACACAAATAATTTTTTTACCAAAAAAAATCCACACAGGTTTTCCTTGTATTTCTAATCAACTTTTTCCTCAAAACTTTAAATATTTTTTTATTGATATATTCTCTATGCTAAAATATTTTGCATTAACAATACATATTATTTAGTTTGGCAGTACCCGGTGTGCGCGCAGCCTAACCGACATAAATTCTCAATAACATGAAATGGTGGTGCGGGGCGCGGGAGGGGGCGCAGGGACGGACTAAGACTGTACTAATATTATTATTACTTTCAATTTATTTTGTTTTTGTATTTTATAAGAAAAGAAATATCGTCTAAAATATTTTATAAGATATACAAATATATGTTGCGAGATTATTGAATGCTAGAAATATATTCTTGTTTTCTTTTTTTTTATAATAAACAAATTAAATAAATTATGTAATGTTGGTAGGTCTAGGTATACTTTTGTTTGAAGGTTTGAAATCTGTTAATATTAGGCAGTATTGTATTTCTTGGTGCTTGGATATTTCTTATTTAGAAAAAAATATTCGCATAACATTGTATTGGTAGTTTATTTAATAAGAAATAAAGTTATGACTGAGTTTTTTTTTTGTGAAATATTAAGTGTTATATGTATAAGTGGGAGGCAGAATGTTGACAGAGGCAAAATAGAGGTACATAATGATAATATTATGTACAACAATATTTAATAGGTTAAATCGAATTGCAGATATGTTGCATTTCTTTCTGTGAATAAAAAAAAAAATGTTTGGTAATATATAAAAAACAACTTTTAACTAGGTTTATTTTAATAAATTATGTTGTCTAACAGATCTAGAATCCAAATTTTTTCCCAAAAAATATGCACTATGTTCAATTAAAAATGATAATCTGATCGTAACGACTTATAAATTAGTGTTATTTTACATAAAATAGCTATTAGTTTTATTGCCTAAATTAATTAATTGAAGTTAAGAAAAAACATTCGGTTTTATTTTATTTTAATACGAACAGTGACATTACAATTAAATTTATGCATACTTTTGATAGATCTCTTATTCAATTTAAATTAATACGCCTTATACATATATTATTCAAAAACATAATGTCAAATTGAAAAAAAATATTTTATAGATTGTGATAATTTAAGATTAATAAGTATGAATATCTCTTTAACTGATTTAAAAGAAAAATATAGGTAAGAGATATTTCGAAAAGGGTTAATGTTGAACTAAATGCAAGAAGAACATAACCCCAGTCTAACGCAGTCGGTTAAAAAGTAGCCAGTAAAAGATCATTTACAACGTAACTCCATACCAAATTTTTGCTTTAAAGCTGTTTATAGCTGCAAAAATATTACCATCCTTTTAAGCAATAGGGTAAAAGTAGCCTATGTTGCAGGGTGTCAGCTAACTTCATACCAAATTTCATCAAAATTGCTCCAGCCGTTTGAGCGTGAAAGTGTAACAAACATCCATCCATACTTACAAACTTTCGCGTTTATAATATTAGTAGGATTATACACATATGTAGATATATATGATAATTCTTAGATATTATGCTCCATGAGTCACCTTGAATTAAACCGGTTTGTTGTTAGACTCGTTAAATTCACGTTTATGTAAAGAATATATGCAAGAACGTTAGTTTTGTATAAGTATTAATTACTTTAGAGCATAATTATACTAGCATCCCGCCCCAGCCTCTCACGGGTGCAATATTGATGTATTTTACATATAAACCTTCCTCTTGCAACATTCTATCTATTACAAAAAAACGCATCAAAATCAATTGCGTTGTTTTAAAGATCTAAGCATACATAGGGACAAAGATATTGTTACAAACATTCTAATATCTACTTAAAAATTTAAGAGCCAGAAAAATGACAAATGAACTGTCTATCACGGTTTAATTACTAAATGATTTTTATAATATCGAGTATGAAGTAAGATTAAGACATGCTACGTCATCCACGGGAGAAACCCGCGAGCAAATACTATAGAAACCTTACTCATACTTATAATAAAAATATTATAAAAAAATACTGTACAGATTAGAAAAATCAGTCACCCTAAGTATTTGATATAAATTCCAGATTGTTACTTCCACGAGTTAATGAGAAAAAGAGTCTTGACTGACAGACGGACAGATAATACCTAAAGTGATCCTAGGTACAAGGCTTCCGTATTTTCCCTTCAAGGTACGAAACCACCTGCCAGGGCTGCGGGATGTTCATGAGAGTTACTGCTCGCCCGGCACTCAAAGGGCTCCAGGAGGAACATAGTGGGTGTTAGTCAGTAACAGTCTGACACTCCCTCCCACTGCACCCACAGCGGGCGGGGTTATTTAATTATCCCACGAAAAAAAAAATACGAAACTACAAAAATGTCAAAATTACCTTCTAGATGACTTCTTTAATGCAACTCAATAAAGATCTAGCAATTAAAATTGCCCCATCACCAGTTATCTTAAGTTAAGTGACGTAAAATTTAACATAACACGTATTTATCAATGTTATGAAATAGCACCATGGTGAATATACACCGTGATTTTTAGGTCGTTTTAAAAAAGTCGTCCACACAATGTATCCGTCATAAAATACCTCTAGGCGCGAATATAATTTTTTTATCATTAATTAAAATAATATGCATGAAAAAAATAAATAATACATTGGAAATATGAAACATCCTGTTAAAAATGTTTATGTATCAAACTGTTGAAGATACATGCTACATACTTACTGCGAACATTATGATTGCAATAGTAAGACAGCTGTTTTACGCTAAGGTGAATGACCTGTGATAAGACGCCGCCGCGCCGCCCGCGCGGCCCCTTTGGCACAAGGTTCGGACCGCGCTCACTACAGAGTGTTCGTAAAACTGCCTTGTGTCATAATAATGAATAATATTTTTATTCATTCAAATCTTAAAAAAAACATATTTTTTTATTATAAACGTTTACTAGTCATTGGATACATGAACTGGGCTGCTTTTTTAAAACGACCTAAAAGTCACGGTGTATGTATATCTACATATAAATAAAATTGGTGGTTCTGTTTATAATAGTGATATAACCGTTTGTTTTATTACAAGCATATAAAAATATATACAGTACATAGGTACTTTGAAATAACACCTTCATTTTTTTTTTGTCTGTCTGTTTGTTACCGTAAATCTCTGAAATGGCTAGACCAATATTGACGGGACTTTTTTTGGCCGGTATCTGAGGTAATAAGGAGTAACTAAGGCCACTTATCTTTTCGCAATAATCTTTGTTTCAGTAAGTAGCCTAATTATTTTTTTCACGCGGACGAAATCGCGAGAACAATCATTCAATAACTTAAAATCAACGTTCAAAATGACACATGAATTTTGTTAGATTTTAAAGATTAATGTTTAGTTTAGATTTTTTACTATTCATCATATTTATTTTTGATAAGCATTGTTTTTTATATCATTTTTTATTGCGTTGTCACAATCTGCAGTGGTTGTCATTCAATTATTACGTAAAACCCTAAATTTTTTAAGGAATGATGTAAGTATTACTTGATTTTCCATGTTTTTTATTCAACTGTTTTTAGTTTAGATATCTAGGGCCCACTGCAGGGCAAAAGGCTCCCTTTTTCCCATTCTTTTAGTAAGAATTGATAAATAAACCAGCTTATATGTCCCACTGGTGGGCCTTCCACAAAGATTTGAGCATTGAGACCCCGGTGGTCTTATCCTGAATAAGTCTTGGTATTAGGTTAGTTAAAACTATGGATTAACATAGGCTACTTCTTAACCAACAGCGTCAGATAATGTTTTTGCAACTATAACCGACTTTGAAGTGGGCGAAGTCGCAGGCAGCAGCTAGTCTTTATTATATTGACTGAAATACTGACAATTCAACTATGATACGTTAGACTTTCATTAGAACGTGCTAATAGGGTGCAAACTATATAACAAACATCACAAGTAGACTGACTCACAAACTTGAGAATTGCAAAAAAAAACTTAAAACGCAAATGATTTCTTAGTTAAACATCAAATTACAACAGGAAATAATTAAACAATTTTAGTTTTGCAGTAAAAAAAAGTATTCTAAAAAAAAAAATAGCATAACAATAGTCGTAAGCGCAGCTGCCAAAGTTTAGGGTCGATAGGATTTTTTTTAATATCAATTATATTACTCAAAAGAGTAGTCCTTCTATACTTCCGAAAGTTAAGCAAAGTCGTTGCTCCCGACTGTCATACGTTGATCGTTTGACAGTCGTTAAGTCATTACAGTTGTGCCGCGCAGTCTTACTATAGGACACTGTGTTACCCAGTAACATGGGTTGTGGAGGTCAGATAGACAGTCGCTCTGTGACATACGGTGTTCAGCTGTCGGTGAGACTGGGAGCTGATACCAAAAGAAAAGGCAGAATACTAAAGGGTTTGAAGTAGTGCGGGATAGAGAATAGTAGAAGAATTTAAAAGAGGTATTTTGCCCAGTCGTGGGATAAGATAGACTAGGAAAAGAAGGGGTCGGTATGTATTACTGAGGCATATGCTATATGTATGTAGCAGTGGGACAGTTACAGGCTGATACTCACAAAATAATATATTTCCTTATAGAACAGCTGTTTTTTTTACGAAATTTCCTTTAAAATTGTTATCACTTAACAATGTGTTCTTATCTTCATGTTAAGAATGAAAAGATCTTTGAACAGTTCCTTTATCTTTATTTTAGGCTTTTCTGATAATTTTTGATTCAATAAAACGAGGAATGTTTTCTAGAATGTTATCATTATTGATTGTTTCTTAGATATAGTTGTAGTTGAAAGGTCGTGTTTATTATGTAAGGAATATTGTCACCCCATATGTGTCTTAATCATTATTTTTGTTACATGTACAGATCCTCCAGGACTTCTAAGTTTTGAAATTGTAAAATAACTATCGAGAAAAAAATATGTAAGAATCTTGGAACAAGATGCTACACTTACTAATATTATGACCAAATCGATAAAAAATGAG
This sequence comes from Chrysodeixis includens, assembly GCA_941860345.1. NCBI lineage: Eukaryota > Metazoa > Arthropoda > Insecta > Lepidoptera > Noctuidae > Chrysodeixis > Chrysodeixis includens. The sequence continues at coordinate 3,472,362 of OW796118.1, read as the reverse complement.
TTTTTATTTTCATAACGTTACAATAAAATTCCCGTGTCACAATGTTAGTTACCGTACTCTTCCGAAACGTTTGGACCGATTCTCTTAAAATTTTGTATGTGCATTCAGTAGGTCTAAAAATCGGTCAACATCTATTTTTCATCCCTATTTTTTTTTTGCTTACAAATTCGCGGGCAACAGCTAGTAACGTTACATATTTTTCTCAATTTCAATAAAACATTACAAATTACAAACAAAAACTACAAAAAAAAATATTATTATTGCAATTTAAAATCGGCGCTCCCCAGTCCGTCCCACGGAAAGCAGTGAAAGATGAGAGCGGGCGCGCTACGGCGACCGACACGACTTGATACTTGCTTATGTAATATTATTGTTATTGTTCACTAGTATGGCTTGTGGTAAGTAAACATTTTGAGTATTATGAATTTAATAGCATTAGGCTATAGGTATCTTTTTGGTTTTATTTTAGAATACTATGCCTGCACCCCTTTCTAGGTCCACATTTTTTTAACGACTAACGCATTAAGAATTTAATCTTAATATCACGGGGGTTTCACAGACATTCAATTTACATGCACAGAGACACCCAGACTCAGAACAAGCATTTTTGGATCGCACAAATTCTTGTCTTACGCGGGGATCGAGCCCGTGACACGTCGCGCACAGTAGTAATTGGCGTGGTGACCTATACTAATACAGTAAGTTCAAGGTAAGAACTGATTGCTCATTTCTAAGTTAATTATTAGCTGTCCGTTTCTCACGTTGGTTGTAGTACAAGATAGCAATGTATAATTTTGATTAAGTTATCACACAAGGGAATCAAGAGTTTTGATATGATCAATTCTAATTATTTATGAATCTAGTGCTTGTTTAATGTCATTAGTATAACTAAGACTAATAATAATGTAATCACGGTTCCAAAAAAATAATGATATTTTATTTATTACGAATGCGAAATATTCCATTGTAGTTTAAGCACGAGACTTGTACGAATAGTTGGAAGTTTAAATTTAGACAGGACTCAACTTTTGCCTACTGTTTCTATGCAACAAATTACCGAGGTGTACCAAAGACGTGTAAAAAACAAGGATAAATTTATTCTGGTTAAGTTACCGTACATAAATACTAGTAAAGAGAGTTTTTTAAATAATATAACGTGTTGTCGTATGGTTGATTTCAAAAGAAATTGATGCATGCTAGAATTTGATCGCACGACCTTTGACTTTGCAGTTCAACGGTCATACCACTAGGCTACGACTTTACAGTCCAAACCGAAGTACAAACAATGATAATATTTAGGACGCAAATCTTTATACGATTTCATGAAACTTATACTTTTAGATAATGTGTTTTTGATTGCAGGTTTTGATACATAATGATACGTTGGACTTTAGAATGACTTTAGAACAATTACAAATGTATAATCATCATTACAATTCGAAATCATGGATTACATTGTCCGACAGGCTCGGTTAAAGGCGACCCTTTACCCCCCCCCCCCCCTCTCCTCAAAATCAAAAGCTTTTTATTTCGAGTAAGCCTTCTCAGGCACTTTCAAAACGTTACTGACTCTAGTTGCGCGGTTCCAAAATGTCATTCTTATGGAGAAGAGCCGGTAAGGAAGAATGGAAAAATACAATAATCATCGTCATCCAAATCGACCTTCACCCTTCCCCTCCCAATTTTGTCTTTTAGCGATGGTCACGTGATCCTCGAATATCTAACGATGATGATCTTTGCCCAACAGTCTGTTATCACGTGACGTAACAAATCCACTTCTATTTCAGCCTGTCAGTATGAATTTGTTATTAAAAAGCTAATTTTCTGCTATTGTAAATACGAAAATCAGTCTTACTTGTACGTACATAAAGTCGTGAAAAATTGATTTGTCACGGTGACTCTTGCATTTATATGAATGACAGAGAAAACAAGGTATTTCTGATGATATCTCAGCGATTATGGAAATAAATCGATTAAATCACCTAAGTACCTACGAAATTGACGAAAAACTGATAAAACGGTGACTTAATGAATGAATACGTGATTGTTATTCAAGTTCAAAATTTTCCATCGCTAAGAACTGGTTGGGACATGTATGCTGCATATTGGTCAAAGTCCAAAAACCTACAGTGACATCTAGAAAGTAAAATTTGTTACACTTGTGGAAGAGAGACGCTACTACATACCGAGTAAAGCGCTGTCTCGCTTCAACAACTGTGGTAATTTTGCTTTTGCATGTGGTGGTAGAACCCCTGTTCATCAACCACTAAAGGATTTTAAAGATCCAGAAATTAATGTCAGGATGAAATGGATCCATATGTTTATAAACACACTGGGATCATGAAAAAAAATACAACAAGAGGATCAAAATGTGCATATATTATTATGGGTTAAGAATAACTTACGTTCTATCACAAATTATAATACTAGGTGCCAAGGAATTGGCACTCCGTCCACCTAAAAATATGTGATGGTTTCTAATAACCTCACTGTCGAAAATCACAAGCTCACACCAATTCACCACAAAATATTTTCCAAAAAACCGTTATTAATAAATTAAACGTCACACAACTTCATCTGATAACAGCTGTAGGCTTTATAAACAATATAAAAAGGTCAGTACAATAATCTAAGGAAATCAATTTGACTGATTATTGCAATCTACAAGATTAAGAATAGTAAGTTAATCATGACTAATATGGTAGATAAGGAACAAGTGGTGGTTGTTATTTTAAGACAGTTGTAGTGTGATAAAGGGAGTGATAAGGGACACATGGATAGCTTGTGTTTTATTGGGACACGTCTCGTTTTTCGCGAAAATGTTTGAGCGAATGCTCGTGTGTATAATTTGTCGCCTGATGATGATATTGCAATGTTTTTTGTGACATTTTCATGCTGAATCAACCATATAAGCAGGATATACGAATAGTTTTATCGTAAAAAAGTCGTAAGAACTTTTGTTAGGGTAGGTTAAGAATTTATCTTTTTCTTGGTAAAGCAGGGGAATCCTCATGCTCATCCGCGACGCCGGGGGGAGCCGCGGCTTGTGTCAGACTCTTACTGACTAAACCTGAACCGCTGTGCTACGTCATCCGCGTTTTGGTGTCGGTGCATGGCATAGCATAGTATTCCTTCATGCACCAGGTAAAGAATTTACCTATCAAACGACAAAAATAATTTAAAAACGTCAAAATTCCCGTAACAATTGCTCTACTTCATATTTTAGTTAAATAATAACCTATGATGTACATTAAGTTTACCTATAGGGGACCACGTTTTGTCGACAAGAACCTAACTCAAGTATAGACCCTATATCATCATAAAACACGTGATAGTCTCGTGTTAGTAGATTATAGTAAGTGAGTATATCAAAAGTAAATAACTATATATAAAAATTTGCAAGGTAGCAAACCTGAAAAAATAGAAAAATGCAAGTTCTTGATGAATAATCATAATTTAGTTCAGTGTTCAACAATTTACTAATCATGCTAGCTATTTATTTTACTATCTAGGATTAACTAAAGCTTAATAATGAGCTAAAAAAAGCTAGCTAGTTTCCAAAACCATATATTTTTATTATTTTATCTGCAGCTAAGCCGACCACAGGCTATGACTCCTTCATCGGACTTTTTTGTGCTATTATCGGAAACTGTATTACCCAGTAACAAAAAAAAACCCCTTTTAAATCCAAAGAAACCCACACTCCACTTCCAATAACAAAATCCAATACTTACTACCATTTTTCTATACTTACAATCAAAATAATAATAAAATAAGTACTCAAGGATCAAGACTTACCGAGCGTTGTACAAACGCTCACGAAGTTTCTAATGAAAATAGAATCGCAAAAGGTAGTATGAACGCACAGATGTATTTTGAACCCTAATTAAAGGGCTATAAGGTTGGAATTCCTGAAGTTATTTGTTTACCTTATTAATAAAACCTAGAGCAGAATTTTGAGATTAGTGAAACCATTTTTTGTGTGTTTTTTCTTGACGTTTGTATTGCATAGATTTTTGTTAGAGGAAAGCGTTTTTTTTGTTAAGTACGGTTTTTCAGAAAAGTACAGGTTTACGTTTATGTACGAGAAAATGGTTATTTACATTATAACAATGTTATTGAAGAACCTCCTAGCTTACATAAGTATATTTTTTACTGAAAAGGAGATCTCTACGTAATACGTAAGATAAACTGTTTCTGCAATAAACCTTTTTACTATTGATTTATTATTATAAACTATTACAATACCTCTAAGGTGTTAATATGATTACATTAATAAGCACGACAATTTCTCTAACAATAATGTTACAAGCAGATAACTAAAAATAACATTCAAAAATATAGATAAACAGCATAATGTCGCATATTTTACTTAAGATTTACTCTCCCACGGCTGGGCAAGAGCCTCAACCAAATCTTTCCACAATTTTCTACCCCGTTCCACCTCTAACCAGGCAAGGAATTAAATTAACTATTTTACGCAAAATAAGAAGAAACTGTCATATGCAGATGATACTAACGATGGGGATTCTAACGACACCTTTTCTTCGATCTTTCCTTACTGTCCTAAATACCTACACTCATCTCCACAAATCTAACTACTACCCTAAAGTTAAGTTAAACCCAGTTAGTGTTAACTGCAGGTTCAAGATGATCCCTACGCGATGAGGAACGGGTTGCCGTCCACAAAGGTCACACACAAACACTGTCACATTCCCCGCTGTATCGATTGAGCACTAATAATAGAACTGGCATGGCGTCTGGTGTAAGTTATAAGCGATAGCGGGTAGAATAAATAAAATATAAGGCTGTTCATATTTTAGAACTGCACTAAGAATTCTTCTGATGCATAAACCATTATGTAATTTGAATCAAGTAAATTATTCTGTTTTTTATACGACAGTAAAGCGCTAAAATCGGGTTATTATTATGCCAAGCAGATTCGTAAGCATTACATTTCTTTTCTAAGTAGAAGTATTGACTTTGGATTTATGTCAGTCTTTATTTAGTTTTTTGTCAGTCTTTAATACTATTTATTTTGTAAATGTATAGCAACGATGCAGGCGGTTTAAGAATTAAGTTCAGTAACTGAACTTTGTTTAATTTTAATTTAATAATAATAGATGTAGATCTGAAACGATAATTACTGAACGAGTTTAAACGAAAAATAAACATCAGTCCTAAAACACCTTACTTCAGAACATTATTTGTAAAATATACTTACTTTCAAAAAGGCAACATGATATATTTTTAAACCCATTATCTTCATTTCGCAAACTCAATACCTTTTAAAGAATTACTTGAACCCTTCCTTATTTGTATAAATACAAAAATAGCAACACTTACCGATGTTATTTAGATAAGTCCCTGCTACGGTGGCAGTGGGAATAGCCACGAGTTAGCTTGCTCAATCAATCCCGTGAGATATTATATATTTAAAAGGGTGTAAGTCATAAGCTGAAGCGATTTTTAGAATGAGTATTAGGAATCGTGAGGAAAATTACGAAGGACATTAATGGAATATAGAGTTCCTTTAGTTAAATTTATTGATACGTATAACTTTTTTCATAGATTCGACATAAAATGAGTTTTAAAAAATATAATGAGAAAACAGAAAACTTATGATTTGACAAAAGATAATTTCATTATTTTAAATGTTTTGATATTTTCTGGCAATTAAATGTTAAAATCATAACACGTTCTTATCGATTTTGCCCAGCAGTAAGACATTATACGTTAAAAAAAAGTACCTAAATGTATTTTGCAACAAGATGAATACGAAGGGCAAGATATAGAGAAATATGTCAAAAATAAAGGGAGGCCTATGCCCAGCAGTGGGTAATTCAGGGCTCATGATGATTAAAGTAACATTTTTTTTTGGTAAGGCGGGGGAATCATCATGCACAGCCACCTCCTCAGGGGAGGAAGTGGGTAGTGTCACACTCTTACTGACTAAACCTAAGCCGTTATGACCTAACAGTAACCTGCTCTTTCGAAATCAACAGAAAAAAATCACAACTCTTTTCCTATCCACGCATCACCTCCCATAAGTATGATAAAGTTGTAATTAATTACAATTATCCTAGGAGAGGAGCAGGAGCCATCTTATTGTCTGACTGCCGCCCACGCGGCGCTGATGACCCACTTCCTCCACGAGTGACGTCACGGAGCGTCAGCAAGACAAGTCGCTTGAGGACAGTGAGTGACCACGGTCGGTGCTATAGCCTATTTGACTAAAAAAATCTAATTAGCCCGTCAGGTAGATTTCATAAAAATATTAGATACGTATTTTTTTTATTGACTTAAATAAAAAAATACAAAGATGGTGAAACGTATCGAAGTGGGGCTACCAACGTCACTTGCCAGTAAAAAGTGTACTTGTATGTGTCAACTTACCGTATCACCTTATTTTTTTGTTAACGTGATAAAAGCAAAAAAATACGTATCCAATATTTTTTGGAAATCCATCTGACGGAATAATAAGATTTTTTTTGTCAAATACCCAACTCTGTTTGTTGACTGTCGTTGCTGTCCGTACATTAATTCGTGCGTATTGTTGCTAGTTTAATTCTGAATGAATGCCGGGTCATATCTTATAATATTATACTCTAGCACTAGCTGTGATCGGCGGTTTTACTCGCGTGTTACGCATAATATGAAATATCACTGATTTCCTTCTTAATTACGTTATTTAGGTAATCTGTTGCTTTTATTTTTTGGATATATAGGAAATCTTAGTTACTAAAACTGTCTATTAGTCAAATCGTACTAAAATCATTTTATCTTGTTTCGAAGATAAATCGAAACTAAATCACAGATCAATCAAAATTAACCCAAGTACGTAAAATAAATTAAAATTCCTTTATCGAAAAGCGTCAAAGTATTTTATTAGTTTTAATTACATTAATAATGCAAAATGGAGAAGAGGCGACTACCCTGCAAAGCATTGGCGACAAAAAACATCTTTAATACAATTTCCCTTACTACAAAACACTTAAAACAAAAAATATACCAAGTATCAAACCTAGTCAGTTTAACTACAAAACACATCAAGTATCAAAAACTATCACTAACCATACGGAATGTCTTGTAGTCAAGATGTAAGAAGGACGTAACTTCACTTTACATGTATTTAGTATGTCTGTCTGTCTGTTGGTTTAGGCACTTACAGTAAGTACTGTAATGTTTGACCTAGATCTAGTTATTAAGACTAATAGGATATTTAAACTTGTGAAAAATAAACTCTGTTCGGAATGTTATAGATAGCTTCCGTGCAGATTACCGCAAGTAATATTTAGTTAACTAGCTGTTGCCCACGACTTTTTCCTTGCTAATGTCGGTTATAAAAAAGCCTATGTGTTAAACATAGGGTTTTTAAAAACGGAAATTAAAAGGATGTCAACTAACGCCATACGAAATTTCATTAAAATTGCTGTAGCCGTTTGAATGTGAAAGAGTAACATACACCCATCTATCCTTTCATACTAACAAACTACAGCGTTTACAATATTAGTAAGATTTTATACTAAACATTATTACAACAATAGTAATATAGACGATTTCTTAAACTCATCAAACCCATTACTATAACAACTATCAAAACATGAAAGTTCATAAAACACGACTATTTAAAACAAACCCTAAAATAAAAACAAACCCTTAATTGACGAATTATGTTTCTAATTACGTCTATTTGTGAGTGAAAACTATAAAACTACCAAAAAAATAAGTAAAATGTTTCGAAATATGTCTATCCCTGTCTATTTGTGAATAAAAACTGTAAAACTGTAAAAACCACCAAAAAATTAAGTAAAATAACATAAAGTTAGCAAGTACCAAGACTATTCGCAGTAACGGACGGAATGTGACTTCGCGCCGCTTACGAAACGTTAGTGGAGCGGACGAGAATACGGGGGCTAGGGGGAATTGTGATTGTTTAAGGTAATTGTTGTTGTATAATGTATATTAATAATTTTTGATTGAAAAGTGAAATATGTTAATAAGTTAAAAGGAATAAAAAGTATTTGTGATAAATGAGTACAGATAGTTTTCCAATTATAAAAAGAAAATATGGTTACCAGTTATAAATTGTGAATCTGAATCAAATTTTATTTTAAGTAACATGAAGGACTGCAGGGTTAAGTTAAATAGAGAAGGTATTTGCTTAGCAGTGGGACAAATAATTGTTTAAGAAATAATGTTAGGCAAAAGTTTATGCTATTGTTTTGTTACACGTTTTTATACCCGTTACACAAAAGTTATTATAATAAAATATACAAACTTATTAATAACATACAAACTAACAAAAAACTACTAAATTCCCTACTTATTTCCTGAAACAACTTTTAAAATAAATACCATTTTTAAATAATAGAAATTATCACTAACCTACTTATGCGACTGCACCGCGCTACGAAAAGCAAGCGAACACTCGAGGGCTCAGGGCTGGCAAACAGCGTTAGGAGTATTTATTTATATTAATTATCTATGTTAAGAAATCGTTCTCAATGTTTTATTTACTGGGTATACTAGGTATTTATCATTTATTGTTTAAAATAGAAAAAAAAATACGTAGATAGTAAATTATTTATTTTAGACAAAGGTCCTGTTAAAATTGGTCCACCCATTTCAAAGATTTGCGGCGACAAACAAACAAACAGACAGACAAATATTGTAAAAAAACGGTATTTTAATCAATATGCCTATATTTCATATGCAAGTCGAAAAAACAACGTTTATTTCAATATTACAAACAGAACATTCAATTTTATTTATATGTAGAGATATTTTGTGGTTTCCTAGCCAATCTTGAATAGATACCCATTGCAACATATTCAGGATATTACCTTACTCTTACACAATATGTAACAATATCTAAATCTAGCCAGATAACCAAAAAAAAAATGACAATCATTTTTACAAAAAAAAAATCTGATAAATCCACTTTTATCTTTCTCTGTTCATGCTACGTATATTATTTGTTGACACGTATATATCGCCACATCATACGTGGTGACGTAGTCTTGGTGACCATGACGTCATCATCGGTATTACGATAACAGTATTGTCTGTGGCTGAGTCTTATCGTGTAATGACTAATTACTTTTAAGGTTGCTGGTTTGTTAGTTTTAAGTTTTAATTGTCATTTACATAAATAAATATTTTTTTTATGTTATGTAATCAATCGCGTGTTATTATTATGATTGTTTTTACATATTATACATATTTATTACAAATTAGCGCGAATGTCAGTTAAAACTGAAAAGCAATCTTCCGCCTCTGACGCAGCCTGCCATTTAGCTTGCAAGTTACCTGGCAAGCTACTATCCAAAATAACAAACAACTATTTCATTTAACCAAGCTGGTTTAGAAATAGAGGTAGGTACTTGTATTGTTTAAAAACAATACGATTTAAAACTACAAAAAAAAAGATTAACAATTTAATCGATTGTCTTTCTTTTAATTAAGACATCAACACTTTTCAATACATCTAAACAAACATATTGAAAATAATTTCACTCATATATCCACCATTTCTACACATAAATACTATAAACTACACATAAATCAAGTAACTAAGTAATCAATAAACGATAAAAAAAAATACACAAAAATTATGTCAAGTAATAATAATAATAACTGTCTCGCACCAGCCCTAGCGCACCAACTATGCGCCGATACTTTTTCACTGCGGCGCAAGCGCGGCGTGGAGCCGACACTGATATAATAATATATTTTTTGTTACAAACGTTTTTTGTACAATTTGGTAAGTGATTTGTTGTATTGATAGCAAGCAATTTGAGACTTGTGTAAATGATGGAGAAATTTATATTTTGCAAGTTTATAATCTAATGCAATTATTGGTTTGTAATTATTACGGTAGGTGATGATGAAAGTTTTGGAGGTGATAATAATGAATAGGTAATTAGATATGAATTCACGGATGGTCAAGACTTGTATAGCGTAATCACGGTTGACCGAAGATGAGATGGACAGACGATATAAAGGAGCAGCAATAGGATGGATGCGAAGGGTAAGCCAGAGGAGAAACAAAGGGAGGCCTATGCCTAGCAGTGGGTAATTCATGATGATAATGATAAACATTTATATTAAAATGGCTTTAAGCCGAAATCACATATATTTTGTTAGAAAAGCGTCTTGTAATAAACATTAGATACTTGTGCAAATAACATAAATAACACACATCAACATTTAAACAACAATAAGTCTCATATTTACTTATACACGTCAAAAACTTCCACCCAAGACATCTCACTTCTTTCTAAACACAACAAAATCACAAATAATCCATTTTACAAACACAACACCATCTCCATACCTTCGTTAACATCTTCCGTCCTGCTCGCACGCCCCCCCCCCCCCCCGCGCCTCCCCCACCGGGAAGGGTTTAAGTAGCGTTTATATAAGTAGCGGGGTCTCGACAACTTTTATATTCATTTCATTAATACTTATAATAGATACGTCGATTGGATTATCGTGTGTCTGTCTGTTTGTTGTTCACGTGTGACGTTATCAGTCATTGTGTGGGATTATCCCACTGCTGGGCAAAGTTTGTCCACTCTAATTGTATTGTCTCTGAAGTTATGATTGTTGTCGTGTTATTTATGGATAACGCTACTAAATTAATTATTATTGCTAGTATTGAATGTTGCATATTGATTTTTTCCTCAATATACAAATCTGTTATAATATTTATAAATGCGAAAGGTTTTAAGTTAGTGTAACGCTTTTACTGCTAAAATAATTTTGATATAATTTGATAATACCCAAAGAATGGATATAATATCATGGTCTCCACAACCCATGTTACTGGGTAACACAGTGTCCCATAGTAAGACTGCGCGTCACAACTGTAATGACTTAACGACTGTCAAACGATCAACGTATGACAGTCGGTATTCGTATAAAGCTACAAGGATCTTTCGGCACGTGTATGACATTAACATGAGGGCGTTGGTGTGCATTCGCAACAAGAATCAACTCAACTGTCTGTCAAAAGTGATGGGTTTTCACATTTATGATTTCGGCCACATGACAAAAGATCCTTGTTGCACTAAATGATAAATTATATTATAATTATTCCGTAATAATTATATTCGCTTGTTTTACCTGAACATTTCTGTTTACTGGGATTTCCGTAATTTATAATAATAATCTGCATTTAGATAAATAAAGATAAATAATTTAATTTTAGTATTAATTTGCTGTTTGCAACAGACTATAAATAAATGGGATTTTTAGTATTATCTTCCTGTTCCAATTCCTGCGATTTCGTCCGCGTGAAATTAAACTAAAATGTTGGTTATTTTATTATCTGAAATAAAAGATTTTTCGTAAATACAAGTAGCCTAAGTTACTGCTTCTTATATCAGTTAACTGTCAAAAAATCCCGTTAAATCGGTCTAACCAGTACAAGGCCTATACCTATCATACCCTATGCTAGAAAAATGAAGAAGAAACATGGTCAATGGTCAGTTTTCAGCATGAGAAGCCTGGCTTTCTAGCCAAATAAGTTTTTACATTTCTATATGTGAGGCCTGCAGTGGGACAGTTACAGTAACCAGTAAGCTGTATTGTATAAACTCTCTTGGAGCCAAGACAATTGAGTGCGTGGCCGCGTGTTATCAGCAAGCGAATATAAAACGCTTATCAATAAGGCTACGCGAATGTGTTACGGGGAGCCAGTGGCACACTGCAGGCGATAATGTGAGTAGCTTTGGTTTCACTAAGTGAATATACAATACTCCATATGTTACGGAGATAGTAAAATAAAAACAAGTTAAGATCAATATGAACCCTGTCAGGCAAATTTAAGAGGGACAAAGAGGGATTAAATAAGGGTTATATTGTAGAATAATATTTTAGAATCAGAAATATGTACAAACTTTGCGCGAGTGGCAAAAAGTAAGCATTATCTTTTTTTGGAGTTAAATCTAGCTTGACTAGTTTCAAGTAGTTTCATTTGGCATGGAACTAGTCAAGCTAGATTGAACTCTAATCTGACTGTATTAAAATCGGTGAAGTATTTTAGCCGTAAGACATACAGACAGTTAGTTACTTTTGCCTTTAAATAACATAATTATGTATGTATTTGACAGAACCGTCGGAGACGCCCTTAAGGTCTTCGAGGTCAGAATTTAAGGTCAGTTCGACCATGAGCATAATAATAATAAAGTTTTAAGTTAAAATGTACTTAACGTCACAATATTTACTGCAGTAATAGGTGTTGCCCGCGACTTTGTGCTCGAAAAAAAATAAAATTAAAATTAATTACTAAGGAATTTAATCCTTGTATCGCGGGGGGTTTCACAGACATTCAATTCACATGCACAGAGACACCCAGACTCAGAACAAGCATTTGTGGAACACACATTCTTGTGGCACGCGGGGATCGAGCCCGCGACACGTCGCGTACAGTGGTAGTTGGCGTGGTGACTTATACCATGAGGCTTTAAGACGAGATGGTAGGCTCTATGACCTCCAGAATATATTATAATGGGTAGAATTATATAAAATGATCCTTTTATTCGATACTAACGTTTCGTGTTTACAATTCAATATTATTTATATAGCTGTGAGTTGTGACCGCTATTTATTCAGAATTCGTTTGTAGATTCCTTCAAATATTTGTCGTTACACATATTTTATAAATTCGAAATTAAATTGTCATTTAACAACCCCGTTTAATTTACAAGCTAACCTACTAGCTGTTGCCCGCGACTTTGCCTAGCGAATGTCGGTTATAGCATAAAAACATTGACTCTCTCTGACAGGGTTAGTTAAATAGTAGCCAGTAAATGTGGTAATCCAGGGTGTCAGCTAACTCCATATCAAAATTGCTTCAGTCGTAAGCATGAAAGAGTAACAACCGTCCACGATCCGGCTAGACTTAGATACTTTCACGTTTATAATATTATTAGAATGACACTCACAAATAACGTAGCTTTTATGGAGTTTCTTGCCGGTTCTTCTCCATAAGAATGACATTTTGGAACCGCGCAACTAGAGTCAGTAACCATAGCCTGAGAAGGCCTAAACGAAATAAAAACATTTTGATTTTGAGTATAAAAATTACCAAAATCGTTAAACACTGACTGGCCTGTTGGTCTAGCGGTTAGTGGTCTTGACTGCTATACCAGATGTCGTGGGATCGACTCCCACCCAGGGCAAATGTTTGTATGATAATTTGTTCTGTGTCTGAATGTTATTTTGCTACATCATGTACGTATTTAGAAATAAATATGTTTATCAGTCGTCTAATACTCACAACACAAGCTCTGCTTAATTTGAGACTAGATGGCGTTGTGTTCTGTCGTGTACCTAATATTTATTTATGTATTTATCCCTTTACATCACAAACTCAAACTACCTGTTTATAATATTAATATAGGTTCTCCAGTAGTGGACATAGCAGTGTGGGCTTCAGACAAATATATTACATTACCTTAGTCACAAAGAGCTGAGTTCTAGGAAAGCCTGCGTTTCGGCCTAGGTAGGATAGACATATTCGTGGAATTGAAGCCTGAAATACTTGCATTGCATTTGCAAGGTTTATGTGAAAATAGTAATTAAATGGGAACAAGATATTATTATATTTAATTCTAAGTTTATAGTTTAAATAGTTTTAATAATAGGTCGGGGAAAAAGTCTTTTCGCATAATAGTATGTAAGAACTTGAAATAAAATCTTTCTCTCTCTAATAAAATTAGAATTTGGAATTATGTTCTTTAAAATTTTAACTTTCAATTATACCAAAACCAGCCAGATACAAATACTATAGCCAAAATTATTTTATTACAAATTCATACATACTATAATGCGAAAAGACTCTTTCCCCGACCTATTATTATAAAGGTAAATGTATGTGAATTATTGTTATTAAATATTTTTGTATGTTTTTTACATCTTCACGCTCAAACAGTTGGTCTAATTTTTGTATTAGTAGTAATAGGCGTTTTGACCTATACTACTCGGCTATCCGTGCAATTTTACATCTTCATATATTATAGTTAGCAGTATACTCAAGCACAAGGTTTCTACTATAAAAGTTATTAACTTCTCTCTGAGGCCAACGCAATCAGAATTACATATTAGCTACAAAAACTTTACATACTTACATACTTACACTCAAACGATACTTACATTTGAGTCAATCTTAAAGCTTTACTAATATTGTAAACGCGAAAGTTTTTAAGCATGGATAGATGGTTTTTTACTCTTTCACGAATTAATTGAAGTAATTTTGATTAAATTTGATATGGAGATAACTGATACTCTGGATTAACACAAAGGCTACTGTTTAACCGACTGCGTTTGAGGAGGGTAATGTTTTTACAGCTATAACCGATATTGACGCAGACGAAGTCGCGGACAACAGCTCGTATAATTATTTATGTGTTTTTAATAGATTTTAGTTTTGAATGTTTTAACGATATGGCTGCCGATAAAACAAGTTAAACGTTGAATGTTTTAACGATTTGCTTGTTTTTTCCTTATCAACAAACATCCATCCATATATCAACTTTCCCATTTAAAATATAAGCAGGATTTACTAGGTATACTTATACATATTATAGTGTAAAATCACGAATATTCGATGTTATAATAAATATAATAAAATGAAATAATAATATAAATAAAGCATTAGCGCCAACCCTAGCACAAGCACACAGCAAGCAGAGAAATTACCCCGATTGTACATTGATATTTATGCGGCGGACGCGACAAGCGTTGTAACTCTGATATCGTAAGATACCAGTAAGCTAAGTTCGTCAATTATTTTATGTTTTGTTTAGTTTGTTATGTTATTTTAGTAAACTTCATATTTAATATTTTTATTGTGCATAGTTTATGTTTTGAATTAGCTGACCTGTATCCATTTCATTTAGCGACATTTTTCATGTTAAGGTATTCCAAAAATAATATTCCTTTCTATTTGTAAAATCATTATCAATATGCGTTCAGTAAATCCTAAGATTACTTACAACGTCACAACATTTACCTATTCATAATATTAGTACTTATAGATAAATTGATGTCTGTTATCGCTTGATGATGTATTGAAGATAAGGGTTTACCTTCCAATATAAAATTACTAGCTTAGTTAAGATATTGGTAGATATGTTAATCTAATTAAATATAAATATTCCACGACTTTCACACAACGACATCTAGTCTAATTAAAGGATCGTTCTCATCACACAAACATTTGTCCTAGGTGGGGATCGACCCACAACCCGTGATATAGCAGTCAGGGCCACTAACTACTAGACCAATAACCCTGTCAAAATTCTCTCAGTGATATTGGTGAAATTAGGAAGAGATTTATCATATCGGTATCATATAGGTAAGCTGGATTAACTCGAAAGATAATTTTAGATAATAAAAATCCTTTTTTAATCTTATAGATAGTCGAGATGGTAACACAGCAAGATAGCGTACATAAAAACAAGGGCAATTAATAAGAATAAGAGATATCCTATATTGCAATAAATATTTGAGTATTAAAAATGTTTATATATTTACAAATAGTAACAAAATCAGCTGTCTTTCCATTCATAGCAACAAATAAACCATTAGATCAGTTTCAGCATTATTTGTTTATAAACAATGAGTCATTGATATTATGTAGACCAATATACAATGAGCTTACATTTACATAATTAATTGATTTGATTGTTTGATGATTACTGTTAGTTAAAGGGGTGTGTACGACATTTCGGTTGTTTCTTTTGTATCTACGTATTGAAAGAAGTTTTTATTTTTATTAAGTATATCTATACATAAAATTATTACGTACAAAAAAAACGAAATAAGTATTTCTGCTTAATTTAGCAATAAAACTGTAAATTATTAACTAAAATTGATACTTGATATTTTTTTCAATGTACGTATGAAAAGACTAAACGATATATTATTTCAAAATTAAATTTTAACATGAAACCACAAAACGAATTATACCTTGAAAACGTCACTAACGTAAAAGTATTCAATAAACCCAATAACTCAAACACTAAAACTAAACTGTAAAACCAAACGAAACGCAAAATCAACAAAACAGCTGCAATATGACGTCACAACAAAACAAATCCAAACCGAGTTGCAATGCTATTCCACTCAGCTCATGTTTAATATACACACACATGCGCACTTAATTTTACGGCCACTACTACATCGATAGCCTCTCAAGCAAATACCAACCTTACCCTAACGACTTTAAGTTCAATTTTATTTACCAAAGAATATAGTTCCGTTGTCATTCCATTAGAATTTGAACTTTAAGCAAAGTCGATAAGATTGAGTTTAGAATGACGGTTTATAAAGTTACGTCACAACGTTTCCGATTTGTAGGGTCGACACACGTTCGTGTATTGAATTGGAGATTTTTTTTTAATCTTGCGTGTTATTGATTTTAATGTTTTGTAACTTTTGTTGGATATTATATTTTTTGGGTCAAAAATGTAAAATATACGTATCACTTTTTCGAAATACTATAAATGCTAAGATTTTGATAAAATTCTTTAGAGATTCAACATTAGGAATTAAAAAACAATATTGTAAAGCCAGCGAGAATTACTTTTAGTTATGATTTATTATATTGTGCCTGTTCCAGCATAAGAAGATATCATAATACTCGCAATCCTACGTTATTATTCCAGGCAAAATAAATCAATAGAAATTAGAAACTTCAATAAAGAACTACACTATCGGTTTACTTTAACAAAAAATCTAGTACCTACATTTATTAGAATTCGTTTTAGATGAAAATTGTATTGACTGCACAAAAATAATTTTATATTAAACTAGCCTAGGTGTTGCCCGCGATTTCATTCGTTCGATTTTAGTGAAAAATCTATACTTATCAATTTATCTTACACATCGTTATTACAACAGACCAAAGCACTTTAAGATATTCATCATCATTATATATTCAGAGATAGCAGTTGTCATTGTGCAAAAGAGACAGCGCTATACAACGTACATATCGCTATCCCTCTCCCACAAAACCAATATACCTTTAAAATCTAATATGTAATACTCAATACAAATCAAAAATAAAACAATATATTCCCTAATTAGGAGTATGGGACTAGAGAGAAACCTCACAATACCTCGCCTGGTACTAGCGGTACTTTAAGTGTCCTTTTTGTTATGTCTTTCCCCTTTACGTGGCTTTTTACGTGAATATGTACTGTCTGCACATTTTTTTTGGATAAGTCATATTTGTGTTTATTGATTTCTTTGTTACTTGATTGAATTATCACTACATAGTATAAAACAAAGTCGTATTCTTTATCCTTATGTCCCTTCGAATTCTTAAATCTTTTAAAATACGCAACGGATTGTGATACGGTTTTTTTATTATATAGAGTGATTCAAAAGGAAGGTTTATATGTATAACATCAATTAAACAGGTAGTGGAGAAATACTGTTATTTATTTTATGCGGCGGGTCGCTAGTTAATATTATAAACGCGAAAGTTTGTAAGTATGAATGTATGTTTGTTACTCTTTCACGATCAATCGGCTGGTTCTATTTCGATGGAATTTGGTATGAATGGATTAAAATATGGTTACTTTTTAACTGACTGCGTGAATAATGTATTTACAGCTATAAAAGATATTTATACATAATGTAATTTAAATAGAGCTTTGTCTTATTTCGTAAAATATTGTCAAAGCAGCAAACATAATTATTTTATTTTTTAGAAGAAAAAAAAACAAACAGGTATACATTTGTTAAACCAATCCCTATATTGAGGATACATTATTTAATCCTCGATCGATTTTCGACAAAAAAATACCTATACACAAAACACGAGGTTACCTTAATCACTCACAAAAAACATTAAAAAAAGCAATTATAAATCCAAATATAAACTACAAGCTATAAATACATAGGTATATTAATCTGTTGAGCTGTCGCGTCTCGCGCCGGTTGCCTAGCAACGCAACGCCCACGCGGATGGAAACCTTACGGGCTGAGGGTGGCTCGCCTTTGCTTGTGTACGAACTCTTTATCAAATAGTAAGAATTAGAAAATGTAGGTTAGAATAGTTTTTTTTTTATATAAAGGGAAAAATAAAACTTAGGTTTGCAAAGTACCTACCTACACAAAAGATCACGTTAAACTTGGGGATAATGAAATGATATTTTTAAGTATCTCCAATGATAGATCAATAACGACAATTTCTTTTCAGCTCATAATTAAGGACTCCGGTTGGGTCCAAAACTAGTCGGGCTATCCCAATAAATACGCGTGAGTAAACCGTTGTACCATTTAAGTATGAATCATCCTCACGAAAGTTGTTATAAAAAAAATATTTTGATTATTTAAAAAAACTCTTTTTGAAATAGTAAGATACCTAGGTGACTAGTATTTATGTGATAATGTAAAAATAAAACTATATTTTTAAAGTATACAAAAGATAACATGCTCTTTTGCATACTAACAAACTTTGGCGTTTATAATACTAAGTAGAACATTTTTACAACTGTGTAAGAGAGACGCCGCTTCCAGGCCTTATAATGCGGTGCGGCGTCTCAAAATCTAAATCAAAAGGTTTATATTTCGAGTAGACCTTTTCAGGCACTTTCAAAACATTACTGACTCTAGTCGCGCGGTTCCAAAATGTCATTGTTATGGAGAAGAACCGGCAAAAATCTCCATCTCTCTTTCGCAACTGCAATAGCTGACTGTAAATCACTATTTACAGTCAGCTATTGCAGTTGATTAGCTAGGATGTCTAGATATCGACCTAACACTTTAGGTCGATATCTAGACATCCTAGCTAATCCTAAGGAACACAATGACCTGACGCCCTACGGTAAGGTTATATGTCACTCTTGCTTTAAGATGACGCTTTTTATTCCATCGCCACTTAAAAAGTTGCATGAGATATTGAAAATAAATAAATATTCCCCCACATTCACACAACGCCATCTAGTCTCAAGTTAAGCATACTTAGTAGCTCGTTATAAGTACTAGACAACTGATAAACATACTTATATATTTCTAAACACATATTATAGATAAATTACACCCAGACACAGAACAAATGATCGTGCTTATCACACAAACATTAGTCCTGGGTGGGTATCGAACCCACGACCTCCGGCATAGCAGTCAAACCTATCACCTATTCTAGGTATTGTAGACATCCTAGGGCACACACAATGACCTGACGCCCTACGCTAAGGTTATATGTCACTCTTGCTATAAAATGACGCTTTTTATTCTATCACCAACTTACGAGCTTACATGAGATACTGTGAAACAGCTTTCTCGTCAAATTGTTGGAATAGATGGCTTTTTATGCGATTTTGAGTAGATTTTTTTATAAAAACATTTCTGTAGAATATGTCTTAAATAAATGTATGCTTATTCTTTAGATACTGTCCATATACAACTGTAGTACAAAACTTCGTGATTCAACAACACAATATATTATGTAAAGTTGATACTGTCAGTCGGTACCTAACTTTTTTTAACAAATGATTTTAATGAAATGTGGTATTTATTAAAAAGACCAAATGACACACACTGGGTACAAAAATAAATACCATAGTTAAAAATATATATTTAAGGTATATACCTTTAAACTAAAGAAAACCCAAAAAAAGCCCTGCAAAAAATCTCGGTAATCCCGATATATTTGACTAAAAAGAAAATAGGACGAATAATAAAGTCTGTAATTCCAATCAATAAAAAAACACTCCAAAACCCAAAACATATAAAATAAAAACCAAATAACAATAATTAATTAACACTTATCCCCTAAATAAAAAAACGATGGTCCCCCTATACTTTAAAATCAAAAATTGATCTGAATTCAATATAACTTATTATTGCAAAACGAATCTAAACGTCATAAAAATAAAACACAAAATTCTGTGACAAATGTGACGTTAAAACAAAAATGAACGTTATTCGTAATACAATAAGAATCAAAATCTTTTGAATGATTGTTGTGCATATAAAAATGGATCTTATTATGAGTGAGTTTAGTTTGAAATTATTTTGTAAATGTAAGTTATTTAATAAGAACGATAATTACTCTGTTTTTAGATTATTTTCGTTAATTGTAAGTATGATGTATATTTTTGTAATTGTTTTTTTTTTTGTATCCTTAAAACTATATCTAAACATGATATAATTATTATTATATTACATATTACTCAGATTTATACGAATACTCTTTAATACAAATAAAATTTTATCCAAACTAATGTATTTTTAATATTTTTAACCAATAATTGCACATGCTTTTTGCACATGAAATCTATACTGTTTTGTCTGTCTGTCTATTTGTTCTCACTAATCTTCAAAAAAACGATTTAACAATTGCAAAAAAGAAGGTTAATATTTTACAGCCATAGCCAACATCCACGCCAACGAAGCAGTTAGTTTAAAACATAACCGACATTTATTTAACCACGATGTTTTAATTTATTGATTTCGTCACCACCCTGTATAAAACATGGCCTTTACCGTCCACCCTCTATAATTAAACAATAAAATGCGTAATTTGTAATTACACACAATTAATTCGAAATACCGACTGTTGTGGTTTCATGTGAAGTATTCACATATATAGCTAGCTTTTTCAATACAGCTTTACCCGTGTGTATGTCGGGTTACAGTTACAAAATATCACCCATCTTTCAGACGCAGTCGGGTAAAAAGCAGCTTTTGTCTTAATACAAGGTGTAATGTGTATGACAATCTTGAGTTTCAGTCAACACTATATGAAATATCATTAAAATTGGTCTAGGACTTCGTTTTCCGTACGTTTCGTACTTAAAACGATACAGGTGATAATGTAACTCAATAATTCGATTCTTCTTCAAGGCATTGTAATAATTATTTAACTCATTATAAAGAACGATTCCTGCATAAAACAATTAAATCCTTGTATAGCGGGGGGTTTCACAGACATTCAATTCACATGCACAGAGACACCCAGACTCAGAACAAGCATTTGTGGAACATATATTCTTGTCGTATGCGGGGATCGAGCCCGCGACACGTCGCGTACAGTGGTAACTGGCGTGTGCACCTATACCATGAGGCTATCCGTGCAGTTAAATATCTACGTTATTTTACGTGGTTCACGTTAACGTGACGTATTCATCTCGTAAGTTAAGTTATCGTTATGCATTATGTAACCGTGTCAAGGTAAAGATGGCACGTACGGAGATATTCAACTAATTGTACTAGAAGTCAATAAGATATTTTTTGTACAGTTTGTAGGTTTAGATAGTGTAAGGGATAAAAAAAAATGTTTTCATAATAATATTTCAAGTTTTTTTCTCAAAAAATGACACTGCTTATTATGTCTTTATTAAATAATATAATAAGTAAATAAACCACGTCTATCTATACACGTCCCACTGCTGGGCACAGGCCTCTTTCCATATAGGGAAGGTTTGAGCATTGATCACCACGCTAGCTCACTGCGGATTGCCGATTTTAGATTCCAATGTTTTCAATTCACGCATTTTTACGATGTTTTCCTTCACCGTTTGTTTTAAATCTTAGAAAAATAAAGAAAGTACATACAACTTGAAAAAAAAACACATTAGTACTTACCTGCGCTGTGAATCGAACCTGCACCTCGTGCATACAAATCCACACATCAAACCGCAAGGCCACCACGACAATTACAGATTTTATTTAACTTTATTGCATAATTACATTATATTACAATACATAAGCGTTTAAATACATAACAAATACACAAGTTAAAGCCAATCAATAAGAAATTACATTCAAATATACCAAAAATAACTTCAAAAGCTTGTTCCCATACATTCACACTGTAGGCGACTGTACTCCTGACTCAGCCAAGTAATGCCAATATCTAGCAAGGAGGAGCGATAGCAAAAACAACTTCATTATTCACGAGATTATGTAAAAACGGGGTATTTATTTAAAGTTTCTGTAGATTTGTGTGCGTTAAAGTCGACAGTAAGGATTTGGATTTCATTAATACTTTAAGTTTTAAGGATAAAATTAGTACTAAAAATTAAAAACATAAAATAAAATCTATTGCAAACAAATCAGTAATTAATTCACTCATTCCTGATTTTTTTGGAATTTATTAATACTTCTAGTTCTAAATTAGTTTTATCACAAATAGTTTTAGTTGAAAAAAACAAAATCTATTAGTAATTCATTCGTTCCTTGACTCATTCCTCTTACACTCTTCGATCAAACAATCGATATTTGGAAATATCATTACATAATTTTGTTCGTCGTTACATAATTTAATTCCTTGACTTCTTTCTACTTGTGTGTACGAGTGTACGTTTGAATCAGCTAGGTAAATTAATGCCAATACCGAGCAAAGCAGGGGAGTACGGATAGCAGAAAAAACGTCACGTGGTTTTGACTTGCCAATTCTTATTTTTTAACGACTCCCGCACAAAGGAATTTAATCATTGTATCGCAGGGGGTTTCATAGACATTCAAGAATAAGAATAAGAATAAGAAAATTTTATTTGCTTGAAACATGGTATGTTATTACAGATATTACAGTAGGTATGTGTTTCACATGTCTCGCCGTTTAACCGGCATGCAAGTTTTATATTTATGACTGTCAAATCACATGCACAGATACACCCAGACTCCGAACAAACATTTGTGGATCGCACAAATTCTTGTCCTACGCGGGGATTGAAGCGGGAGTAGAACCCACGACCTCTGGTATAGCAATCAGGGCCACTAACCACTAGACCAACAGGCCAATAATAACACACACAGACAAAAAATAACCACTAAACCAATAATAAAACTCTTATTCAAAAAAAAAATCAGTTCAAAAACATAAATGTATGAAACTTATTTGCCGACCCTACCTCAGCGAATACGGCTGACGTTGATACCGAGTCACAAAGAAAAACAATAAAAAAACCTCTCTGGTACTGGCGACGACGAATGTGCTACGATAATATTACTGGGGTTTAAGTTAACCGACTATGGAAGAGGTGGGTTATGAGTTTGAAAGCAATGTAAGTAGGTTATGTTCTGTCTTTTGGGCTTGACCGACTGCGAATAAAGAAGGTTATGTATTTGACACGAAAAGTAAGGTTGTTTTTACTTTCAAATTATGAGTTTAAGGGCAATGTTGCTAACTGCGATAAAGGGGGTTTTGTATTTGGTACGAATTTATGTAGAAGTTGTGTTTCACTTAGGTACAAATGTGCTACGATAATATTACTAGGTTTATTATTACCTTTACCGACTTGGAAGAGATGGGTTATGACTTTAAGGGCAATGTACATTATTTTCTGTCTTTTGAAGACTGCGACAAGCTGCGTCAATCAACAAAAATTGACTGAAGTACAGTCGTACAAATTTTCCGAATGCGTTACGTCACAAGCCCTCTCTCCTTAACTTTAAAACAGCTTATCTTTGACATTTTTAATTGTTTAGATAAACGCAAAAATGCGTGTGTAATATTTTTTAATTATCTGTCTAACGGACTAATTAAATTTTTCCTTTTTGTATCCTGTCATCATCCCTATACCGAATAATATAGCAAAATCCTTAAAAGGATTGCTACTAGAAATTCCCATATCTTTAAAACGGCGGATATGGCAACCATGAATTATATTTTAAGAACGTCTGTACCACATTTATGGCGAATAAATATGTTATCTTATCTTATATTCTTACAGCAAAATAATTAATTTAAAACACAAACATCTATACTATACGGTCGAATTGAGAAACCTCCTCCTTTTTAAAGTCGGTTAATAAAATCAATAGCATCTCCGTTTACATAGAGAGCACGTTTTAAATCAAATTCCTTGTGAAAAGAGATTGTTACACAAAGCAATTAATTTGATTGGTTTACACGAATAACTGTAGTTTTCATTCCGATAGATTTTAGCTATCCGTGATTTGTACAAATGTGTGTATTTTATTGATTTATAACCCGACTGCGGTAAAAAGAAGGGTTATGTTAGTTTTGACTACTGGAGTTCCAATGTTTGATGTTAAGTAATAACAATTAGATTCCAGTCGGTTTTAAGTATCCATGTTGTGTGTAACTTTAATGTGTAAATTATCAAAACATAGTTAAAAAAGATATTAAGATAAGAAACATTTCCGTATACCGGAAAAAAGAAAAATCTTAGCTTGGAAGTATATTTTCACCCGTAAAGTATTCATAATAGTTTTATCGATAAAAATTAAATCCTAATTCAAATAAACTAAAATACAATTAAAGATAAGCAAACCCGGGGCACAAGTCACACCTCGTACATTATTCAAATGTTGGCATCATTAAAAAATATAATCTGTCGGTTGGCAACCCTGGCTCGCCGCGTCACTGGTAAATAATTGCTTAACAGCGAAGCTATGGAGGGGTCGAAAGCTAAATATTTTAAAGAGAACAAAGGATTCGAGGGATATTGGGGAAAAAATAGTTTTTGATGGTAAATTTGTTATTAGGTTTAACAGTATATGGTTTTTAGGGTTTGTTACGCGTAAAATGTTGCGTTTCTCTTGATTTGTGCATAAGTGAATAATTTTTCGTCGACTTTATTGTGATTTCAGATTCCAGCGAGCTTACATGTTTGAAGAATGACATGTAAAGGAGATACAATTTATCATTTCTTTTATTAAGGCTAAAGTAGACAAAAGAAGTTAAATACGAATTAGTTAAGTTCCATCGTGTTTAGAGGAATTTTATTTGTCTTTTATTAAAACACATATTTAATTAATAACATTACATAGAAATTCACAAGCAAACCCGCGAGATCTTAGTGCTAATAAAAATGTACTGTAATAATAATATATCACGTTTGTGTTATCAGGTGACTCAATCGCGATAAATAAATACTTTGAGCAAGATAAAACCGTTTCTCTTATATTCGTAAGTCGTAGGTATTAGGTAAACTGAATAACTTTAAATACGCTTTCAAATGCCTATCCAAAAATTATCAGAGTTTCATCATCATAAAAATTTGTTAATGTAGTAGAACTATATTTGACTTATTAAAATAATATAGGTTTGCAATTTATGTATAAAAAGAAATATAAAAAAAAACCTGTATAGAAAAATGTATAAATATATATCAAAAACGTTATTCAGGAAGGGACTTACCTATCAGCTACTTAAAACTGCGTTCGTGCCGTAAATTAACACTAAAATACTCAAATCCACAATTTAATAATTAATAAACATTCGCGAATAACATTTAGTAGGTCAGTGAACAAAACAAATAGAACGGATACACTACGCTCAGACGAAATATTTCACTTATCAATCCTCTTATCTCTTATAAAAAAAAAACTATTTTAAAGTTAAATACCTATTTTAGACCACGTGTTTATATCGTGTAACGTTTTTTTTTACTTTAATTGCGAACAATTAAAAAAATTGTTTGCTAATGTGTTGAAACAAATGGGTAATATTTAAAAGTCATTATTTAATTATTTTACAGTGGATTTTCGCGTTAAAAAAATAAACACGGATTGTCACTGTAGATAGGCAATTCAAAGTAAGATAATGGTCGTTTTAACTTATCTCTTACAGATATAGGACAAAAACTGTAATAATACTATCCATTTAGTATTAGGCACTTAGTAACTATAGTTATAAGTATTAGCCAAAAAATATGCGTATGGAATGATAAAAAATCATGACTATTTCTTTAGTGAGCAGACCGAATACTAAGTATTTTTGTCATATTTCATTGTTATCATTTATTCGTGGGAATGTCATCGTCATATTTCATTCTTACTATGAGGTCTCAAAGCAGGACTGCTGCCATTGTGGAACCGAGAAGGCACATAATATTGCGAATAGCGAAATCTCGTTTCCACAACGGCAACACTATTTTACTACCTTAAGGGTTTATAGTAAGGATAAGCCAGGAGATAAAAACATTAATCCTTAAATACTAGAAATGTATCGGATAAAGAAAATTGGAAGGAGGAGGGAGAGGAATAATTGTATTAGAGTTTGTAAGAAGACAGGCATTTGCCCAGCAGTGGGATCTGAGATAACTAACAAAAAAAAAAACAAAATATTAAGAATAGTAAATACTACAATTTCACTTAACAACTCGTCTGTACAGCACCAGTGTTATCAGTTATTTACACAGAGAGTAAACTCGAAGATAAGATAAGCCCATACCTAGGGACACTCGAAACTGAGTACACTTGCCAAACTGGACGCACTGTGGGGAATTTTACTAATACAGTTAAATCTAAAATGTAGTTTTTACTAATACAGTTAATTTTTTGAAGTTTTTTTGCAATTTTTGTTTGGTACTTCGAGGGAATTAATTTCTATCGTACGTTTGCAACTACATTTTGACACTTTGAAATAAATTGGTATTAAAAATTATTCTTGGTGTAACCAAGTCATATATCATAAAACTATGCATAAAAGTAAGACTTGAAAGTACGGTTGTGCTTTTCTATACCTTACTTAACTCTCGAAGAGGCCTATGCCCAGCAGTGGGACGTTTAATTCAAAGTTTCTTTATTTCCAAATATTCAGCTTTGTATTGATTTAGGATAAAGAATAGTATTTCTAATAAACTATAGCATGCAGCTAGTAAACACATAAAACTAGCTCATATTGGTACCTTTTGAAGCAAAGTTTCAACAAAATTCTAGGAAAATTAAGTTCGTAGTATAACTTTGACAATAATAAAAAATCTACAACTCTAATTGCCCTATTACGTCGAATTACCGAACCGTAAAAAACGTTAACTCGACGATTAAGTTTTTATGTGTCACATAATAAGATAATTGGGTATTTAGAACAGTTTAAATACTTATAGTTTCAAGTACAAACTATAGTAGACATAGTATAGTTATTTTATACTGTAAATGTCTCACAACTAGACATAAACCCAAATAAAACGCATCAAATGGGGATATATCATATCTTACACAAAAAGAACACGCATTTATCTCCACGCAAGCTTTAACTACCATCACTTAATTTTAATATAAAAGTTTTTAACAAAATCTCAAAAAATATTGACAAATACTAAATATTTTGCTAAGACGGCTCCACTGCAGTCCGTGTCCTAAAGTCGTCACATGGCGCGTCGCAGTTCTAGTGTATTGTGTAGTGCGACACGCTAACTTGAGACTTGTTAGTATTATTATTACTTTTGTCATTTTAGTAGGTTAAAAAAATATGGGCAGGGATAGTTGAGTCAGAGTTGAGTAGTTGCAGATAATGATATGAATGTTTAAGGTTAGCTTTATTGTTTATCTTTGACATTGTTGTACGAAATTTGGCTAGATAATATTATAATTTAAGACGCACGTGGTATTTTTGACACTTAAAATTACAAAATTATTATTTTAATTATTTCAACTGGAACTGTGATTTTATCAATGATAGTTAACAAGATAATAAGCTACTTACTTTCCTTAGGAAAAGTTTTAGTTGTGTAGCGTTTCTATATTCAATAATGGAACCTTCAACCCAAATTAAAACGACAGGATTAATCAATAAGCATTAGACAAATAAAAATTTAAATAACTTACTTTTGAATTGCAGATGTACAAAAAAGTAACAAAAAATATCAAAAATCGATCGACCACCAATTCTCAAGTCCATTCGGTCGTGCTACAAAAATCCCCATAACGTACTACAAAATTACTCGACAGCTTTACAAGCGAATCTCACGGTTATTTCAATGGAATAAGGTTCAGTATCGCGTGCACGACACAAGCAATAGGTACGGCTTTGTGGTACAAGAGAAAACAAATATTATATATTTTTTCTTTTGTTAGTTTCGAATTTCGAATTTTGCTAGCAGACATTTTGTTTTAATAGACTTAGAGCGTTTTTTTTTAATTCTAGCTAGTTTTTAGTTTTGTATGTAAAGTAAGAAAAATTGTCTTTGGTAATATGTTTTCTTAGTTCCCAAAGTGAAATCGATTTTATCAATCTACTTTTACAAAAGGGTTAACATTCGGATGTTTGTATATTATAAGGTAAAGGATAGAGGTTTAAAATGACGTAATGTAATAATGTTGGCGAAACGTATTGAATTGTTATCGACATGATAAATAAATTAGTGATTCATCATAAATTTCGTAATTTTTCGTATCTCTCTATCAAAATTATTCTTTTAAATCTGTTTTTGATTGAATGTTAAAAAATTTAATCGTCTCGCCTTCTAGATCACGAAACTGATTTTAAAAACAAATATTCCGTATAAAAATATGCAAAAATCATGATTTTATGGTTTTAGCTTCAACTGTGCCTCACACAGACACCAATCCTACTAATATTGCAAATGCGAAAAATTAACAATATGGATGGATTGATGTTTGTTACTCATGCTCGTTCAAACGGCTGAATCAATATTAATGAAATTTAGTACGAAGTTAGCCAACACCTTGGATTAACACATAGGCTACTTTATAACCGACTGCATTAAAGAAGAGTAATGTTTTTACACGCAAATATGGAGGAAAAAAAACTAGTAGTATCTATTTAATAAGTTAGAGATAGACTCATTTCGTGTAATAATAACAGAAACGTATAACAGATAAAGGAGTTATCATTTAAATCTGTTAGATAAAAGGTATCTCTAAGCAATTGTAAATCTTTTACCAAATAGATAAAAACTAACAATAATATAATTTGGTTTAGTGTTCCTAGACGTATTACTATTAAATTCGTAACCATTTTTAATAACGTCTCCTAATTTTGACTAATATACAAACTATTTGACTGGCCTGTTGCTCTAGTGGTTAGTAGCCCTGACTGCTATACTAGAGGTCGTAGGTTCGATCCTCACCCAGGATAAATGTTTGTGTGATGATAAAGGAATATTATTATTGTCAGAAAATACCTCATTGTAGCAACCATCTTTTACAGTATTCTTTTTTTATAAGACCTTTTTTTGCATATTTTTAATATGATGACAAAAATATGGCCGCTAAGAAAACACGTGGTCTTTACTTCCAAATAATTATAATTTGAGACATTTTAATAAATAATAACGTACTGAGGTAATTATTATTCTTATATTATAGATTTGTTGACCGACATTCAAAAAGACAGGAGGTTCTTCACTTTTTGATTGTGTGTAGTTCGAACATTAAACAAAAATTACTAAAATGTTTCGTTATTAAATCTTGTCGGTGTAAATAGCTGACCAGTTTACTGTTATTATTAAATTCATTTAAATTCCAAAGGTATTTAATCACAGATAAAAATGACGTGGTCACAATATTAAATAAGATAATTTTCTTAATTTCTTTAATGTGAAAAATAAATAAAATACCAGTTAGATAAAAATTAAATTATTGATAGGTACTTCCATAATTAAGTTATAAGTTTTTTATACGATAAGTTTAGCGATAAAATAATTAAACAATATATTCTTTAAATTGTATATTAATTATAACTAACTGAGAGCTTTGCCCAACAGTGGGACCTTACATAAACCACAAAAAAAAAAACAAATTTTAAAAAAATGTTATTGACATCTGCATAACCCATCATTCCTCTGTACCACGAAACTCACAACGACATCAATCTAACAACCATTTCGTAACTTAGTATAGGGTCGAATTAATTTCCCAATCCTTTTCAACTATAACTTTATTAATCTATGTCCTATTTTCTTTTATCAAAAATCGCTCCCGCTAGCTCTCATAACTTACACCAAGCGCGAACAGTAATTTCATCCATGAAATAGTTGGTGTTACCAAATAGGGATTAGAGTGAGACGGCACTAGCGAGCCGTGTGAGAGCGAGAGGGACGGGTAGAGGCCACGTTTGCAGCTCTCTCGATTTCTGAGCTTCACTTATTTTAAACGAATCGTTTTAGGGTTGCGTAGCGATATGCGGTTTATATCGGGTTCTGTACTTTATATGGGTCATGTTTTTGTTATCTAAACGTAAAGGTAAATAAATTTGGTGGTTGTTTTTGTTATATTGATATAAGTGTTTTTTATTACAAGTATACAAATAGGGTATTTACAACAAAATAACATTTTTGTCTGTCCGTCTGGCTGTCTGTCTGTTTGTTTGTGTCCGCTAATCTATGAAATAGGTGGACCGATTTTGACGGGACGTAGAAACCTCTTAGAGTCTAGACACACAGTTCAAAACAAAGATAAGCGTTGAAATTATTTTTAATACTTCGGTTTATAAGTAAAGCAAATTCAACCTTACGTACATGTGTTATAGTTGTGTTTTGCGACGTAAGAACATTCGCAAAAAGACACAGTTTCAATGTGTATAATTAATTAGGTATTAACAAAAAAATCTAATTAGTCCCTTAGATAAATTTCCAAAAAACATTAGACGTTTTCTTTCCCTTTTTAAAAGCGCTAATCTATACTTTTAAGAGAGGGCTTAAAAACAATTATTTTATCATTTTCCTTTAACAATTATTATATCCGGTCAAATTTACAAAATAATCAGTGGTATGAGTCATTCAAAAACAACGATTTTTCTAATCTATTAGCATTATCGTAACATCTACTTGGACATGTATTACAATTATACAAGCTGTTCCCCGCGACTTCACCCGGGCAAATATCGGTTGTAGCTGCAAAAACATAACCCCTCTCTGACACAGTCGGTTAAAAAGTAGCCTATCAGTTCACAATACAAAATTTCATTAAAATTACTATAACCGTTTGAGCATTAAAGAGTAACAAACATCTATACTGGCAAAGGACTTCACCCGAGAGGATGTCAGTTTTAAGCTCTAAACAGAAGAACTACATTTCAACTGCAATCCAACTACAAATTGCAATTCCAGGGCAGTTCTGCTAATCAAACGTGCAGTCCGATTGAAGTCAAATTGCAGTCGCGTGCAGTTTGATGTGCAGTTCTATTGCAGTCGTGTCAACTGCATTCAAACTGCCCTTGAACTCCAAATTGCAGTTGAATTGCAGCTGAAATGCAGTCTGTCTGTCTAAAGCCTTAGCTGCAAAAGCATTACCCCTTTTGAAGCGGTCGGTTAAAAAGTAGCCTATCAGTTCTCCACACAACAGTTTAAAATGACTTCAGCCGTTTCAGCGTGAAAGAGTTACATTCAGTAAACA
Source organism: Chrysodeixis includens (assembly GCA_941860345.1). Lineage (NCBI taxonomy): Eukaryota > Metazoa > Arthropoda > Insecta > Lepidoptera > Noctuidae > Chrysodeixis > Chrysodeixis includens. Next base: position 3,441,285 of record OW796118.1, on the reverse strand, counting down.
TCTAAGCATCTATAATGACAAGGTTTCGCGTTTATAACATTAGTAGGATTATCTATACTATACTCCCGGTGGTTCCCCGCGGGGTCCGGGGCTGATGACCCTCAGTCAGGTCAACAATTATCGAATGGGATCGATAACCATCACTCATGGAACTAGGCTTAATCGGAGAGCAAAGACAGAAGTAATACTTAAAGTAGCTCCCGCAATTTTTCAGGGTGCCAAGGAAATTGTAGATCGTAGCTTAGTTGTTAGTTACAGTAGAGTATAGACAGACACTGCTCGGATAGCTGAGTGGTATAGTTCACCGCGTCAGTTAACATTGTACGCAATGTGTCCGAATAAAAGACGTGTGTGACTGAATTAAAACCAGACTATCACTACATACGTAATACTATATTCTTTTCCCAGCAGTGGGTGATCCAGAGCTGATGATGTTGACGATTTTATTTTATTATATATTATTTTTAAGCATTCCATTTGAGATCCGAGAATTAATTTGGTTAATATTAATTACAAATCATCTGAAATAAGGCTTATCGTCCATATAAGTCGATGGCAAATTTTCAGTTCAAGAAAAACGGGCTGGTTAACTGCTGAAGCACTAGGTTAAGACTGCGTCATTCGTTAAGGAATATGTAACAAATAGGCTATAAGGCCTAAAGGGTAGTTCCACATTAACGTCGATTCTCTGTATCAAATCACTCCATGCTGACCCTATACAAATCCTCCACAAATTGTTTATAACTAGCTTTTATTCTTAGTAAAATATTGTTTGTATTTTTTGGATTGTCCCCTGAACTACATTTTTTTTCCGTGCTGAAACACTTATGACTTCAACCCACGCCGAGGGTATGGGGATAATTATGTCGGAGTCCCACCGACTAACAAACTCCCCGGGCCACTTCTACTACCTAAGCCAGCGTCACAGCATCGCTCGCGCATGCTCTGCGTGACCCTGGCTGGAGCGATTAGGCCTAAGGGTAGCTTCACACACACGTCGATGGTCTGTTTCAAATCACTCCACGGTGATCCTACACAGATCTCCTTAACTACTTGAAAAGTAACCTCAACCTCTTTCCAGAACATTCTAGAAGCTACAACATACCTCTCCGTGCAGGTTCCTCCCCTCCGGCGTGTTCTCGGGCAGGAAGTACAGGCGGAGGCTCACCAGGGTCTGGTCGGACACACGGTCCGTCCACAGCAGCTGGAGTTCTCCTGAGGAGTCAAAAAAATGGTTTTTATTCCGAGTAGGCCTTCTCAGGCACTTTCAAAATGTTATTCTTATGGAAAAGAACTGACAAGAAACTCCATTGGTTAAAGGTTTTGAGGAGGAAGAGGGATAGCTTGGGCTATAAATCCATTATTATATAGGTTTATGAGATACGTAAGGTGGCCCGATACATTTGCTGGCCAATGTACATAAACTTGATGCTACTAGTAGGCAGTTTTGAATTTCCATCTGAAACCCGAAATTCTTTTAAAGCTTTGACTTCATTTTCTAATATTTTAAACCCATATGATCTGCAGTGTTTTGTCTGTTCTTTGCAAAATTGCTACTGGTTTATCAGGTCTTACTAGGTTCCTATAGATGCAGGTTTACAAAGCTTCCAACCAGCTAAACCATAGAATCCAGCTCTGCGTCTTGATGTTATCAGTTTCTCCAAGATATCTTAGTTAAATTACCTACGGACCAGCTCCTAACCGTCCAAGAAATGTTTACAGAAGAGTTTTCAACCTCCTTGCCAGCTTACCTATGGAGACCAGCTCGGAATCCTGCCAGACCCTGACGAAGAAGAAGTCCCCGATGGCGATGATCTTCTCCGAGGCGCCGGTGAGCCGCAGCGCCTTGTAGAACGTGTACTGGCCGTGGTGGCCACACGGGGCACCCACCAGCTGTTGACAACAAATAACTGGTGAGATAAGAGCGCAAGAAGAAATTATACTTAAATGACCGGTTTCGGACCTGAATATATGGAAGAAGAAGACATGTTGCGCCGACCCCAAGTAATAATTGGGATAACGGCAGGGGGGGACCGGTTTCGGACACAACCGGAGTCCCTGATCATGAGGAGGCGGCGGGTTCGTTAGTCGAACTCCGGTTGAGTCCGAAACTAGTCGGGCTATCTCGATAAATATGCGTTAGTAAACCGTTGTATCATTTAAGTACAAGAAGAAATTCTCGCTAAGACTTTGAGATACGTGACTAAGAGAGTGATGAGTATGAATGTTGATGAATGGAGAGGAAAGGGAGGGACTGACATGGATTTGAACCTACTATCAATGACTTGGCAGATCAACCTTCATACTAATAGGCTGTCACCGTTTAGCTAAGTGACGTTTTTAATTTATCCTTCACTACAAACCACGTGACAAGTTCATATTGAAGTTTGAAAGTAGCATCTATTACAGAAAAAATAAAAGGAAATCGGCTGTCTTGGTATGGTCATGAGATAAGGAGAGATGAGACTCATGTGACTAAGAGAGTGATTAGTATGAGTATTGATGGATGGAGAGTGAGGAGAAGTCCAAAGAAAAGATGGGTGGATTGTGTAAAAAATGATATGAATAAAAAGGAGTAAATGATACTGTGACATCTGATAGGGGAGAATGGAAGAAGAAAACGAGTTGTGACGACTCTAAGTAAAATGGGATAAGGGCAGGAAGATGATGGCATCATGATGATGAATTTAGCAGAGAATGGGGCTGCGTAAGACCGGGATGGTTGGTTATCTTTCCCAATGTCTTTCTCATCTCCAAAGATCGCCATCATCATTATTTAAGCCTTCAGTGGACGGCGAAAGGCCGTTTTCAAATTGACGACTTAGAACTTTTGTACTGTTAGGTTATAATCAATAAAAGTTCAATGACTGGATATGTTACATTTTGGAAGTTCAAACCTTGGGCAATATTTAATAATGGCCATTAAAGTCATGTAGTATTGAGCTACAAGGATCTCTTCGCACGTGGATGACATTAACATGAGGGCGTTGGTGTGCATTCGCAATAAGAATCAACTCAACTGTCTGTCAAAAGTGATGGTTTTTCATATATCACTGCATTGGTTTCGATCTCGACCTATAGCAACATTGTAGCTCTATACTCCTATATTACTAAACTACTATCGGTATCGTATCGGTACTACGAGCGGTAGAGGAAGCTAGATTAAAAATATTATTACTATGAATGGTATGATAAGTCCGTATATAACAATACTGTTAGATAAAAAAATTATGTTTCCGATTCTCCGATCCGATATTTCCGATTCTTCGACTCGAAATACACATACTGTCCTAATAGAATCGGTCCAGCCGTTTTGGAGGAGTACGGGATCAAACATTGTGACACGGGAATTTTAGATAATTATGTAGAGATATAATATTAGTCTGTGTGTGTGTATCTCTATTTGTATATCGGCTTCACTTTTTTTACTAATTCTTGAAACAAGTCTCGGCAGATCTTTCTAATTTATACAAAAATAACTCCCAAAGTTTTTTATTTATTAACCATTTCAGAACCGCAAAACTACGATCAATAATAATTTAACATAACTAAAGTGTGTAAACCCTTAAAATAAAAATCTTTTATCTAAACATATTAGTATCAGCATTAAGTTTACCAAAATTAAACCAAATCCAAAGATATTACAAGCGAGACAGGTACAGCGAACGGATATAGAATTGTTACACCATGTAGCGTCAGCAGAAGCAACATGACTGTACCGGATAATACAAAATATTAGGTTGGGGAAAAAGTCGCATTATAGTATGTATGAACTTGTAATAAAATCTTTCTCTCTCTAATAAAATTAGAATTTGGAATTATGTTCTTTAAAATTTTAACTTTCAATTATACGAAAACCAGCCAGATACAAATACTACAGCCAAAAAGATTTGTGATATGTGACTAGCTGTTGCCTGCGACTTAGTACGCGTTTTACCTAAAAACAAATGAAATAAAATAGGTTATTCTGCGAATAGGATAAATGTTATCTCTTTTACATATTATTTTCTTAAATATAAGCTCGCTGGAATCGACATTTCTTATCTAGCTACTTACCCTGAGAAGAAACGTCGAAACAAACAAAGAAAATGGGGATGTAAAATAGATGTTGACCGATTCTCAAACCTACTCAATAAGCTCACAAAATTTCAAGAGAATCCGTCAAGCCGTTTCGGAGGAGTACGGGAACGAACATTGTGACATGAGAACGTTATGTATAAAATAAGACTCGCGAATGGTTGACATTAAAATAAGGTATTATATGTATTGGAAATCAAATAATAATTATAATATAGCCGTTGCGCTTGAACCTTTTCATTTCTACTAAGTAATATCAATTAACTCATTGATTTTTTTTGCGATATTTATTTCTGGTTTAACAACAATAAAATATAGAATTACAACAATACCTCTAAAATACTATAATAACTTGCAAAATGTATAAAAACTATTTGACAGACCTAACTTAATTCAACATTTAATTAAAAGACACTCGAGTTTGTAAGCACTACAATCTAAAACTCCTTGATTTAATCATTTATCTATACAAAAACTACAATTCTAACTGCAACAAAAACTAAGCATAAAAACTTACGCAATAATATTTACATTAATATTAATCGTAATAACAAATAACTTAACAATGAGTGTTGTGGGAACTCATTAAAGAACCATTGAATTATTTAAACATATTAATATGTAATAATATTGATTCATGTTCTAAGTTAAGCGATGGGTCGCGAGGTGTGGATATGGATGGGTGGGTTAAGTGTCACGACGAACTGTATTTCTAGCTAAGTAGTAAATTTTTGGACGTTATGTTTCTGGCAATCATCATTACATAGGATAAAAAGAAGTCGCTTACCGCTGTCTGTCCCTATGTATGCTTAGGTCTTTAAAACTACGCAATGGATTTTGATGCGGTTTTTTTAATAGATAGTATGTTTTGGCTGTACATACATGCATAATACATCAGAAATGCACCAGTGCGAAGTTGGGGCGGGTCGCCAGTTTATGTTAAATACAAATTGTCCTTGACAGTTACAAATAACGTACTACACCTCTCTATTAATAAAAAAAAATATTCAGTAGATCCAACGTCAGAAACTCACAAACTTTACCTCTTTATAATATTAGTATACATTAGGCACCTAAGTTGCTATAGTACTGTGATAAGAAGATTTTAGCAATATCAATATGTTTAAGATAATCGTATACAATCAAAATTCTTCACTATTCCGTTACTTAATTAACCTAGCCTTACAAAGAGTTTAAATAATAATTAAAACCTCAGTTGGTTTTTACTCTCCTAAAAAACGCGAAAACAGTCAATAAACAACAATTTAGTTATAAAGTTACTTTTGTTTTCGACTTATAAAAGGAGAGTTACGTTACAAAACAAAAACTATACTTCTAATGATAAAAGAAATAACAACAGAACGATTTGCAATAATCTCTTTCAAGCGGCATTTTCCTCTTTAAACGAACACACCAAAAACATTTTTATCAACGAACAAAATACACAAATTCAAACAAAAATAAAAACTTTAAATAATACACAACACATTAAAACAGCATTTAAGATTTCAAACCCGAAACAAAACGAAAAATACAGCAAAACTAATTCGGTAACAAAAAAACACACTGTATAACAAAAAAAACAACAAAAAAATATCACTTAACATGCTAACGGTACCAAAGAGTTTCGAGTCGAATCAATAAGTATAAAATTGAACCGGCGAGAGTGGGACAGCGCTATGCGTGCAAGAGAGATAGCTAGCACTCCTTATTTGTTTGAACGATGGTTCCTGATAAAATATGGTAAATCTATTGGCGGAGTAGGGTCAGCAGATATGTGGGCCATTAATTGGAGTGTTTATAGTTATTACTCGTATATTACGTGTTTGATGATAAAGCGACAGCAATTTTAGAGCGATAATTGTGCGATTATTGCTGGGTCTGGGTTGTTTGAAGTCGTATGAAGATGATTTTGAAGTAATTCGATGTTATTCGCTGTCGTTTTATTTTATTGTTTAAAAGCATTTAATTTGATGATTTAAAAACAGATTCTAGAAATCGGGTGTAAATAAATAAACACGACTTAAATTTAACAGAAAAGACAAAAATAAATGTTTTTTTTAAACATTGACCTCATTCTTTCTTATCTTTTTCACTTATTCATCATAAGAAAGAGAAAACAGTTCCTACCACATATAATTTTACTTAATTAGATATTATAACAAAGAGATTTTCTCTCACAACGTCATGTCAAGTTAATAAATGTAACAACAAAATACACCAAAACTGTTTAAATAAAAAAGAAACTATAATTTCATCACTTCTTAAATACTCTTGCAGTTGTGGAAGTGAAAAAGAGAAAAAAGAAGCTAAAATATATTATAATATGGCAAAAAGTTCAAACACATGTATCTTTAATATCTTTTCATGAATAATGACAACTATACTTAAACAAATAAACGTTGTAAATAAAAAAAAACACGACTTCGATTGTCTCTGGAAAAAAAGTAGTTACTAAAATTACTAAAACGTAGCAAAAACCTCAAAAACGTAAATTTTTAATAACTTTTCATGATTAATATCAACATTACTTAAACAAATAAACGTTTCAAATTAAAAAAAAAAAACACGGGTACGATTGTCTGTAGAAAAAGATTACTAAAACATATGCCAAAAAATCTCAAATCTCATATTTTTAATTACTTTTTAGTACTAATATCAACTTTACTTAAACAAATAAATGTTTTAAATATAAAAACAACACGTCTACAATTGTCTGTGACTTTACATGGCGCTTTGAAGGCCGCCGCGCGACCTCGTTTGCAAGAAACCGATAATACTTAATTATTAGATGTTCCGAAGGCTTTTCTATAATAAGAACTAACTGTTAAATTATTAATTAAACGTTTTGAAAAGGTTTCATTTTTAGGGTCCCGTACCCAAAGGGTCTGTCTGTCTCCAGGCTGTATCTCATAAACCGTGATGGCTAGAAATCTGAAATTTTCACAAATGATGTATTTCTGTTGCCACTATAACAACAAATACTAAAAATTGGCAAAAAAACGTAATTTTTAAGCAATTTTTACACGATCTGATAAACAGGTAGATTAAGGGACTAAAAATTAGTATACCTACAACAAACGTGATGTTCTATTATAGATGATAGTGCGGAACCCCTTCGAGCCGACTCGCACTTGGCCGGTTTTAAGGCTATAACCGACATTCGAGCGAGAGAAGTCGCGGGCAACAGTTAGTTTAAAATGTAATAAGTCCGTCAAATAGATTTCCAAAAAAAAACATTGGGTAAGTATTTTTTTATCGTGTAAATAAAAAATGAAGACGATGCAGTGAATTGAAATCTCGTGTGACGTCACATCTCAAGCGACTTTACTGACAAGTGACGTCACTAGCCCCCACTTTCATGCGATTCACACTCTTTGATTCGTTATATTTTATTATATTTGTATTTTTTTATTTGTTTTGACTCTTTTACGCTTAAACGGCTGTAGCAATTTGAATGGTATGGAGTTAGGTGACACCCTGGATTAACACATAGGCTACTTTTGAACTGAGATACTTATACCATCTTTTAACAATTCATTCATAATACTCTTAGACTAAAATACTTATTACATTATACATTCAAAATTTTCTTTCACCATTAAAAAGGCAGAACAACTCCCGAACTAGGGAATTTAATCCTTGTGTCATAGTTCTCAAACTACAAATTCCCATGCACAAAGACACCCAGACTGAGAACAAGCATTTGAAAAATATTTTACAACCATAGTTTAACATTTTACCGTCATTATTAGTAACCACATTTACAATTACTTAAATAACTTAACTACGCGATGCCAAAATCAAAAAACTCAAAAGTAACGCACACAATAACATATTTTTTATGTATTTTCTCTAACCTTACCGTATTATGTCAGCTAGGTAAAGAGTGAGCGAGAGAGCGATACCGGCGTCCCCCTCGCACACAGGGCTTTCACAACGTACGGCCGTGAACTACAGTTGTTTCGCTCAGGGGTGGCACTTGGCACTTTTTATAAAACTTTTACATAAATATTTTATTTTTATTTGTATAATTAATAAGGAGTTTCTTTGAAGACAGAGTACGTATATAATTTCTCAGTATTTGATTACGTGTCGCCAACTAACATGTGTTGTGGAGGTCAGATAGACAGTCGCTCTGTAAAATTGGTAATGTTATTCAGATTCCTCTGATATGCTTAATAGATTATCTAACTCTTAGCCTTATTTGTAAAAGGTTATGTAAAGATCTAATTTTTTGAATTAACAACGAGAAAAATATTATTTTGTCACATTAAAAAGCAACTGAAACAAGGAAGTTCCGAAACGTTTTCAAGGCCTACTCGAATTGAAAATATTTTGATTTGGATTATTTCTTACGGGTTTATTAACCAACTGCATCAGTAAGACAGTAATGTTTGTAAGCATATTAAAACGTGACGACTTAGTTCAACCCATTCAATTATGGCCATATAAGTATCATGAATAAATATTTCTTAACATTCCCACAACGCCTAGTTATAGATAAATTACACCCAGACACAGAATATAATAATATGATCGTGCTCATCACGTAAACATTTGTCCTGGGTGAGAATCGAACCCATGATATCTGGTACAGCAGTGAACCCACTAACCACTAGACCAACAGGCCCGTCGTAGGACACCAGGTTTGAAAGACGAAAAGACAACTCCTTGCCCAGTCTTGGAATGTACCGAAAACTAAGCTTGACTCCCGCCGTACACACTCATAGAGGTTCGTATCACACGCGCAGGAGACCACAGACAGAGGGTGTCAAAAACTTGGGTTGCTTCCAGTAAGAGTCTGTGGTTATTTTATGGCTAATACCTAAATCCAATCATCATTAGCAGTAAAACTTAATTGATTTTATCAACAAGCTTTCTATAACAAATTAATTGACACAAAGAAACTGAAAGTTGATGATATATATCATTTTTATTAGCTAATGTCGAGACGACTAGTTTTTTCTATACTAGAAATAAAGAGGTAAAGTTTGTGTGGATGTGACATTGTAGGTGGTAATCTCAGGATCTACTGAAGCGATTTTGGAAATTCGTTTACCAGTAGAAAGCCACGTTATTTGTGAGTGTCATAGACTGTATATTAACCTGAAAAAACGACTACGTATTGAGTACGGGTCAGCTACAGCTAGTCCTACTAATATTATAAAAGCGAAAGGTTTTAAGTATGGATGGATGATTGTTACAATTTATGTGTCATAGCGGCCACGTCGTGATGGTAGATGGAGCATATTTGTAACTGAATGGAGATCAAGACTTGGACGGCGAAATCCCGGCAGACCGAGGATGAGATAGGCGGATAACATAAAAAAGAGCAGGAATAGGATGGATGCGAAAGCCAAGAGAGAGAAGAGAATGGTTTAAACAAAGAGGGGGCCTATGTACAGCAGTGGGTTATTTAAGGCTGATGATGATGATTGCTACCACAGGATACCTATTTACCTAAAAAAAACAGCCTGCAATGTGCACACGTCAAGGGCAGCTCGTCATTTCATAATATTGAAAAACAATGTTGAAATATGTTCCCTCTGTCTCTATGTATGCTTAGGCCTTAAAAAGGACGCAGTGGTCCTTGGGGTTTCTTTACTGAGATAGAATGTTTAAAGAAGAAGGTTCCTAATGTATAATACATCAGTATTGCACCCGTGCGAAGCTGAGACAGGTCATTAGTTGACAATAAAATAGAATGAGATCTAGTTTTAAGATCCGACATTTAATTCATATTGTTGGTTAGTATTTGTTTTCGTTCAAACCAATATAGCCGAATTATAATACATGTACAAAGTAGTACTAATCTACGTGGCTATGGTTACCTTAAAACCTAAAATCTATGAGTTAAATAATTCAAGTAGGCTTCAGGCATTTCTTTTTGTTTCGAAACGATTCCATTAACGATTCTAAAAGCACTTCAAAATGTTATTCCTATAGAGATGAGCCGATAAGAAATTACTTCCAATAATATTACTTCAAGAACTCAATCCGAATGTAGTTTTTACTACATCATCATCATTCCCCTGCCCTTATCCCAATCATTATTTGTGGTCGGCGCAGCATGTCTTCTTCCACACGTTCTTATCTGACGTCATCTCACAAGTCACACTCTTTGCATCCATATCATCTTTCATACAATCCATCCATCGTTTCTTTGGTCGTCCTATTCCCCTATATCCATCGGATCCACATTCATGTCCAGCACCTTCCTTACCATGTGATCTTGTCATCTCTATACGAATGCAGTTTTTACTACATATAGCACAAAAAATTAAAGCCATCTCGTTCTAGGTTTATTATTTGCTTATTAAATTATACTGTCACCCGGTCATTGACCTGTTAAGACACGTTGTATTATTATACCTAAGTTTATTATATTTATAAACTAGGAACTATAACATTCCCGTCTAACACTGTCGGGTATAAAGTGGCCTGCTTTAATCCAGGATGACAACTATAAAAGAAATTTCATCAAAATTGCTCCATCAGTTTGAGTGTGAAGGAGTAACATCTATACTTACAATATTTCGCGATTATAATATTAGTAGGATGTTTAGCTAGATATTCAGACGTATCATAAGGTGTATTTTAGTAGCTACTGGGATGTTTTCATCACATTCACTATCAAAATCCTTTTTTTTTCCAATGAAAAGAAACACTTCACTATACGAGAAGAGGGCTTAGCTAAGCAGTGAGGCAATTATACTCGTGAAACAACCAGAATAACTACAAATTCAAATAAAAACATGTATTGCAACACATATCAAGAGATTTTATTATCTTAAACAAATCACCGTCCACATTTCTCACAAATATAATAAATTATTAATAGACAAACTAATTATAAATTAAGTATTAAACGTACTAAAAACTTACACAAACTTCATTTTTCCATTAGAAAAAACCTTTTTTTCTACTATTACATCCGATTCTGAGACAAGTTTAAAAAAAATATTTTTTTATTATTTTCGTTACGAGGCAGCCCTACCGCGAAACCCTATTCTCTAATGTAACACCAGTATATTGGTTTAGGGATCGCCGCCCAGTGTTGCCAAACTTTAAGGGATTATTTCTATAACGATTTAAATGTTACATGAATTGAGAAAGAGGATTTTTTTAGAAAAAGTGGACTATTCATATTGGTATTAATAATGTTGAGTGTAAACGTGGTGATTTTAAATATTTATTAATATCAAATCTATATGGGAAAAATCATTTGTCATAATGAGAGATACTTAGTTGGTTTTATTATTTAATCATTATTATAGATTTTTAAGCCACTTCATAAACTGAGGAAAACATTTTTTCATGTCTGATAGAACATCGATAAAAATCGCAAGGAGGCGATTAAAAAAATAATATATTGTAAATCACTTGGATTTTACGTATAGGTAGGTATCAGTAAACAATACTAATAAATACCGTTTTATTAAACAATGTTATCACACAAAGTCGCGTGCTAAAAACAAGAAATTTATAATAGCAAAATTACTTTACTATATTTGTAATAAAAATAAAATACAAGAAAAACATCATAGATGACTAAAAATATTTTGTTCTTGTGAATTATATCTGTTCTTTACCTATAAAAACCTATAAATCTATAAATTTTATACTTCATAAGTAGGTAATAAGAATGCAGAAAATATTACTTCGACTCTCTTCTAACAGATTAAAAAACCCTTATTTAATGTCTTGTTAAACAAACTACAAACAAACTTTAATACAGATACACAAAAAATATTATTTGCTATTTACATTTCGGCATACAAATATATGTATACGTGCTTAAATAAATACAATAAATATAATATATTATAAGTAGGTATAATGTTGAGAGCCACTGCCACAACCCCGGGTAGGTACGGCTTGAGAAGTTTCATTTGTGTACAATATAATGACACCGGGGATACGAAAGCAACGGTGCTCAAAGTTACGCTTTTACTATTTCAAAGATTTTTGTGAATTAAAGTACCTTCTTAGGTATTGAAAGTTATGAATACTGCCTCAAATAAAACAAGTTTTGTAAAAATAAGTACGTAAGTAGGTAAACTTCTCTTTTTTATTCGACTACCTGAAAAAAAGGGTATCGTTTTCATCTAATATATTATAAACAGCGTTCATTTAAGAAAAATTTACACTTTTATGATGTCATTGTTCAATTTTCGGAAGCCGTGTTACATATTATTTTTGATTATTCATTTACGAAAGTACTATAATTCATTTTCGTCCATTCTCAAAATAGTCATTCAAGAAATCGATAGTAGGTACCTAGTTACATTCGTGAAGACAGCATTGGCACTCTACTGCGCCTGCGAGAATGGCGATTATACGACTCATAAGCATGTCTGTTCAAATTTTATCAAAAACGGTCTAGTGGTTTAGCCGTGAAAGCGTAATAGTCTAGTTGACATAGATAGAAGTACTTTCGCATTTATAATATTGAATACGTAGATAGTTAAAGCCCAGTCAGCAATTAAAACTAGTTCACTCTCGCGATTTCGCCCGTTTGTCCTGCTCCTATTTCTCGTAGAGTATTCTTATGTAGCTTAATACAATTCGCTCGATGAAAGACCTTTTTTTCGTCGAAATAAAATGTTCAATATGTTCATAGAGAGAGACACTAGGTAGGCCTAGTGTGGAAGTCGTGGAATATTATTATTTTTATCCAATTATGTCTTTAACTTTTGCAGTTATTTTGCAACATAATACATACAATGTATGTTTCTGAAGTAGGATTCGACTATTATGTAAGTTTCCGTGTGGTGTCCGGATATAAAGAATAGCACCACCCCATATCCTCCACTGGGTGTTGTAAAAGGCGACTAATGGACCTTAAGACCCAGTGCACTGTACCAAGCACCTTGGGCCACCCGAATGGTGGCGGGTAAGCCATCAACAAACGCATTCCCAAAGAGGGTTAGTGTCAGGCAGGCGGCCGACTATAAAACCATAGCCAAATCTTTAAGCAACATGTCTAGAAGACGTGTTGCGCCGACCCCAAGTGAAATGGGATAAGGGCAGGAAGATGATGATTCGACTATTATGTAATAGTTAAGTCCCACTTCAAAAATAAATTTTATATAACATTCATTGGACATAAATGGTGTGTTGACTAAATTAATATTAATAATGTATCGAAATTACGCTGGGACTTTGTCTCGCACGGGGTCGCAGCATCATGCTGAGCGAGGGCCGTATTACGTGATTGTGACGCATACTACCCCCTCATGGTTGTTTTCTTTCTATTTTAGCCCTTTTTTTTTGTTTTATTTATTATATTGATTGTTATGTACTTATGTATGCGTCCTCAATTACGCAATTAAATGTATTTTCTTTCTTTTCTTTCTTTCTTTCTTTCTTCTAAATTAAAATCATTCGTCAAGCTGTAATGGTAATAAGAGAATGAGAAACAGTCAGATAATATCTCTATGATATACTTAATTAACTACTTTAATTAATAAAACACCGTATGCTATCCACCTGTCATTTATAGACTACAGACTTATAATACATAGACAGAGCTTGTAGACAAGTTACATGTCTCCTGACGCTAACGCTGAATGCTCCAATGTATTGAACTGACAAGTCACAGTCACGTCACGCGTCGACAATTACTGACATTTCTATTTTTTTAACGACTCCCGCACGTATTTAATCCTTATATCGCGGGGGTTTCACAGACATTCAATTCACATGCACAAAGACACCCAGACTCAGAACAAGCATTTGTGGATCGCACAAATTCTTGTGGTACGCGGGGATCGAGCCCGCGACACGTCGCGTACATTGGTAATTGGCGTGGTGGCCTATACCATGAGGCTATCCGTGCAGTCATATAGACATACCTACTTAGACAGATCTTGTAGACAAGTTAGATATTGTCTCCTCACGCTAACGTTGAACGCTCCAATGTACTGAACTGACAAATGACAGTCACGTCACTTGACGACAAGTGCTGCCATTTGTATACTTACATTTGAAGTTTTCTATACCAATGCGATGTAATATGGTCTAGGGCAGTTTAAGCCCTAGATCAAACCTGTATTTTGACTCTCTAGGGCTCCCTCTTAAAGTACTTTTGCAGATTGTGGATAAGAGATGGCGCTTTATGCCGTGTAGTACACGTGACACACCTGCATTAATATTTTTTCAAGTGGTAAGCGCTCTAAGAAAGAATAAGATATGCCCTGTCTATACATATAGTTTGTGATCTGTGGTCGCTAAAATATTGGGTAGCGAAGTTTATAAGACACAAATGTTTGATCTAAGTCTGGATGTCTCTGTGCACATCAAAATAAAAAATCATTTTTTTTTTATTTCGAGTAAGCCTTCTCAGGTACTTTCAAAACGTTACTGACTCTAGTTGTGTTGTATGTTTGTAAAAATCCATGTATTATTATTATAATCAAGCTACTAAAATATGCAATTTCCTAATTTTCCTGTTCACTACATGTATTTTTAATTTTTGAATCATGTTTTCGTTACCTATCTCCGTAATAATACTTTATCAGAGTAGGTACAGTTGATAAAGTTTTATCAATAGGTACATATCATATAGGATTTGCTATTCGTTTATTTTTAGGGTTATGTATCCAAAATACGTTTTAAACCTCCGTTTAACGAGCTGTTTATCTATGACAAAGAGAATTAAATTGTCTAAAAGTGTGTGTTTTGTTGCTATTCGTACTTATAATAATATAAAAATTAAATAACAATTACTGGTTCAAAGCGGCGCAAGACAGAGAATCGTAAAAGGATTTGGGGGAGGCTTTTGCCCAGCAGTGGGACACTAGTCACACTACGGTTAGAAATAAAAATATCCAAGGTAGTGCTTCATATGTATGTTACGCGAATGTACGGAACCCATTTTTTTGCGTCCGACTCACACTTGACCGAATTTATACAAAGCCTCTTTTAAATCATTTTAAATACAGAAATATGTCTACAATTACTCATAGACAATCCCACGGTCGAAAACCCAACTAAAATCACAAAAACTTACTCAAACCAGCGTCATACAAATTCGTTCTTGCGTGGCAATAACCTCATAAAACTAAAAACGGTTTCATATTAAAACTATTGAATGAACTCAAACTTTCAACTAATCCAATTTCCAGAATATTCCATAAAGAAACAATACTAGGTTTTATTTATTTCATCAACAAACTAAACGTTCTTTTTTTAAATTTTAAATTCGTCACCGTTATCGGCTGAATGCGTAGCGCTGTCGTTC
Source organism: Chrysodeixis includens (assembly GCA_941860345.1). NCBI lineage: Eukaryota > Metazoa > Arthropoda > Insecta > Lepidoptera > Noctuidae > Chrysodeixis > Chrysodeixis includens. The sequence continues at coordinate 3,425,960 of OW796118.1, read as the reverse complement.
CTGTGCAGAGAAAAAAAAAATAGCTCATAATGCCAACGAATGGGCCAGAAGTCGTGTGCGGTGCGCCGTAACAACTTCGATACGTGATTATCGATAGTTCCGGGTTTATCGATACTCGATAAGTCTTTAAATTTACGTAACATATAAACCATTGTGACGTTTAAATGTCTAATCACAGTTTAATACTTACTTAATACATACATTGTTGTTCAAATGGAGTTACGATAGCAATTAATATTTCTTAATTACCGGAAACGTTTCGTATTTGAATTATTGAGTACGTAAAATACCGGTGGAAAAAAATTAATTAGAATTTTCATTTGTAATTATCTTTGCACGTCATTATCATGCGTGGCGAGGAAGCTCAGAAATTATTATAATTAAGTAAGTATAAATAACGTTTTTAAACATTATTTAGTATATATCTTATACACTATTACACGTAATATATCTTATTTAAATGAAGCTATTATCTCTTAATAATCAAAGTACCGATAGTTATTATCTTTGTTTTCTGAACAATAAGGCTTAGTTTAGCTTGCAGTCGTTTCGTTATACAGCGGCCATCACAAGGTAATTGTTACGTAAGTCAAGTATTATTGTTACTAAGGCCTAAACACTTACTCTGTCCCGCGGTTCCACTCGCCATTAATGAACTTGTAAACCACAAAACCAATAATCAGGTCAATTTCATATTCTTAATAACGACGTTATTAATACTTGATTCAAACATTTACAAATCAAGAACATGTTATTTTGGAAACTAGTTTTGTTTAATTGCTATTAATTAAATAAAATAGTCTAACAAAACGTTAAAATCAAAGGCCGATCCGATAGTAAAACGTTAACTAACCTTATTTTTAGATTAAACAAATTAAGACAAAGGGAAAAGCTTTTTTCAAACACATGGCTACAATTAAATAATTATAAACAGTTTAAAAGAAAATTAAACCTATTTAGATAACACTTAATTGTGCTTATTAGTAAAAGTAAAAATGACAAAAGAAAGTTCACAATCGGATAACTATTTTCGAAGAAAAGCGTCGACAATCACTGACACAGTCATGTCCACTGACATAATTACAGCAAAACTATACGTTCTTTTTGTGTGTTTGTTAGTATAGTTAATTTTAAAAGCTGATCTTGCTATTTCATTTCAAAATACGGACTAAGTACGGGGCAAAATCTAGTGATACTTTTACTAATAAGTTTGTATATTTTTTTTGTAATTTGTATACGGCCCTAAAAAGAAATAATTATAATAATTACTTTAGTTTACACTTCCGCATGGAAAGGTCTATCAAATAGGTACAGTGGGTACAATCCCACAAAAATTAAGCCTACAAAAGTTTATTTAAAGTGACTAAACAATACAGCTATAAATTTAACTAAACGGTCATAAAACTCGCAGTGAGAGACGCTGCATTTTATTATTAGACGATCTAATTTCGGCTTTATGGGTCGCCGATTACACCGAAGTATTTACACTGCGTTGGCGGATGTATCAAAATGGATAAATAACACAAATATAGTTAGTTATTAAACATAGTATACTTTAGTTGTTCTTTTGTTCGTAGAAGATAGCTCGTATTTATTTTAAAATAGCTGGCACGTGTTCATTTTCTTGGGTAATATTTCTCGGGATAATATGGCCTATGACACTTAATAATTTTCAAAGTCGGTTCGGTAGGTCCTGAGATTACCCCCTACAAAGTTACAAACATTACTTCTTTATCATATCAGTTCAAATAGAACAATAACGGACATTTCTGTCCACATCTGTTTACAGGAAAAATGTTTTTATTTTATCAATTTACTAAATATTAAAACGTAAAAATCAGTAATTAAGAATTTAAAAACGTCACACATGTTGGCTGATCAATGTCGCCACAATCTTTTATGAAATCTATATAAAGTATGAGCTATTTACACACACATACACACTCATACAATTCTACATACACGAATGCGATTGTTACACGTACTCATGTCTGTGTGTTTACATGCGCATGCCTACATAAACAAGCATCGTCAGCTCATAAGAAGAATTCGATGCTTTATTATTTCATCACCAAAATGGCAGAGATTTTTACTTTTTCCCACTAAAATATTATTATATTCTCTGTTTCGTCGCACGAAATAAACACATCGACCCAAAGAAACCGCTGTCAAGAAAACACGTCATCTACGTTCAAAAATAACCCCTAAAATCCACTTACTTTATATTTATCACGTACCTGTAACGTAAAAATACTTGCAAGAGTAATATTTTTAGCCCATCAGTGGGCTATTCAAGACCTATGAGTAAGCTATTCTATTCTTACGTAGGAGGGTAACAAAGAAAGGATCTTCAGATTAATCATGCGTACAAATAAACAGTCCCACAAGTGGGCAATAGCCTCTTATCTAACCGAGAAACACGTTTATCGCACTTTATTCATTTGTGATAATTTTCATATCAGTATAAAATATCTTACGCCACATTTTGATATAAAACTAAGAAACTTGTTATTTTAACAGATGTTACTTCAATATAACAAAGGTGACTTTAAAATAAAAATTATACAAACTAATCATAGTTCTGTCTGTCTGTTTGTAAGCCTGCTGCGTAATAAAACTACGCTCAAACGAGCATTCGTTACGTGGACATTTTTTTAAGTATCGTTTACCAAATAATGACCTCGAAACTTTAGAAGTAAAACAAAAGTTTCAAAAATACTTTTACTTAAACGCTGTATTTCTTTCGTATTAACTTGAAACAACAATACAAAGCACTCGAAAACGTTTAAATAATCGATTGAAATAAAAACAAGAATTGTATTAAGTACGGAACCATGCAAAAACGTGTAACACGCTTGACGAGTTTTCCGTCCTCACGGTGACCTTGTACGAAATTATTTTTCATGTTTTTTTTATCGAAGCCATGTTAGCAAGAAAGAAGGAAACGCCAACTTCGACAATCAATAAATCATCTAATGAGAAATCGTCAATTCAAAACCTATAAATTCAAATTCGTAGTAAATAAAACATCATAAAAATGTCGAAACTTAATTGAAATTACGAAACATCGATGTCGATAATTTAGTTATTGCTTCACAACACTAGTACTTGCTGATATGGCGGACAGAGGCAGGGTTGGGGACTACATACAAACTAATAATGATATTTTCTTTATGTATCAATATCTATTCCTTCCGATATTTAACGATTCGTCTTTATCCGAACAAAGAAAACAAAATAATAATCAAATTAGTAACTCGTCTCGTTTGAAAACAATAAAATGGAATTAGAATCGCGCGTCTTCGTATCAACTAGAGACAATGGGTGACGTCACTCGTTTACTCGAGTATTTTGACTGCCAATTATCCGATAATCACTTTTAGATACACAAGATCCATCTCAAAGCAAACTGATTAATCGTATAAATATTTATAATACATAATTAAGGCCTATTTAAAAATGCAAATTACGTTTACATAAAAAGTAATTGACCCATCGACAAGTACATAATTTGTTTTATTTTTAAATCGCTTTGGTATTTAATTGTAATGCCAACATACCTTAAATGAGGGTTTATCCATTTTTACAATCCAATACACAAAGGATAATCCATGTCACTGCACAACCACATCCATTGCGATAACCATTTTTTTTAAAACAATGGCAATTTTAAATGCATTCTTATTTTAACGTTCAGCTTAGACATTGCACTAAAAGAACACAACACAGTACATAACAGTTAATTTCAACGGAATATTTTTAGAAACGCACTTCACACACTATTTAATTATAAAAAATATTTCGTTATTTAAATTACACACGTCCATAACAAATCGCCGATCGTGATAAACCGAGATAATTATTACAACAATTATCAATAATAGGTATAAAATTAACGAGCACTTGACACTTTTCGGCGGGTTGTTTTAGGTTAGGATACCACTGTATGTTGGTATGTTTAGTGGGATGTTATTGTGATTATAAATAATTGTGTACGATGAAGCAATATGGCGTATTTTGACGGGTTTGAGGGGAACTCGATCGCGTCACGGCGTGGAGGCGCGCGGCCATGTCGCTACGCGGCCGGTCCGTATCTGTGAGTCCGTTTCGTATTCTCTCGCTCACACGTTCACCGTGCAGGGCTGTTACGAATATTAAATGTTATTTTTAATATTTATTTGTTTAATTTTTGTTTGTTTTTGCTATTTATTTGTGTTTTTGTGGTAATTTTGTAATACACGTGTTTCGTTACAAACAAGACAAATCTTGTTCGTATTTTTTAATTTTGCTTTATAACTTACATCACAATAGCGGTCATAACAAAGAAATATTATAATTTAGATTCAAATGCATTCATTTAAAAAATGCTTATAGTGTTTCGACTTATAGTACTAAATAATAGCTCGCCTTGACATATAAACTGTATGAAAAATCATTACTTAATAGACAAAATGCTTAAATCACTACATAAACTAAGAGAAACACATTTAAAATCGTGTAAATAATCTATTTTCATAAAAAAATGCATAACACTCTAAAAATATCACATAAGACCATTAAAATACGATTTTTTGTATAGAAAATACATAACGCAATCATTTTAAAATGGTATTAATGTATTCCAACTCAATTTAATGTAAAATAACCAGAAATAACCATTTTGAAAAAATAAATAATAATAATAATGTTCCGATTTGGTTTGTGACGGCCCTAGCACTCACACAGATGCACTTACGCACACGTGCGCAGCTGTTTCTATACATATTTTTTACGTAAATAAAGATTGCCATAGTATATGCCATAGAATACGATAAATTGTTAAAATTTTGATGATTTTGACAAAATTTGATAATATTTTAGCATTTGCAATGGTTACTCATTTTAAATTTCTATGTTTACTTACAAATATCTATAATTAGTAAATATTTACATTGATATTTATGTTTACAATGATTAAATGTAATTATTTTATCAATTATCGACTATTAATACGTACCTAAGTAATATTCATATACTAATAATATCATTAATTGGACTTATACCATTATCAAATAATGAATCACAGTAATTAAAAAGGGAGAAAAAATCTTTTTCATTAAAATATAATTAAAATTATATCTAATAGTAAATAATATAAAACACTAATACATAGTACAGTATTCTTATTTCTATTAAGTTACTACTCTATTAAGTACTTAATAAAAGAAAGAAATAAAGTCTTAATAATAACGTTTATAAAATAAAATACGAAAAATAATTAGGACTTTTTATTTATCTGACAACATTGTTTTACTATGTATTTCTTTTTATTATTTTTTTCAATACTTTATTTAGTCAGTTTTTTTGTTCCAAACTAAATTAGAGTTAAACACTACAGTATACCTAACTTAATTAAAAACTTAAAATATCGCAAATACAAAAATATAATTGTTTAACTTGTATTTTTCATTGTGTTGCTTAACCAAGTAATTGTTGGATTATTAACGCACAAAATTTCATTTAACAAAAATATTTACACTACACAAAACAAAGATAATCGACCTATACATAGATTTAAGATCTAAAACAAAATTTAAAGTTAATCCTTTACAAAAACACGGCAAAATTTATCTGAAACCGCAGCATATACTACGCTCTCATATTATAGACTGGCCGGTATTTTAGTTAATTTATTTTTAGCTTAGCCTATGGATTTCCGCAAAATCTATCGAAATACATACTTGTAACAATTTCTAATTGTTTTACAATAACAGTTAATAAGAATACTTGAATTAAATAGCAAAGTTTATGTCGCCATTGAAGTTATTTCGAATCATAGATAGAGAAAACAAAATGGCGGTGACAAATGACTCCATTTTGATAAATCGATAAAATTATGATGATTTTGTAATGATTGTTGATTTAAGAAAATTGATTTGGATGAGTCGGTTTTTGGCACGGTTTTTGTAGGTATTTTCCGATGAGGATAGTTGATTAGTTTTTATTTTAGTATTTGTTGTACTTGTGTAGTGTAAACAAATAAAAGTCTTTGTAAATATGGCTTCTAATTTTTTGTTTAATAAAAAATAATAATTTTGATTTGTTAAGTAGATGTATGTACTTATTAATCAATAAAATTAAATCAATGTAATCATTATTTATAAAACACGTCAGTTATATACTAATTTGTTGCATATCCAAAACAAAATGTACTTATTTCTATTAGATAAATTAATGATGTTTTATGGAAACTCATGACGTCATACATTCACAGTTTAGCAATATCGTGACGTCATGTGGGTTTCGGAATCAATATTTGTTAACGGTATATATTTATTACTACGTAAAATGTCAAAACACTTGTCTAATAAATTTAAATATAAATAAAATCCTTTTTAGTACATTTGAACAGGGTTTAAATTAAAATCAGATTTATTTATTAAAAAAATAATCAGTAAATTACTAATAAACCCAAAAAAGGCAATTTAATTTTTATTCCAAATACTTTAATTAATTAAGATAAAAATTACCTACAAATATGATAAATTTGCTGGATTCTAAATTATCTTTAGATAAAAACATTGATAACGTGTTCACAAAAATACGTTGATCTTTGACAGTACTTAAGTCATTACAGTTTTGACAAACACTTACTTATCACAGTATAAATACTTACCGTAGTAACTCGGCCATTTCAAGAAAAAAAATGCCTACAGCCGCGCGGTACGTAACAGCGATAGGGCTGCCCACCTACAGCATTTAAATAAATAACTATTTCTCAACATTCACACAACGCCATCTAGTCTTAAGTTAAGCATACTTAGTAGCTTGCGTTACGAGTACTAGACGACCGATAAACATACTTATATGTTTCTAAATACTATATTATGGGTAAATAACACCCAGACACAGAACAAATGATCGTGCTCATCACACAAACATTTGTCCTGAATGGGAATCGATCCCGCGACCTCCGGTAGAGCAGTCAGGGTCAGTAACCACTAGACAAACAAGCCAGTCATACTTTACTTTACATTTTAATTACATCAACAACACACCGTCCGTTCGTCACTGCGACACGCTCGCGACTGTATCATGCCACGATCCGATAGCGTAGGCATAACTCACGTTGCGCCCGTTTATATGAAGACTTCATACTGTATATTATTATACTATAATCTTACTATAGGACAGTGTATCAAACCACTTTACTTGTTAATTCAATTTCAGCGAATCTCAATTTAGTCGCTTTTTTTAATGTTATTCGTGTATTTCCTAAGAAATCTTTGAATAGATCGAAATGGAAGTTTTTATCGAATTTGTATACAAGACAGTTCTACCAAAATAACGTTTAGGCTTTTTCTATTAAAGTTACATTGTTATTTTTATTAGTTCGTGTTATTTGTACGTTTTCTCGTACCTAACTGTAAATAATTTCATTACTGTTACTTACCTACCTGCGAATATTAATCTTATCTAAATCTGTACAGCTGTTTTGTAGATTGGCCGGGTAAAACTGAATGATTGAAAAAAACATTGATTAAAACTGGTTTTAATCAATGTTTTTTTTTTCTATTTAAATGTAGGGAAGGTTTGAGCATTGATCACCACGCTAGCTCACTACAGATTGGTGATTTCAGATTACAATATTTTCAATCCATATTTCCTCACGATGTTTCCCTTCACCGTTTATCGGTAGTGTCTTAGAATATAAGAAAGTACATATAACATTGACAAAACTCACATTTTTGCTTGCCTGTGCTTAGGATCGAACCTGCACCTCGTGCATCCAAACCCATACATAGAACCACAAGGCCACCACTACGTATAGATTGCTTCAATATTTATCAGTATTGATTGTTCTATTTATAATGAGGATGACGACCGTTTTCACGCGAATCAATATAATTTAACATTGTATGAAACTGCCTATCACTACATATTAAAGTAATATCATTGCATTTGTGGAAGAGAGACAGCACACTACACCGTGTAGTGCGGCGTCTCTTTCACACAACTGTTATATTACTTAAAGAGTTAATGGTAGTTCCTCTGTCATACGGCGGCGGCTAGTGTTACTATAACACCAGCCAGCGCAGGACATATTATAGTGCACAAGCGTGTGCTAACACAGGTGCACTCTCTGTTCCTTTACTCTCATAGCCCGATGGGACGGCCAGCCGACACGACCGGAGAGATCAGGCGCAAGACTCACATTTTTACGGAAGCTGTGATATTTATTTCCAACATTCGAAAAGTCGGTGCGCTCCGTGGGGATCGAACTCGAGACCCTTTGACTTTGCAGTCCTATGGTCTTACCACTAGGCTATCACAGCTTCAATGAAGTTTCTTTCATAATATTAGTATAAGCAGTTGTTAATAAGTAACAATTACAACGTTTTAAATGAAAGTGTCAGAAAAGAGCATTGAAAACAAGATGGCTGCCGTCGTTGTCGGTTATTATGTAAACAGACGACCGGCAATATTTTCGCGGTGAGCTGTATGTGTATCAAATGAAAGATATTGAACGATTACGGTGACTAATTGTGTTATACTAGCTGTAGCCCGCGACTTCGCCCGCGAAAATGTCGGTTATAGCCGTAAAAACATTACCTACTTTCGACCTTTTCTGACATTACCCAATTCTTCTTTATCGAAAGCAATTATTATAACTTTCTAACAACTATCGTTATATTTTAGATAATATACACAAAACCTTAACAAATTATATACTAAAACCTTCCTTGAGAACCACTCCACAAATTGGTGAAAATAAAATGAAAATTGGTGCAGTAGTTTTTGTGGTTATCGCGGACAGACAAACAGACACGGCGGAGGACTTTGACAGAGTCGTTAGAGTCGAAAATATCCAATTAAAAAAATAAATTTCAATAATTAAACTACATTTATTAAATAAATTGAACAAAAAGAGATTAATTCTTCAATCAGTAGACAATAAAGGTAAGTATTTTGTCAAAAAGATAACAAAATATCATTGACATTGATATTCGTGATAACGACATACAAACGTACCATCAGACACATCTCCTAACCTTGTGATCATCGACCACGCGGCCAAAGAACGATTAACTTAACAATACCTAATATAATATGACTTTACTAACATAAACTTAAAGTCTACTCAATTTTAAGAGCGCGTTAAATGTTTATTTGATTTTAATTTACACCTTTAATGATAACAAAGGATTATTTAAAACTAGCTTTATTGCCCGCGATTTTGCCTGCGAAAATGTCTGTTTTCGCTGAGAAAACATTACTCTCCTCTAACGCAGTCGGTTTATAAGTAGCCTTTGTGTTAATCCAGGGTGTCAGCTAACTGCACACACAAATTTCACTTAAATTGATCCAGCAGTTTGAGTGTAAAGAAACAACTAATCATCCACCCATCCATCCATACTCAAAAATTTTCACGTTTATAATATTAGTAGGATAAATTACACAACAAACATAAAAATCCATTTGAAAACATATCACAATTACCTTCATAAAAGGAAAATATAAAGGAAACTCTACGATTGAGTTTAATTACAAACTCGTTATAACATCTAGAATATCATGGAATCAATAACTATATAAATACTTCAACAACCTTCAAATGTCATTGAAAAACAATATGGCGCTTATGTCAAAATGTTAACTTTCTAAAACAGGGTGTAAATGTCTTGTTAATATTGTTATTTAGTTTTTACACTATGAAAGATATTGACAGGCCTGATGGTCTAGTGGTTAGTGGCCCTGCCTGCTATACCAGAGGTCGTGGGTTCGATCCCCACCCAGGACAAATTTGTGTGATGAGCACGATCATTTGATCTGTGTCTGGGTGTAATTTATGTATGTTAGGTACGTATTCAGAAATATATAAGTATGTTTATCGTTTGTCTATTACTCATAACACAAGTGTTCTAGTTCTATCTAGTTTCAAATTAAGTAATTTGAAACTAGATGGCGTTGTTGAGGAATTTCATGAATTTGACGTTCGAAAAGTGCTACATTGTAGCCTTATTTGAATAAATGACTTTTGATTTTGATTTCATTATAAGGTTAAAGTTGAATATTAAATATCAAAGTAATAATAATACTAATTTATTGTATAAAAGTCTCCGTAGTGTGTACGCGGTCGGTACACATTCATTTGTAGGAGCAAGCCGCACTCGGGTCAGTGCGCACGCACGGGGGGAAACTCAACTATTGTGTTTTAATATTTATAGCTATTTTTATTGTTAAACAAAGACTTAATATCAATATTATAAGATGAAATTGACAGTTGATGTTTAGGTAAAGTAGTTTTGATGTAATTGTGAAGTTTAGAAAGTATTTTAGTTAGCAATTTGAGAGTTAAAGTATGAATTCTTGATTTTTGATCGTGGTAAGTTTGATTTTGAAGTTATAAGTATTTTTAAGTGATATTTTAATGTATATGGATATCGATTATCAAATAAAATTCCAAACTTAATATCAATAAATTTAAATTACTCAAAAACTTAACTTATATCAACCTACAAATTCCAATAAAACCACTAATAAAAACTTCTTAAAAGCAAAAATAGTTTAAAAAATCAATAATCAGTATAAATAATAATAATAATGAAGTTAGTATCGATAATATTTCGCGTAGTGTGTCCGCACTTCATGTCGTACCCATTTGGTTGAAATTGCTGTTTAGACCACGTACATACAACGCGACTTTTTAAACTGATAACATTTAGTTTGTTCACAATGAAAATTTCTTATTTAAAGTATGTTTTTGAGTTATTTTAGGGCTAAATATTGATTGATAGGAAATATAGGATGTTATATTTGTTATTTAATATAGTTTTTTTATGTGTTTTAGTGGATGAATATTGAAGAATTTTTAGTTTTAAGTTGCCGTTTAAGTATTTGTTTGGTTAAAGATTTATTTTGTCGTATGTAACTTATGTTTTTGTGGTTAAATATTGATAGTGATGCAGTTTAGTTACTAATCGATGTTTGAAATATTATAATAACTACAAAACATGTCTATTACTATTTTATGATTATCTATTTAAAATGGTTATAACAAATCACATCTTAAATAAAGATGTTTATACCTTGTAAAATATAGCTTGATACCTGTGACGTTTGTCAGAATGACATTACTAGGGATGGAGGTGTGTTTCGTAGCTTATCGATGTCTGTGACGTCATGAGTTTTATTAAAAGTGACATTGTAGTCATTGTCATTGTAAAGATGTAAATTAAAAATAAATGTATTTGTAGTTGATTTAAATGAAATAAAACAAAAATAATTCAAAATAATCGCGCAAACGGATCACAAATTCGCGACACTCACTATTCAAAACAGTATTTTTTTGTCTTTTCGGCATTTTGACAAACCAAGAAAAGGTATCACCAAACAAAGTAACTCAAATAACACCATAGTAACACAAAGTAACACAAATATCAACAAAACAATGGTAGCGTATACAAGGCGTCTGCATCGCGTCAGCACTCGTACTGACTCAAAAACGATGGCGCCCGCTTGTTTCCAGCAAGCGAAACCATTATTGCTAAACTAAATAACTACATTTTATACAAGTGAAATTTTCATAGTATTATTTTATCGATAATCATCTGTCAGTCACTTGCACGTCCCTAGAGCTTTTCAAAGTGCATTTATAAAGTAAGCTAAGAACCAAAAATTATTTAAGAAATATTAAATATTTTTTAAATTACTCATATTTTTACTGGTATCTTTATAATTACATGATTGTTTTTAAAAATGCGTTTTATTTTTATACACAAGCGTCATTTTTATGTTAAAAAATTTGAACTTTTAAAAATAAAATTTGGGTTGTAGCTGTCTTCATAAAACGTTCGGTAATGTCACAGGTATCAAGCTATATTTTACAAGGTATAATAAAGCAAATATTGCAAATTTTACATTTTGTAAGTCTAAAATTCAAAATGGCTTCTGACAGTTATTTAAGAAACTTGTCAAAGTTATATTTTGTTATGTTACTTGCTTATGTATATTGTAGCTATAGTTTAGGCTATTTTAATGTATTTAGACTTTATAAATTGGCTAGTCTAAAATTAACTAGAATTATTTAAATAATACATAGTGACTAACTACAATTTAAATTGATTAATTATTATGAGTAATTTAGGTGATAATTAAGTAAGTATACGTATAATACAATTAGTACTTATAGAAGAAAGCACATATGCAAGTGTGTATGTTTGTTACCCCTTAACGCCAAAACGGAACGACCACTATTGATTATATTTGGTATAGAGCTAGCTGTCAGTATGGAATGACTTATAGATTACTTTTTGCTACGCTAACTTATCGTGGGCAGATCCACGAGTATAGGCTAGTAGGCTACATAAAACTCCAGTATTTTTTGTATCTGTGCAATAAAATCGATGATTTTACATGTCTGTTTAAACTGTAAGGAATGCAAAGGTTTGTGGTACATACATTTATGTTAAAAAGAGGTTAAAAAATTGCCTATATGTTAATCCAGGGTGTCGGCTAACTCTTTACTTTCAAACTATATAAATTTATTAAAATTCATTAAAATTGATATAGTCATTTGAGCGTTAAAGACTAACAAACATCCATCCATCCATAGTTACAAACTTTCGCGTTTATAATATTAGTAGGATTTTATATTTAATGTTACATTTTGTTATCTTGATAGTAATTGAATGTTAGTCATCGTAATAATATTAATTTACATTAAGAAATTGATATATTAACTGTATTGATTAAATTGTGCATTTTTATCTACAGTTAAGGTTTGTTATATTGTGAAATCAAAGTTAAAAAACTCAATTCTGCTATTTAATTTTTGGCTGAAACTATCATCTCACTGCAGGGCAAAGACAATAAACATTTTATTACAAAAAGAAACAATTCCTTTACAGCCAATTAAATCAATAATATCATTTAGAGTTGCAAAAACACAACCCTCCTCTTACACAATCAGTTAAAAAGTAGCCTACGCATTAACACAAAGTATATACACACAGCTATCTCCATAAAAAAAATCATCAAAATCGCTCAAGCCGTTTAGGCGTGAACGAGTAACAAACATACATACACACAAACAAACGCGTTTTTATAAGTACGATTGTTTTCCAGACATCTTATCATACAGATTAATTAATAATCTGCAGCCATAGCGTCACAAGTCAGGTGTTTAAACAGGAAATAGCGGGCAAACACAGCACCCCCCCGGCCGCAGTCGGTAAAGGTTATAAACGGAACATCGGAATATATTCCGTAAAAACTACACAAGGGAAACTGTGGGGCGGTGTTATTTTTTTTTAGTTTGATTTAAGTTTATTAATAATAAACCCTTTTTTATAATATTTTATAGCTTATGTATAAAATTCTCGTGTCACAATGTTAGTTACCGTACTCCTTCGAAACGGCTGGACCGATTCTCTTGAAGTTTTGTATATGCATTCAATAGGTCTGGGAATCGGCCAACATTGAACTTTTTGTTATCAAACTTCAAATTAACACTTTAATTTAATAATTGTATTTTTGGCATAAATTCGCATACCAAACTATAAAGGCATTTAAAGATTACTCCAAATAACATTAGTATACTTAACTATCAGTTAACTATCAGTACTTTAGTCTTTTTATTAAATAACTTATTATTACTTGCATGCACAACTTGAATGATTTGGTCGGGTTTCTCTCTTTTATAAATACCCTACATTTACTTAATCTTCTTCCTTTATGAATTATCTGCAATATTCCTTACTCATATAAGTAAATTTATGAGAAATAAACCTATCTCAAACCTAAAAATATTCCCAAAAATCACAAAGAAAACAATAAAAACATCAAATTTAATAAACATTCCTCTCCTTAGCTTTCCCTGTCCCTTCTCACCGTACCCTCTGAAGCCGCTGCGACAAAACTTTTAATTATATCGCTATCTCCCTCACACACGCTTTGCTCCCTATCTCCGTCCCTCTCGCACACCGCTCTGTCCTATTCGTTCATTTTGCATACAAAAACATATCGACGACTAGTTCTTCGATACGGGTTCGCTTGTTTTTTTTAACCATTTTTTGCTTTAAAGATTATATTGTATAGTTTGTTGAAAAGAGGATTTTAAACTTTCTATTTTAGATGTTTGGTTGGTTAAGGTTTTTTGTTATAACATTTTAACCGATTTTGAAAAGGAGGAGGTTATTGTTACCCAAAAAAATATTTTCGAAATGTGATTTTAATTGCTAAGTTAGGTAAGCTAACAACCAAGCTAGACTTACTATGGGACACTGTGTTACCCAGTAACATGGGTTGTGGAGGTCAGATAGGCAGTCGCTCTGTGACATACGGTGTTCAGCTGAAATCAGTCAAATATCCTTAAGAAGATAATTTACTTTAATACTTAAATTATAAATTAAAACTAGACTTATTATTTTAGTAAAATACATAACCTCTTTCTTTTTTAAAGTCGGTTAAAAGAGGGATTTTAGGTTTAAAGATATCTATTCGATTAGTTAACACCAAGAATTACGTTTATTACATCTAGTGACAAAATGTACAGACAGATATACATATTTTCTTACCTATATTAGTATTATTTCAATTTATTTATATGTAAGATCAATGCTCGTTCCTTCTGTGTATGAGAAGGGCGTTGCCCAGCAGTGGGACATTTAATAGTCACCATATTACTGTGAGTGGGACCAGTAATGTTGCTATATTATTAAATATATTTATTTATTTAATGTTTACATTAACCGACTTAAAAAAGGAGGAGGTTTCTCAACTCGACTGAGTATTCGATATTTATGTTTTTTGATTCTTTTGTTATCACTATACAGTATAAAGTTACTTGCCGCTGTCTGTCTGTGTGTCCCTAAACTATCCCTATGAATGCTATTTCCTAATTAATTATAATCTTTAAAACTATTTCAATCTATCTACTATATGAAAAGGATTATAGGTTTTTTAACCGACTTTAAAAAGGAAGATTTTCAATTTAACCGTATATTTGCCTTTTTTTAATTAATTTTTAATAGATTGAAACTTTTTCAAGAGGAATGTTTATATTATTATGTATAATACATATATCAGTACTGATACGCGAAGCTGGGGTGGGGTGTATAATAATCTACTTTCTAGTTATTTTTAACTCCTTCTAGAATAACTCTAGAAGTTATTTTAACTTTTAGAAGGTTAACTATAATTTCTTAACTAATTTCCAACCTTTGTGTGTTTAAATAGTCCTAATACTCAAGATATGGCTGTACCAACTTACTGTTACATTCCAAAAAATACTTAAACAACCTTATTTGTTACGCTATAACGTCGAAAATCGATTACATAATTGCATATCAATGGTATTTAGTATTGTGGTCGTACCAACTTATTGAAAAACTTAAAAAAATATGCTAAGTGCTTTATTTTGTAAGCAATAAGGTTTAAATTTAATTGCGTTGTGGGATGTGAACGGTAAATGGTATGGCAGAGTGTAACACATTCGATTTGTGTATGTGTGTGTAAAACCGGAATGTCTTCCCATATAGTTGGGTTAGTGTGGATAAGATTTTAATTGTTGTTAATTGGAAATAATAATAACTAGCTGTTGCCCGCAACTTCGTCTGCGCGAATGTCGGTTATAGCTGGTATACATTTCTCTCTATGACGCATTCGGTTAAAAGTACCGAAAGTTTAAATAATTATGCAAAATTAAATGTTTTTTTTTATTTCTGAGAGATTTTCTTAATATTTTTTTCCGTAAGAACCTTCTCCAAATAATAACAAATACAACAAAAAAAGAATTAGTGAAATCGGTCCAGCCATTCACGTGTGATGCCGTGACCAAGGAAAACGGGTTTCATTTTTATATATATAGATATTGGCTTGAAAATGTTCTTCTGCTGGTTAAAATTCATTTCTTAAATAGAAATGAGTTGATACATTGTTTCATATCTAAGAAATGATAAAAGTATGTATAACTGAGTACAAAATATCAATTTAACAGGAAGGAAGGATAAATAGAAAAAAATATTTCTTTGTAGATCAATGCGGATTTTTTATGGTATAGGGTAATAAAATTTGATTCATATCATTAAGGAGTAAATAATTCGTTTACATAAAAACAATATAAATGGTAGATGATCACATTCTAGATTAAAGTTCTCAACAAGGCCTCTGCATGTTGGACCTGTGTCCCCGTGTAAGCCTTTAAAACTGACCGGATTTATCCCCTGAAGTTTTTATTGAAGATAGTATAGATTGAAAATATGTTATTTTTTAGTTAAGTACATGAGTTTAGTTATAAATGTAGATATTTCTTGTTTAGTATTGTTTCTGTTCAATAAAGAATATAATGATTGATAAATATCTTATTTGAACCATTACCAACGCGACGTATCCACCTATGCCTACCGTACCATCGCGTGTTGACACACACACACATACGCAATGCATGTGGATGTGTGACTCACGGCGTACTGTGCAGACTTAGGAATGGCATAGACAGGGTAACTTATGTTGTTGTTAATATTATTTGATTTTTATTTGTGAAATTTTAGTATTTATTATTGAAAATAGTAACTAAAAAAATGATATGTTTGGATGAAAGTGGTTTTTGATAAGTGCAGATAAAAATGCTAGATTTAAACTTTTAGAAACTGATTTTTGATTTTTTGTCATTTGCAATTGCCAATTGCAATAGTAATATTTTTTTGCCCGTTTTGATGTCTGCGTGGGCATTAAAATCTACTCATTCAAATTATTTATTTTGTATTGTAGAAATACTTTGTACCAAGAAAATATTTTAACTGTTATATCTATAAAACATATTATTGAGGTTAGTATACCATTTAGTATAATACATATACTAAAGAATAAATAAAAAAAAAATAAAGCCTAAAATATGAAGTTCTTTGTTATTTTACAAACGTCCCATTCTAAACCTTCTTAGCCCTGTTCATAGGAGTTTTGCGACGGCATTCAATGTTAAAAAATGTGATAACACGAAGTAGCTTGGAATCAGACAAACATACATACATACAATACATACAATCCATACATACACACAAGTAAGTTAAACATACTATAATCAAAGTTATAATTACTTTAACAAGGCATATTTTATTAACAATGAGATAATTAAAAATATGAAAATATCATTAGGATAAATAACATAATAAGCAAATAATTTTTAACTATAAAATATACTAGCGATCTACCCAATCTTCTCACGGGTGAAATACTGATGTATTATACATATAAACCTTCCTCTTGAAACATTCTATCTATTAAAAAAATCGCTTCAAAATCCATTGCGTAGTTTTAAAGATTTAAGAGAACAAACAGACAGAGACTTTGTTTTATACTATGTAGTGATGATTACATTTTTAGTTTATGCAAATTGTTAATAAGGAAGGTTAAAAATACCTTTTATTTTAATTTAATAAAGACAACTCACTAATATTGTAAACGCGAAAGTTTGTAAGTATGGATGGATGTTTGTTACTCTTTCACGCTCAAACGGCTGGAGCAATTTAATTGAAATTTGGTATGGAGTTAGCCGACACCCTGAATTAACACATAGGCTACTTTTTACCCGATTGCGTTAAAGGAGGTTAATGTTTGGTAGCGATAACCAACCACGGGCGAAGCAGTGGGAAAAGACAAGTGTTATTATAGTAAGTATTGTTTAAATTTATATTTTAAAGTATTAGTAAGGCTATAACTAACTAATATTAAAATTTATGATAGTATAATAAGTCATTAAAAGAGCTATAAGGATCTCTCGTCACGTGGATGACATTAACATGAGGGCGTTGGTGTGCATTCGCAACAAGAATCAACTCAACTGTCTATCAAAAGTGATGGTGTTTCATATTATGACGGCATTAGTTCCGATTTCGGCCGCGTGTCAAAAGATCCTTGTAGCACTATAAGTCATCTTCTAAATCTTATAATGTATGTTATTTTAAGGCATTAAGTAGCTAAACAAAACACCTTTAAATAAAGTAGTTTAATACTATAGATTGAAATGTTTACTAAGACTATTCAAAGTTGGTATCATAACGATTCATATCAGTATGGCCGATAATATTAAGCCCAGCGTTGCCCAGCGTTGCCCAGCGCTGGGCAAATGCTAATTAATGTAAGGCCTTGAGTACGTTTGGCCACAACTCAGTGACACACTGTTAGGGTGTGTGCATAGTGGAGAAGTTTATTTTATTTGTAAAATAATAACAAATAAAAATATACGAGGATAGGATAGGTAATATGTTATTTTTGAATTAATGAAAGACTTGTTGGTCTAGTGGTTAGTGGCCCTGACTGCTATACCGGAGGTCGTGGGTTCGATTCCCACTCAGGACAGGCTTGTGAGATGAAAAGTAGCCTATGTGTTTAACCAAGATAGCAGCAAACTCCATACCAAATGTTCATCAAAATCTCTACAGCCGTTTGAGTTTGAAAGAGTAACAAACATCCATTAATCCAAGCTTACAAACTTTCGCGTTTATTATTAACTAGCTTTTGCCTGCGGCTTCGCTCGCGTAGAACTTCATCTGCCACATTAATTTACGTAACATTTTTTGAATACTTATATTTTATTAAAACGTGATAGGAACGTGTGGAAGAAGATGACATGCTGCGCCGAACCCAAATAATAATTGGCATAAAGGCAGATGAACGATGACTTATATTTTATTTAGGATATAACTTTCGTTTACACATTATTAGTAGTTTACTTCAGTATAACTGATGTACTAACCAGTACACTAACAACAGTACCTTTACATCCACCGTGCGCGGTGTGCACGCGCCCTATGTGCGCTAATAATAATACTGCCGAGCTGAGCCAGTGACGCGCCTGCTGCGGTACGGCGGGCTAGAGTATCGATAGAGAGGAGTTATTGATTTGTTGTTGTTGTCTATAAGAGTCTGTAACTCATCATTCCCCTGCCCTTATCCCAATTTTTACTTGGGGTCGGCGCAACACGTCTTCTAGACATGTTGCTTAGAGTTTTGGCTATGGTTTTATAGACGGCCGCCTGCCTGACACTAACCCTCTTTGGGAATGCGATTGTTGGTTGTTTACCCGCCACCATTCGGGTGACCCAAGGTGCTTGGTACAGTGCACTGGATCTTAAGGTCCATTAGTCGCCTTTTACGACACCCAGTGGGATATGGGGCTATAAGAGTCTGTAACTAACGGATGGTAAAAGATTTGAGATAAAATGTATTTTTTGGTACAATGTCGACAACACACGTGGTAAGGAAGGTGGACATGAATGTGGATGGATATAGGGGAAGAGGACGACCAAAGAAACGATGGATGGATTGTGAGAAAGATAATATGGCTGCAAAGAGTGTGGCTTGCGAGATGATAGGAACGTGTGGAAGAAGATGAGCTGCGCCGACCCCAAATAATAATTGGGATAAGGGCAAGGGAATGGTGATGACATTTTCGACAACAAACGGTTCTTATTCGCAATGTAATTTTATATTTCTTTTCTCCCTTCTAATATATTGTGTACAAGTCGCGAAGGATTAAAAACATTTACAACTAGTAGATTACTTGTTTTCGTAATAAATGAGGCTGCAAAATCTATTATAAACACTTTCTTAAGAATCATGTATACGTCAAAGAAATAGTAAAGTTAAATTGCAATTGCAGATTAGAACTTAGACACCATATTTGATACAGACAATTAAATTGTATCCAAAAAAAACTTGAACACTACAAAAATTTAATAAAAACATCGACATCGATCTATCGACACACCGCTACACATCTCTATCGACCGTATCCATTTAGTTTGACAAGCATTCGGTTTCATATGTCTGGTGTGTGTGTGTGCGTGTGTACGTACACGGCACACACGCGTGTGTGTGTGCGTTAGGGCTGGCACGTAATAATTAATGTTAATAACTGTGCGATGGGTTGTGATTGTTAGCTATTGGAGTTAAATGTGTATTTAGTTGTGAGGGATATGATTTTTGTTGGATTTTTGGTTTATTGTGAAAGTGTAATAGGTATTTAGGATGGATTTTCAAGGTTTATGGATACTTAATGATAAGTCTCAAATAGTTTTTGACTAAGTAAATTACAATAGCGAGTAACATGTATGTGATATCTTTTAAGAAACAAGAAAATATTAGAATTTTTGGCCATTTACTTAAGTATATAAAAAGTGAGTATTGCATAAGTCGTACTAATCGTACTGGTAGGCGAAAGTAAAGAACTTTTGATCACAGTGATAAAACAAAGTATATTTAACTTAATACCTAAATACAACATTTCCTAAACACATTTTACAAGAAAGTCATAAAAAAATCACAAAAGCATAAAAAAACCATATCATATTCACAAAAAATAATACAAAGTCACACTTCGTGACAACCCTTACTTTGGCGACCTAACGAATTATGTATGTGTGTGTAGGCGTGTGTGCACACACACATGTATACATAGCGATAATTTTTATGGTTTTGTTACAAATTTTCAATATACCAAGCATTGAGTAGCTTGTTAGAAAAATATTGTATTATTAGAGGAAATAGTGAAATAATGACTACGTTTAAGTAATATTAAATTCTAGCTGTTGCCAGTAAAGTCTGTTATAGCTGCAAAAACATTACTACTCTCTGATCTAGTCGGTT
Source organism: Chrysodeixis includens (assembly GCA_941860345.1). NCBI lineage: Eukaryota > Metazoa > Arthropoda > Insecta > Lepidoptera > Noctuidae > Chrysodeixis > Chrysodeixis includens. The sequence continues at coordinate 3,405,332 of OW796118.1, read as the reverse complement.
AAAAAGGGTGTCATCTTATTCTGCCTGCTTGGAGTCGGTTATAGCTACAAACACATTACTACTCTCTAATGCAGTCGGTTAAAAAGGGTGTCATCTTATTCCGCCTGTGTGGAAGTCTGTTATAGCTGCAAAAACATTACTACCCTCTGATGCAGTCGGTTAAAAAGGGTGTCATCTTATTCCATACGTAATTTGACCATATTGTACCCTTATTATATGTAATTTCGTTTTCATAGCTGTAACTACGGTGTACAATAAAGAGTTTTCTATTCTATATTTCATCAATATCGGTATAGCTGTTTTAGTGTGAAGAAGTTACTAATAGACATACACTCACATACCTTCTCCTATGTGTATAATATTTTCAGGGATGTAGAAATTTATCGCAATAGAATGTCAAATAGTGATTCTAGCTAATTTATGTTGTAAGATTTAGAAAACACTTTTTTAGGTCTATAGAGATGACGTCAGATAGGAACGTGTAGAAGAAGAAGACATGCTGCACCAACCCCAAATAATAATTGGGATAAGGGCAGGGGAATGATGATGATGATAATTTATTAATCTTAACTTAATCTAGATTTTTTCAGGTCATATTGGTAGTATTCAGTCTCACCGTATGTCACAGAGCGACTGTCTATCTGACCTCCACAACCCATGTTACTGGATAACACAGTGTCCCATAGTAACACTGCGCGTCACAACTGTAATGACTTAACGACTGTCAAAATTTTAAACGCGAAAAATTGTAAATATGGATGGATGTTTGTTACTCTTTCACGCTCAAACGGCTAGAGCAATTTTAATGAAATTTGTTATGGAGTTAGCTGACACCTTGGATTAATATAAGCTTTTTAACCGACTGCGTTAGAAAAGTTAATGTTTTAGCAGTTATAACTGACATTATAGTTACAGATAGTATGAATATAGATATGATAAGCCTAAAAATAAAAAATGAAATCATGAACAAATCTTACACAACATTTAATCTTTGTGATAGCATACTGATAATTTACCTTTTGATAAAAATGATAAAATTTTGTAAAAATATAATTAGATACTTTAAAATTAAAAACCCCGCGATAATAATATTTTTTTGTGAAATCCTATTATCCTACTAATATTATAAACACGATGGTTTTTGAGTATGAATGTGTGTTTGTTACTCTTTAATGACTTAACAGCCTAAAAATTTTGATAAAATTTGGTATACCTAGATTAAAACTTAGACAAAGTAGTCTAAGTTTAAATCTATACCAAATAAACGACTACATTAAATATGTTTCTGTAGCTATAATCAACATTGGTGTGGGTGAAGACACGGGCAACAACTAGTTATTTTATATTCTAAAATCAGTGGCATTCAAGCTTCTGAATAAAATTGTTTATCGAGGTTTAAGAATTAACAGTAATAATAATTATACAAAAAAGATAACGACAAATTGACAACCTCCTTCTTTTTAAAGTCGGTTGAAAGAAGGGTTTCTTTACATTACCACTTAAATACATTTTGTAAAAAGATAAATTGATGAAAAATTAACGTAAGTAATTTGAGTAAATACATACGATTGCAATGATAAATGCTTATCAATTGTTTGACTATCCATATCGGAACACTATTTATTCATCGATTTTTGATAAAACATTAATTGTCTATAGTTGATCTAATTATGCTTTAAGATAACTAGGTTTAAAGATAAACAAACTGAAATACATTTTATTTGATAACTGTTATACGTTTTATCACATACTAGTGACCCGCCCCAGCTTCAGTGCTATACTGATGTATTATACATATAAACCTTCCTCTTGAAACATTCTATCTTTTAAAAACCGCATCAAAATCCATTGCGTAGTTTTAAAGATCTAAGCATACATAGGGACAGACAGCGGGAAGCGACTTTGTTTTATACTATGTGATAATGTTTAACGTCATCAATAATCTAAACTTGAATTTGAAATAATAACCTCATTTTTGAAACTCGGTTAATTTTAAACCTACAAACAACTGCAACATGTTAAATGGTTATAATTCGTGTAGTTTTTGTACTAAACTCGATGTTTTTTTTCACGAATTTGTACAAAAAATATGAAGCAATCTAAACAGAACGTAAGGACATCTAGCGAACGGAATAAAAAAACTTACAGCGGTTGCTATGGCAACTGGGGTAAGTCAAGAACGTTAAAATTTCGAGTTTTGTAATGTTTTGTTTGCGTTAAAGATGTTAATAATATTTCGAAAAAAGGAGCGAAATAATTTCATAAGAGTATATTGTTTATTTTCTAGTAGTAAATTATAAATTCAGTTTGTTTGTGGACACAGAAACTATTTGTAAAAAAATCTGTAAAAATATTTAATCGCTATTAAACATAATTTTACATGTTTTTAGGTATTTAAATAGATTCCAAAAAAATCTTTGCGTGACTTTGACTTTCAAGAAAATTTCTTGATTTTAAATTAGTAACAAATATGAAATAGATACTGAACTTAAACTTATCAAACAATACGGCGCAACACGTTTTTTTCTTCCATTCTCCCCATCAAACGTCACAGTATCATTTACTCCTTTTTCATTCGTATACACAAAAAAAACATAATTTTAAAACGAATTTCCAAATTTGTGTCGTTACGCCATTTTCCATAACAACTGAAACACAACGACCCTAATTCGTATGTCGCGCATGTGTGTGTGAGTGCCGCGTCTGTGTGCGTGCACTAATATAACGCTAGGGCTGTTACACGAGTAGTGGCTGAGGATAAGTTGGAAATAGATTGAAGAGGATAATGTTATTGTTGCTATGTAGGTGTATTTAATGTTTATATTGTTTAAGTATTAGATGTTTGATGATAATTAGTAAAATTTTGATGTTTTTGGGAGATTCTAGTCAAGTGATTTAATTTTTATGGAGAGGAAAAAGAAAAAGTATTTTGACTGAATGATACAGATGAAATAAATATTATTTTTATTAACGCTTGTTTTTAAAACTACTTCTGATTGTGGACTTTAAGTAAGCGATACACATTTTATTGTAATAATTGGCGTTACTAGCCTTTTAACTAAATATTCTAGAAATTAATGTTGTTGGCTTAATAACTTTAACCCAAAAATTAAAATTAGCCCGCAATATCATCTCTAGATAAAAAAAAATCTAGTATTTCAAAGAAAAAACTTTGCATCTTAGGAAATAAATAATTATTGAAATAATATTTCCTATAGTCATCACTAAAACATACTAACTAACCCACTTCCTACTTAAATTTACTTTAAAATCTCTAAATATACAAAGTAATAATAATAATAACATTTCGCGACAGCCCTAAGCAGTTTAGTTTGCATTCCGCTCGCCGACACTCACGCTACAATCATGTACAATACTCGTCGCGAAAGAATAGGGAGGATGCGATACTAGGGGTAAATGTAGGTAAATGTAGATAAATGGCTTAAAATTATTGTTAAATTAAAGGTATTTGTATTTCTTGCCAGAAATATCAAAAAAAGAAAGATTTGGAAGAAAATGTGGGAGGCCTCAGTGATCCTCCTCCTGTCAGTGATCTCACACAGGTTACATAAAAAAAGGTATTTGAAAATTAACTTGTTTGGATTAGAATGAATAAAATGAGAACTTATTTAAAGTATGGATTGACGAAAAATGAGACAGAAGTGATTTTTTGAATTTCACAGAACGCCATCTAGTCTCAAACTAAGCGGAGCTTGTATTATGAGTACTAGACAACCGATAAACGTACTTATACACTTTGTAATACTTACTTGGTATAGATAAATTACATCCAGACAAAGGAAAAATGATCGTGCTCATTACACAAACATTTAAGTTTGTCCTGGGTTGGAATCAAAACCTCGACCCCTGGCATAGCAGCCAGGGCCACTAACCACTAGACAAACAGGTTAGGATTAAATACTTAAATTCAGTTTACGCTTAAGCAAGCTATAACTTTTACCTATTATTATTTAGAAATCAAAAACAAAATTAAACTGCATATCCACCCTATTCCTTACTTACCCACACAGGCGTATTTACTCACACAAGCGCACCGTATACATTATGTAAGCGAACACACACACATACACACGAAAGTTTTTAATTTTAAAATCGTACTGTAAGTAGGTTTGCTATCAAAATGTATGGAGCCATACATTTATAGAATCATCTTAATCATTCAAGATTAATACTAAGTGACTAATGTTGATACTTGATAGCTTTGTCCAACCGTGATATAATAATATTTAGGTAATAGGTACCTATATCCTAAACATAATATTTATAACTGTCAATAATTTTAAGTCGTCGTTAAGTCACTTGAATGTGTAATAAAGTGTTATAGATACAATTAAGAGCGCCTTAAATTTAAGTTGTATTTGTTATTTGGAGATAATAATATGACAAATAAACGACGTGTTATTTTTAAGTTGTTAATAAAATTCATAGTAAGAACTTCCTCCTTTTTGAATCAGTTAAAAAGTATCCAATAGATCTTTGTACATCTAAAAGGTACTGTTAATTTCACAGAACAGAGAAATACAGTAATAGTATAAAAGTAGTAATTTTATCCTTATTCCGAGGATTAGAAGAAAGCGGGTGAAACCGCAAGCTCAAACACTAGTCTATAATAACATAATCTCACAGAAACTTTAATAAAAGCACTGAAAAAACTAGGTTATTTACCCCAGAACAAAACTAAAAAATCTTTTACAAACAGACAGACTAACAAATCCCTTTTGTTATTAGATAGTAAAATAAAATGTGTATGTACGGGAATCCACTGCGCGTGTATTATGTATGTATGTATGTACCTTCCTGTAGTAGGCAGTTTTATAACTCAGACAATTTAGAAAATGTCTGATAGACATTTTTGTTTAAAACGACTCCCGTACTAAGGAATGTAATCCTTGTATCGCGGAGGTTTCACAGACATTCAATTCACATGCACAGAGACACCCAGACTCAGAACAAGCATTTGTGGAACACATATTCTTGTCGTACGCGGGGATCGAAACGTGTAGTAAGAATCTATTCTTGTCTTAAAGAAACCTTAATCATTCAATTTGACAGTGGTTTATCGTTTACCCCTAACCAAATATCAGCCCTTTACAAAAAATCAAAAACCCTTTAAAATTATTAGGTATTCCTTTTTGTTATAAATGCATATCATACTTCAAAATCAAAGTTCAAACAATAAAACCTTCTCTATACTCCATCTGTTTAGGTAATTAACTAAATGTAAACAATTTTGGTATGTCTTTTAAACAAAATGTGATCTTTAAAAATGTAAAATACGTTTTACAACATGAAATACATTCAGATTTTCTTAAACTATAGTTAATTGATTTATAAGCAGTAATATCCAAATTAAAAATTATTTTTTTGGTTAAAAAGTAATGCCAAGATTGTTTACATTTAGTTAACTACCTAAACAAATGGAGTATAGACATTTCTTAGGTTGGCAATATCTACAGCAGTGTCGACAACATCAGAAAACATAACATACATTTGCTGATAATGTATTTATACATATTTATACTTGTGTGTTGGTATTATGTTTCGCTTTGGCTTACATGGACGCAAGGATATAATATTGATTATTATATTTCTGTTTAATATTAAAGACGAAATGGAATATTTTTTATCGTCTATTTCCCATGTCCATTTTTGTAGATATATCTTTTTATTTTATCCCAAGTATTAGTATGTTTTTACAATCTATAAAACTATGTATTCGATTCCTGCTAGATTCGTCTAAGTAGCAAGTTGTAATAGGGAGGATTCTGAATTAATACGGCTAATTATTAAACTATGAAATTAAATAGCCAATTATCGTAAATTGTAAAAATGCCAACTAGACTAGTAACCTAGTACTTATTTTTTATTATAGTAGATACTACAGAACTATTCCTGGCCGGTTTTTTTCTCAACAAGTAGGTACTTATCCTTGAGTTTGAAGTCTCCATGTAAGTCCATCTTAAGCGTCGTCTCAGGATACCCAAGTTTGTCAACATTTGATGGTTGCGTCCAGGATGCTACTCCAAATCAATAAACACGTCGGTTCTCCCCCATTTGCTGAATATTTATTACAATTATAATATCTTTTGTTTGTCAAAGCAGATAAATGTGTAAAGTATAGGTTAGGAGGAATAAAAATGTATAAAGATAACGGGATTTGTGCCTAAATCGATTCTGATTTAATGTAAATATTGTTTGTGATTCAAATAAGCGCATAACAGAAACAATTTTTTTATTAAAATATTATTTAACTTAGTCTATTATTTAACTTTACCTCAAAATAACGAAATAATACAGTATGGAGTATCATATTAAAACGCAATGCCACAGATTGGCGGAACGAACATGAAATCAATGCATATTGCCCAGTGAAACGAATTTACAAAGAGTTTGTTTCAATCCTTTTCACAGGAGGGCGCTTGTACTGCCATCTATGTATTGCATGGTACAACTTTTCTTAGTTAGATTCCATTCTTGTCTACTAGATGACGTTACAAACATATAAACATAATCTTCGTCAACTCACTGCATCCGGATTTCCGGAAGACTTTTTAATTTAGTTGTGTTATAACAATGTCATGTTGTTTTATTAAATTTTACGTGCTTTCGACATCAGAAAGCACTTTTCAATTTATGAAATAGTTGAACTATTTTCACTGTAACCTGTTTGTGTTCCTTTAACTTCCTGAAAAAATCCTCTCAAAAAAATAATTCGTGAAAAAACGGTTAACCTACTGAATGTTATAGGCTCCATAAATCACAGAATGCGGTTAGTGACGTTCCGAAATACTATACATTTTTAAGAGGAATGTATTTTGAAACGTTCAGAGTGAAAGAAAAGTATTGTTAATATATCTACTGGATTTAATTATAGATAATTTGTATTTAAATAATCGGTGTAATATTTTTGTGCATAGTAAAATCAATAAAGGATTGAAAATTTTGAAAGAAAGTGGTAAACGTTTTGTTTTCATCACACAACACATAAAAATCAGATGTTCAGAACGTAACCAACGGCCTACATTAAATTTGTCAAATTCATCCGGCCGACGAAGAAAATTCGCAATTATTCGCTAATTTATTGTTTGTTTATATGTTGTACTATTAGAATTAGAAACATATATTTTTGTGGAAGTTGGTCAATTAATTTCGTTCACCGTGGATCCCAACGTGACCGGTAAGAATCATGGTTTGTTATTGTTGTTCTTTGCCATATTATGGAAAACTCGCGTTACGCGTGTTTTAATTATTTTAATTGACGCGAATACATGGGAATTTATCGTATATGGTTAGGACAGTAAGGTAAATGTATTTCTAATATTCTTAGGCCTACAAAGAGGTAGATATAAGCAGTTTTGTTGTTGCGTGTCTTGCATAATTCGGACTAGGGTACCCATGTGTTTTCGTGATAAATAAAACCTCCAGATGTATGGCGTTTGTGTGTAAATAACAGCATAAATACTGCATTTATTTATATTTAACTTTGATAAAAACGCATATTATGCAACTGCGTGACTTGTATTGATGTAATCTATTTACGTCTTGTTTTTATTGATTTAAATTGTTTAAAAATAGGATTCAATGATTTGTAGGCACGAACAATGATAAATAAATTATTATTTTGCGTAGTAACAGATAATTACATTTTCATTGGTAAGAATATTGTGCATATGAATTAATTATTTACATAAGTTTGAAATCAATATATTTTCAAAATATTACAATTAATACTTCAAAATCATAAATAATAAGAAATTTCACATCACATTATAAAGAAATAACTTCAAGTTTTCTTCGTATTTAGCCTGTAAATGCCAGTAAATACTTATGGGAATGGATCCGGTCTTTAAAGTATGTTTCGAAAAGACATTCATGTGGAAATAAAGAAGTTTTTAGATATAAATACAAAATGTATATTTTTTATATCAGGCAAATATTTGAGTTTTGTGTAGACACAGACAAATTATTAAGACTAATGATTGAATTGTATTTATTTACTCTCCATTATTTGCACATGACTGCCCAAAATAGTTTTACTGTGTATACATCTTAACCAATTTCGTTATGTATAATATCTTTATGATGTTGTTTGCAATGTTAAAATAACAAGACGGCATTAAATCAGCACACCAAAGAGTGTTTCAAGGGTTGCTACAGAGGCCTACAGATAGTGCACACTAAGGGTGCCCGTCCACCAGAGTAAAGCTAAGCTGCTGAAACTCAGATATTTATAACCAATGAATAAATAAATAAACCAGCCTATATACGTCCCACTGTTGGGTACAGGCCTCTTCCCCTATAGGGAAGGTTTGAGCATTAATCACCACGCCATCTCATTGCAAATTGAGGATTTCAGATTCCAATATTTGGAATCCAGGTTTCCTCACAATGTTTTCTTTCACCATTTGTCAGTAGTGTCTTAGAATAGTTAAGAAAGTACATATAACTTTGAAAAAGTCACTTTGGTACTTGCCTGTACTGGGGTCGAACTTGCACCTCGTGCATACAGATCCACAAGGCCACCACGACTATCACCAATAGGATTGCACAAAATCTCCACTCCTTGCCGGATTCTCCTCTCCTCAGCCTAGTTTTCGCTCCATTGCACAGCCAGCCTTAGACACCAGGCTGTACAACAACCTTCATCATCGTCCTGCCCTTATTCTATTTTACTTGGGGTCGACTCAACAAGTTATTTTCCTCCATTCTCCCCTATCAGATGTCACACTATCAGTTACTCCTTTTTAATTCATATTGTTCCTTATATTATAATAAAAATAAATAAATATCTTGGGACAATTTCCACACACGGCCATCTGATTCCAAGCTAAGCAGAGCTTGTGTTATGGTAGTCAGACAGCTGATAAACATACTTAAATATTTCTAAATATATACATATTATAGATAAATCACGCTCAGACACAGAACAAATGATCATACTCATAACTCAAACATTTGTCCTGGGTGGGAATCGAACCCACGACCTCCGGTTCAGCAGTCAGGGCCACAAACCACTAGACCAACAAGCCCGTCAAAATCCATCCATCTTTTCTTTAACCTTTCCCTTCCTCTCCATCCATCTACTATAAGAAAATAGAGCAATGTTTAACTCTAGTATGTTGACCCCAGTAGAGATGTGCACCCCGGAGGCGTGGCGGGGCGGGGTGGCGCGCTCTCCGTCGCACGAGTCGGTCACCACGGACCTCTCGCTCTTCAGCGTCAGTTCGGCCGCCTCCGACGCCAGGGTGCTGCGGCTTCTGGCTTGTAAGGTGAGGCCTTGTACGAGGAACCACTGGGATGAAAACTAGGGGTTTAGCAATCTATATATATAAAAATCAATTGCTGTTCGTTAGTCTCGGTATAACTCAAGAACGGCTGAACGGATTTATCTCATCTTGGTCTTGAATTGTTCGTGGAGGCCGTTTTGGATAAATGGTGGCTGTGTTGGTCCATGCCATATTATCATCATGACCTATACTCCTGATTAATTGTACAAAGAACAAAAAAACTAACTTTTTTATATTAAATCATACACAATTATTATTAAGGAAAAGATTGAAAAAAAGTTTTTTTCTTATTTTTCCCCATCAGTGGGCTAGTGTGGGCTAACAGTGAGCTTATTTACAGGCGGGCCAGGGGCCAGACCCAGCGCTCAGGGTCGCTAGCCCCAACCCAGACAGCAAGGCGTTGAAGTAAGTCTCATTTATAGCTAATAAGTGTACAATATGCAAAATATACATTAATGCCTATGATCGAAAGTTGGCAAAAATTAATTTCATTGCATCTCAAACATTATTACCTATAGTATTTGTCGCCATATAGGAAACGAATATTATTAGCTTTTTTATTCCTATTTCGATCACCCAAATAATTTACTCACTGCATTAAACGTTAGAAAACGAGTAATATCAGCTTAAATAGAAATGTTGTCCAGCACAGCACAGTAGAAATAGAAATGATAAGACGGTCCAGAGTTATGGAGAGATTTGAACTCGCGGTCAATGACCTCAGCGGCTTAGGCGATTATCGCATGGTACCGCATGCTTTCGCATGGACGGTCGGCTGGCAGTAAATTTCTTAGTGGCGAATGAGGTGCACTGCTTAGTTTTTTGCTACAGTGTGCGGTTTAGTATAATAATCGCCCTAGTTGGTAATAATATATTATAACCGAATTCATGATAAGTTAATGATAGCCCTCAAATTTGCAACGCCTGAAAAAGGCCGTTAAACTGTGCCTGTTATTTTATTAGGACCTTAACATGCAATAAATGCTTTGAGTTTGAAGCAACTGGTGTGATGAACCAAGAACGACGTTTGCGAGCTCAGTAATTTTTCTTTTTTTTTATATAAAAACGAACCCTGCACTAAAATTTGAGTCTTGTCGCGGGGTTGTGGGTCAGCTAGATGCATACGATAAGATGTCGTTTATTAGCTTGAAATATGGTACATAAGTTGTTAAATAACATATGCAGAACATGACATATTTCACCCTGGTACGGGCATGCAAACATTATTTAATTATTTTACTATTATGCACTAGTGACTACACACTAAATTATAAGACTAACATTAATGGAGGATCTTACTAAATTACTATGATACAATGTTTCAATGGCGTTTGTATTTTATAAGATGCCGTAATTATACTATACTAGCTGTCCGCTCGCGGCTTTGCCCGCGTGTATATTTGGTTACTTTGGTTGATTTTTTTCAGTTTGTGTCCGAAAAATCCAAATATCTTACGGAACCCAATTTTTTTCCAAAATAAAATATAGTCTGTGTTACTCGTGGATAATGTAGCTTTCGAATGGTGAAAGAATTTTAAAAAATCGGTCCAGTAATTTTTGAGCCTATTCATTACAAACAAACAAAGTTTTCATCTTTATAATATTAGCATATACACCGTGACTTTTAGGTCGTTTTAGAAAAGCAGCCCAGTTCATGTATCCAATGACTAGTAAACGATTATATTAAAAAAAATATGTTTTTTTAAGATTTGAATTAATAAAAATATTATTCATTATTATGACACAAGGCAGTTTTACGAACACTCTGTAGTGAGCGCGGTCCGAGCCTTGTGCCAAAGGGGCCGCGCGGGCGGCGCGGCGGCGTCTTATCATAGGTCATTCACCTTAGCGTAAAACAGCTGTCTTACTATTGCAATCATAATGTTCGCAGTAAGTATGTAGCATGTATCTTCAACAGTTTGATACGTAAACATTTTTAACAGGATGTTTCATATTTCCAATGTATTATTTATTTTTTTCATGCATATTATTTTAATTAATGATAAAAAAATTATATTCGCGCCTAGAGGTATTTTATGACGGATACACTGTGTGGACGACTTTTTTAAAACGACCTAAAAATCACGGTGTATAATAATGCCGGTGTATAGACGTCCGTCGTCGTCGTCTCTCCCCCTGGCGGCGGACAGTTGCCGCGAGCTGCTGGCGGGCTGCGCGGCGCTGTGCGCGCAGCTCGGCCTGCGACGCTCCTTCAGCGCCAACGACGTCGCGCACAGCGGGGACCTCGCCCAGCCCGTGCGGAGGTAAGTGATCTAGGGAACCAACCCGGGATATGTCGGACTCCCACCGACTAAAAACACCCCGGTCCCCTTCTACTACCTAAGCCAGCGTCACGGGATAGCTCACACTATACATTTATATTACTTACAATTCCTTAAAAAAAGTGTGCTCTTTCTATCCTTCTTAGGGGGGGGGGGGGGAGAGAAGGAGTTAGTTGATACTTAACATACTATATTTTTATAATGTAAAAGAAAGACAGCGTGCTGCTGGGGAGTTTGTTGCTCTGTTTCTTCTCCCGCAGCGAGAGCACAGGAAGCGGTGAAGGGTGGGCGATGGGGTGCTGTCTATTACAATTTTGACGTTCAAAAAGCTCTACATTGTAGTCTAATTTGAATAAATGATTTTTGATTTTAATTGATAAAGCAGCGTCGTCATCCAGAACGTTTGTTGGCTCGGCGCCGGTACTATTAAATTTTAGAACCATTATTTAGGATCAAAAATGTGTATAATATTCCTTAATTAAACTCTTAAAAATGAGCTCAAAATAAATTCTATCCAATTCCAATACTTATCAATGGATATAACCATCCCAATACTAAGATACAATTTTAGACGACAAACGGGACTTATTCACGATATGTAACTATATTTCTTTTCTCCCGACGTTTCGATCGAGTTGCACAGACCGTGGTCACGAATGGACTGATGGACCGTTTGTCGTCTAAAGTCGCGAAAGTTTAAAATCGTTAATACTTAACAATGTATGTAATTTTCCCAATACTATAGTACAATATGTCTCTCGTGGTATTTCAGCGCGACCTCCGAGGTGGGTCTTTGCGCGGCGCTCGAAGCTCTCACGCTGAGCGCCGCCTCCAGGTCCTGCAGCACTTGGGTAGCAGGTGAGAAACATTAACTGGCTGACGGGCCTGTTGGTCTAGTGGTTAGTGACCCTGACTGCTATACCAGAGGTCGTGGGCTCGTGCCCCACCCAGGACAAATGTTTGTGTGATGAGCACGATCATTCGTTCTGTGTCTGGGTGTAATTTATCTATAGATATTTAGAATTATAAGTATGTTTATCAGCTGTCTGATTACCATAACACAAGCTCTGCTTAGCTTGGGATCAGAAGGCCGTGTGTAGATATTGTCCCAGGATATTTATTTATTATGATCTATGAGGTCTCTATGAAGACCAAATTTGTAAATAATCTGGATTTGTTAAGTCCAGAACAAAACAAACAAAATCTTCTTTATAGTAACTTTCGTGAGAATGATTCATACTTAAATGGTACCACGGTTTACTCACGCGTATGTATCGGGATAGCGGGACTAGTTTCGGACCCAACCGGAGTCCTTAATCATGAGCTGACGCGACGGCGAGCGAGTCGAACAGTCCGAAATTAGTCGGGCTATCCCGATAAATACGCGTGAGTAAACCGTTGTATCATTTAAGTATGAAGTGTAACTTGTTTTCATTCTCTGTCCTGTTTTAAGAGCTCATAGTACCCATAGGTAGAGTGATGTGTTGTGTGGTTTGCAGTGGGGGGGTCGCAGCTTCCATCCCCGCAGCGCGCGCACCCTGCGCACGCGCCGCCCCGCCCGCAACACACCGACAACAAGAAGGTATGTCATACAATATAACATACAACTACATACAATTATACACCTATAATAATGCTAGTTAAAAATAAGATCGATAATGAAATAGTACTTAAAAAAATTGATTATTTTTTATTGGAGATTTTTAAATGAACATCTTTATAATTTTTCAACATACTAGGTAAATTCACTAATAATTTGAATGCGTACCTGAAGGAGTGCCATGCAAAAAAAAAAAACAATTAACTAAACATGCCTCACAAAATAATACAACAAATATTGTTCGTATTGTAATTTTTTATACAATACATTTATAAACCTGGTTATGCTTTAACTTACATATCAATGTACTAAGCAATCGGGGTCATTAACCGGGCGTTCAAATCTCTCCATTACACTTCATTCTTTCTTATACACGTCCCACTGCTGGGCACAGTCCTCTTCCCCTATAGGGAAGGTTTGAGCATTGATCACCACGCTAGCTCACTGCGGATTGGCGATTTCAGATTCCAATACTTAGAATCCAGGTTTCCTCACAAGGTATTCTTTCGCCGTTTATCAGTAGTGTCTTAGAATAATTAGGAAGGACATATAACTTTGAAAAACTCACTGGTACTTACACAAAAATCCCATACGTATAACCGCAAGGCCACCATGACCACGAACACATATTATTTTAGACAACAAACAGGTCTTGTTCGCGATATAATTTAAACGTGATCACAAGCGGACAGTGCACCCGTGACCACGGTCTGTGCAACTCGGCCGAAACGTCGGGAGAAAAGAAATATCCCGAATAAGACCCTTTTGTCATGGTATGTACATGTCATGCGGAGGATCACGTGGTAAGGAAGGTGATGGACATGAATGTGGATAGATATAGGGGAAGAGGACGACCTAAGAAACGATGGATGGATTGTGTGAAAGATGATATGGCTGCAAAGAGTGTGACTTGCGAGATGACGTCAGATAGGAATGTATGGAAGAAGAAGACATGCTGCGCCGACCCCAAGCAAAAATTGGGATAAGGGCAGGGGAATGATGAATACCCGTTTGTTGTGTAAAATATGAGTAAACATTAACACATACTATGTTTATATATGGCAGGTGAGACAGAACTATATAAAGCGTCGCCTGCTGACGACGTATCGCGCGCTGGAACGGATGTCACAATCTGACTTCAATCTGGACAGACTCGAGGTGAGTGACACATTGTAGCTAGTCTAAACAGGTCTGCCCATTTACAAAGTGTCGTTATATTAGGTCGGGGAAAAAGTCTTTTCGCATTATAAATCTTTTTAGCTCTAGTATTTGTATCTGGCTGGTTTTGGTATAATTGAAAGTTAAAATTTTAAAGAACATAATTCCAAATTCTAATTTTATTAGAGAGAGAAAGATTTTATTAGAAGTTCATACATACTATAATGCAAAAAGACTTTTTCCCCGACCTATTATTCAAGTGTATTTCATACCTACATAGTGTTACCGGTGGCTGGTCGGTTTGCTGACCTTGGGCTCAGTAGTTTAGAGTTATGTTTTTTTTTTTAATGCCCTAAAATATTGATTTATCTAGCACGGTTCCTACTTTTCTATATTATTATAATGTATTAGAAAGCCAGCGTGCTGCTGGGGAGTTTGTTGCTCTGTTTCTTCTCCCGCAGCGAGAGCACAGGAAGCGGTGAAGGGTGGGCGATGGGGTGCTGTCTTGTTAATTTGACGTTCGAAAAGTGCTACATTATTGTAGCCTAATTTGAAGAAATGACTTTTGATTTTGATTTTCTGCGAGTCGTTAATGTCGCAATGTTTATTTTATGTTTTAATGTGCGATGATAACTATGTTAATGGCCTTTACAGGTGTGTGTAGGTATACTATATTATTGTATTATTTTCTTTTGTTTTCTTTTTTATTATTACTATTTTTTTTGGCATTTCGTGACAATTTTATCATTTTATATTGTAATAAGTATGGACTGTGTCTGAAATAAATGATTATTATTATTATACTATTATTTAAGTGTATTTGATACCTACATAGTGTCTGTCCTTGTGTGTAGGCGGCGGCGGTGAGTGCGGCGGGTGCTGGGGGCGCGGGCCCCACCACACTGGTGGTGCCCGCCCGCCCGGGGGCGCGCTACGTGCATCCCGGTAAGTAGCCTTTATTTTATCTAGACGGGCCTGTTGGTCTAGTGGTTAGTGACCCTGACTGCTAAGCCGGAGGTCGTGGGTCAAATGTCTGTGTAATGAGCACGATCATTTATTCTGCGTCTGGGTGTGATTCATCTTTAATATGTATGTATTTAGAAATGTATAAGTATATTTACCAGTTGTCTAGTACTCATGACACAAGCTACTAAGTATGCTTAACTTGAGACACGATAGTGTTTTTAATCTTTTTTTTATTAGGGCTTTAAGACCATAAGGCTATGTCAGCCCCATCGTGACCTAAACTTACATACAGCTACATAATTGTATAAAATCTACTTCTAACTATTACAATTTGATATGAAAACTCGTTGCAAAATCATATCTACAACAAATCGTGCTGCCTTGCTTAAAGGTAGCACTAAAAGTTCCCAAATTATAAGCATTTAATTTAAAATTTTAAGATAGCGTTGTGAATGTTGTCGAATTATTATTAAAAACGGAAATTTTCATCTATAAATACCCCTTTTTAACAGAGGCAGCGCACCTAGCCCTAACTGCAGCTGATTTAGAGCGCGAGAGAGGGCGCCCTCTGTCTAAATACGAGCGCAACATGATGATATTCAACTGGCTGCACACACTGGACGAGGCCGCCCCCTTCTAGGGGGAGGGAAAGTAGGGGGGAAGGTGTAAAGGTAGGTCCTAAAACGGAAGATGGAGTAAGATGTAAGTCTTGTGTAAATTAATGGTCTCAGTATGTATTTATAAGTCTTTTTGTTTGTTTGCAAGTCGTATGTTTTATGTAGGTGTAAAGTTGACCCTATCCGTTTTGTGGGTCATTTGACCCATGAAAATACTATTTGGATTTAAAGTTCAACAGGTTTTTGAAAGTTAATCGACTGATTCTGTTGACATATTATTATGTTACAATGAGTACTGTCATTTGCGTTTCAAAGATGTTAAAGTGATTGTGTTTATCATTTTTTTTTATTTATTTGTATAAGAGATTTGTATGAAAACTGGGTGAAATGACCCCGAATGGCAGAGGGTCAATGATGATATGTCATTATTTATTATTTGAAAATATTCGGTTTGTGATTGCAGTTATGTGTAATGTAAGAAAAATGTTTGTTCGGATTGAAAACGGATGGGTTACATGACCCATCAATAATTGAGGCTTAATGTATTAATTTATGCATTTGTATTTATTAATGTAATGTCACAAAAAATATTTTTCATTCGAAAATGTTACACTTGAAGAATCATACAGGTGAATTTTGTGTACAGGTAGGCATGGGTCACATGACCCACGAGTGTGTATGTGGCAGCGGGTCAATAAAATAGTACTATGTGTATAAATATTGTAGATTAATTCTTGTATTCATCATGTA
Organism: Chrysodeixis includens; assembly: GCA_941860345.1. Classification (NCBI taxonomy): domain Eukaryota; kingdom Metazoa; phylum Arthropoda; class Insecta; order Lepidoptera; family Noctuidae; genus Chrysodeixis; species Chrysodeixis includens. The sequence continues at coordinate 3,388,651 of OW796118.1, read as the reverse complement.
TTTTGTAAGTCAAATGCTTAGATAAAGGTGTGGGTCAATTGACCCACTCACATCGCTACGTTATTACAAGGCGAGGTTCAAATAACCCTTAAAACAATGGGTCAATAACGTAAATGTTCTTAATATGTATAAATATATGTAATTTAATTTTACATTCGCTGTATGTTACTGATATATCAAGTTTAGGAGTAATTTGACCCTAGTGTGTGACCCCAGTGATATAAACTATATAGATATATATGCACTAATATTTTTATACATTCCTTGGTTTTGAATGTTGCTCATTAAAAGGTTTTTGAATTCGAACCATTATATCATAAAACCTGGACTGACATTCGCTACGGATTTGATATGGATACATACAGTTCAAAATGTATGTTTAAAAAAGAATCTCATTATGAATCCAGAAATATACAAAAAAGCGTTTAACGAACGTTTATCGAACCAAAACTGTCTGCACGGATAGCCTAGTGGTATACGACACTTATTACCACTGTACGCGACGTGTCGCGGGCTCGATCCCCGCGTACGACAAGAATATGTGTTTCACAAACGCTTGTTCTGAGTCTGGGTGTCTCTGTGCATGTGAATTAAATGTCTGTGAAACCCCCGCGATACAAGGATTCAATTTCTTAGTGCGGGAGTTGAAATTATTTCCTGTTTAAATAAAATCATTTGATATACTCAAAGGCCCAGAATATAGTAAAATATATGATAACATATAAAATGAAATGTATAATATAATAAATAGGTATGTAAGTACGCTTATATTGAAATAAAAACATTCCATGACGAAAAAAAAGCAGTTGAAATAAAAATGCTAATATTCTCAAAATGTTAATATATTAAACATAGTGTAAATAGTTATAACATATCGAATGATTGTACCATGACATAATTATATTAAATACTGATGTATTATACTTATAAACCTTCCTCTTGAAACATTATATCTATTGAAAACCGCATCAAAATCCATTGCGTAGTTTTAAAGATCTAAGCATACATAGGGACAGACAGCGGGAAGCGACTTTGTTTTATACTATGTAGTGATTTTTTTCCTTGAATTTTTGTAATACTTTTACTATTTACTTTAGTGTCACAAACACTAAAGTAAATAGTAAAAGTATTAATATATAATTTTAGTTCTACTAAATTATTTTAATGGATGAACCTTAAATATGTATTTTTTTATGTTGCTCAGACTTTTCAAATAAATTTTACAAGGTCTATTGTAAAATCATAGTATTTCGTACTATGTTAATATATTAATTTACATTATAATCATACCAAATTCCTAATATTATTTTTGTTGAACATTTAAATTATTCTTTCTATCCAATATGGTACCCTGAAATTGATGTGTTTTTTTGTATTTTAATACAACCAATTGCCTATTTTATTTGCCTAAGTAAAAAATATGTTAATTGTAACTTATTTTTATTATAACAATATAAATATAACACTGTTATTTATTTCGATTTTATTTTTAAAGGAATATGTAATTAAATAGATCTCAGATAAAGACAAGTCTATATTATTTAGTTTTTAACATCAAATGTATTATTTTTGATTATGATTGCGTTCGATCTGTGAGTGTACAAGACTTATTGATGTTTGTAATAGATAACATACGTCTTTGTTTGTTGTCGGTTAAAATTAAGGAAATACTTGAATATAGACTAGTTACATTACTACAAGGGTTTTTTGTCGTATTAAGGTGTAAAGTAGATACACAATTGAGAACTTAAAGTGTATCTGTTGTTTTGAAGGCAGAAAGCTTATGAGCTAACTGCAACTAAATAGCCTTTTAGTTTATATTTATATAAGGAACCTAAAATTTACAAAGATCATATGAATAACTAAAAAAACCTTTTTTTTCGCCGACAACTTATAAATGATTTGTAAAACTAGAATTGCTATCTTAAATTACATAAAAAGAATAATGGTGAATGTAGCATGAAAATTTGGTGCAGTAGTTTTTGAGTTTATCGCGGTCAGACAGACACGGCGGAGGTCTTTGTTTTATAATATATGTAGTGATAAAGCAGGTCTGTAACCTCTTTGATACAATTCTAGTTTTACACAAAATAGCGTTATTTAGAGTAAAGTGATAAAATCACCATGTTTTCATAATCCTACACCTTTAAGGATAGTTGTAAGATTCATGCACAAACCGATTTAATACAAATATTGTATGGATATTGACTGGCCCACTACTGGGCAAAGAACACTTCTCATAAATGTCTTGGATTTTTTTTTATTGCGACCGATTACATAATTTCACTGATAAACTTTTTTTTAAACAATCCAGTTTTTCCACTTCTTATTTTACTATAGTTAAAAACGGACATCTACTACTAATAAACAGATGGTATAATTAAATACATATTTGTATTGACTCGGGATTCGAACCTGCGAACTTGTGTTTTGTACCATAATTGTAAGACACATTTGTTGTATAATAAAAAATCATATTGTGTAAAATATACGCAAACGATGGCTGGTGATAATATGTGTATTGCGAACTGTGGTGATTATGGTCTAGTGGTTAGTGGCACTGACTGCTATACCGGAGGACAAGGGTTCGATTCTCACCCAGGAAAAATGTTTATGTGATAAACACGATCGTTTGTTGTGTCTGGGTGTAATTTATCCATAATATGTATACATTTAGAAGTGTATAAGTATGTTTAACAGTTGTTTAGTACTCATAATACAAGCTCTGCTTAGTTTGAGACTAGATGGCGTTGTGTGAATTAACGCCCTAGACATTTAAATAGAAGATGACTGCGACATATACTATATCTCCAAAAGTATATTATTTACATAGTAATCACCACTTTTCGCAATAATTGTGTATATTTTTTTGTATATCTGGTCAAGTATATGTGTCCCCTTACATTTGCTATTGAGCAAGTTTTATATTAACACAAGTGACATAGTAAGTGTTAACTTTGATCAAATCGTGATAATATTACTTTAGACAGAGATGGTAGACTTTCTAACCTGTTGGTGTATTGGTAAGTGACCCTAACTGCTAAGCCAGAGGGCTTGAGTTCGATTCCCACCCAGGAACAAACATTTTTGTGATGAGAATAGTTGTTTGTTTCGTGTCTGGGTGCTATTTGTACATAAGTATGTATTTATAATATGAATGTGTATTAGTAATCTGGTTAGTACAAGCTGCTTAGTTTGAAACCAGAGCGTGTGATGTATTTTAGAGCTACAAGGATCTTTCGGCACGTGGATGACATTAACATGAGGGCGTTGGTGTGCATTCGCAACAAGAATCAACTCAACTGACAAAAGTGTCAGTTTTATATGACGGCATTAGTTCCAATTTCTGCCGCTTGTCAAAAGATCCTTGTAGCACTGTGTTGCTATATTTGAGCGGTTTTTATCTTCGTTAACACTTGTCTAAGAGATCTATGTGTTAATATAAACTGTGCTTAGTATAAGTCATTACATAACGTAATAACAGCGGTGTTATTGTTCATGTCGTGTTGATAAATTAATAAATTATGTAATATATAAAGAACTTTGTTTTATTTTTTACGGGCAACACAATATCCTTCGTAGATAGAAGTCAATGGCGCTAGTGATGGTTTGTTCAAATGGCAGGTGCCACAGAAATCTTAATAAAAAGGCAAAATAAATGTATATTAGTACTAGCTGTTACCCCCGACTTCGTATGCGTTAGTAACCCGCATAACCCGCGCTAAAGTTAAAAAAAAAGAATTCTAGGATAAAATATTGGTCGATTCTCAGACCTACTCAATATGCTCACAAAAATTTAAGAGAATCGCTCAAGCCGTTTTGGAGGAGTACGGAGACAAACTTTGTGACACGAGAATTTTAGTAAGAAAGATTTTAGGTAAGTATGAATTCAGTAAGAAATCTTCATATAAATGGGCGCAATGCAGACATACTGTAGTAAAGATGCCAGCAGTATATAATAGTAATGGTGAATACACACTTCTCTGAACCGAAAAACGATTATTAAAATTCGATAGGGTGCTTCCTTCAATTCATTTTAACATTTAAATTGTGCTACATTGTAGATTTCAATGAATTGATTTTTTATAAAAAATTTAAAATATCACTCCAGCACTGGGGCTATAGATAAGTCTTTAACCCCGAAAATCAACAAATTTTGCTGAAAACCCATATTGGAAACGTCTCTGGGCATTTGTGACGACATTTTCACCAATTTATGGTGTGTAGGTACTCCGTTTAGAAATAAATTTAGAGTACTGTAGTTTATTGTAGTAGGGCATTAAATACACAAATAAGACAAAACATGTAATTCCAAAATGATTTATTCATTTTGCATCCTTGGTTAACAAAAATTAAATCAATTTTATTCACAAAATGTACATAATTCATACTATGTCTATTTTAACCAAATATTATATTTTAAAGATCTAATTTACAGAAAAACTTAAATATTGACGTCAAATACAAATTTTAATCCCAAAAATATAAAAGATATAATACAATTTTTGTTTTTATTTTGTTCCAATGAGTTTAGCCCAGCAGTGGGCTAAACCAGCCAGCAGCGATATATTATAAGAACCAAACATAAATTTCTTACAATTTAAAGTATTAAAACAATATAGATTGTACATATTATTACAAACTTTCAGGTATTGACGTCAACACAACTAAAATACCAAGGATTTAATTTAGTAGATATTATAACTACATATTAACTAAAATTTTAATGCACCGAATAGTTACATCATTTTACTTGTCAGCAAATTTACTTATAATTTACCCTAAAAGTGAATTTTTGGATAGTATCTCATTAATCTAGAATGATATGTTGAAAATACTTAATAACATTTATTTTTTACTGTGATAACTACAAAATCACATGAAGTTGACCAAAATCGGTATGTTTTTTGTAATTGAAGACAATTTTTTTTATTTTAATATTATAACATGTGTTTTTTATTACAGATAATAATTAATATTACAGTAAATATATCATATGTTTGAAGTTACTGACAAATGGTGCCTAAATTTTTGCTTTTGACATAAAAGGTATTTTTTTCAAGTCCAACTTATTTGCATTCAATAAACTAATTCTGACAAGTATTACAATGTTTACAGATAATTTTGATTATCATATGTTTTCTTATTTTTATTTTTAAATAAGTATAAATAATTCGTGGTATATACATTGGGAATGAATCCATTCTTGTGTGACTGAAGAATATCAGTTTCAGATGTTATTATGAAAAATAAGGATTTTGCAAGTGTATGAAAAAAAAAGCTTAATTTTATCAAACAATTCAAAACTATTGAAATTATTACAATCATAATTTCGTTCTTAACATAATATTTTTTTTATAATTTTCTGGTTTTTATTTTGAAAACAATTTATAAGCAGTACATCTCAAATTGAGATATCAGAAAAGCAAAAATTTTACAAAAACCGTTGAAAAATTTGACTGCTGTGTTGTCAAATTTAAAGAGTGATGTTTATAGTGAAATTAAATACAAAATACGCCTTTACAATCAAAACAGGCGTAAGTACCATGACAGTATTTTAAAGGTACTCATTTTAAACAAATTTTCATTGTATTCGGTTGAAATAAATGCTTTTTGACTAAAATAACGTCAAATTTAAGCATTCATTTCATTTTATTGTAATTTTGAACATTGTGCGAATGTGCTGTGGTATAATTTTAGTTGATTCATTTTAAAGGGCAGATGTAGTGACAAACGGTGTGGAGCACGCACGGGGACGACCCTCGCTGCCCGCACCCGCACGGCGCGTGATAATGTACATACAAAATATATTCAACCATTGTAAAATTGTATATCGGAGACCGCCATGACAGAATGCTATGTTATTCACATAATAAACTAGATAAAACCTTCAACTTTACCTAAATTAACAATCTTAATTAGCAAAGTCGGTTAATTTTTGATACCAAACAAAAATTGTTTCAGTATAAATGCAACACTGACTGAAAACAGTCCAGTGTTGCTAGTACACTAATTAATTTTGACAGTTTACCTATACATCCAGTTTAGATGCATTGTAATTATAAAATTAGTCTTATTAATGTAATAACACAACATTCTGGCATCACAGGCTTAAACTATTGTAAGTCATGGAGGAGGGGAGTCAATATAGGACAGGGGGAGGGGAGGGAGTTTGTGTATATGTGTAAAAATATATCTTCTACTTAGCTAAGACGCCGTGCGGTAACTTAAACTAGTGCGGCAAGCCTCAGTCTTATAAATCGGTCTATCGTTGAGAGAGTTGCTCCGAAATGGTTCAGCAATTTAGGAAGCTATAGTGAACAATATAAAGTAAGATCTAAAAGTTTGAGTGTATAAATTGAGCGGAGAATTTTGTGTATTTATAATGTTCAATATAGGAATTTTGGATTTTGTAATCTAACCACAAATTAGAAAGTTTTTGATGTGCTAAGTAGCATTGGATTGCCTAAATAATTTTGTGGTTAAATAGGTCCGGTTGAGTGATATTTCAACTGTGTCTACCACTTAACAGACTAACCCCAGCTTCTGAATACCTGTTACCCAGACTCTTATCAAATAATGTGGTTTGTGTTGTCAAATCTAATGATCACTGCGTTTGGTTAGCAAAAAGACTACCAAACACACTTCACATCAAATTTGACAGATCTTCTATTAATTTTTGATTTTTCAGTCTTCAATAAATTCGGTATACCAACCACATTACTTAACTTGAGTTTAGACATAATATTTAGTTAGTTAAATCCTTCAGAAGCTAAAGTTAACTACCAAAGTTTATTCTAAACCGGTCTAATGTCTTATATGGCCATTTTTATCAACGCTATCACGATAGATCTCAAAAAATATAGTGGTTGTGCCCCCTGTGTACTCCATAACGTTTCTTGGTTGCGCAAGGCGCTGTCTGGACCCGCGCGGGCCGGGGCTGCGCGCGGGGACTGTATAACGGACTTATTCTAACTTAACTAGGGTCTTACAACAAGACTATGGAACAGTGAGAGTCGGACAAGCTCTTGACAAGAGCCAATGGTGGGCTCTTGAGAGCAGCGGGCAGTTACAGGCCCAGAACCAACTCTTTAGAGATATTGAGAGCAGTTTGACAGATATTTGATGGTGAGAAAGTTGCCTTTTGTTTTGGTAGATGTCAATTTAGCTATTTCTTTGATTGTTTTTAATGAACATTTTGCCAAATTAGACAAACCGTGTTGTACCACCAAATATGAAGGTAATTTGTCCATTTGTTAAATAAACAAGGCATCCAGTAAGATACAAATTTAGTGTTAGGTTGTGTTATCAAGAGAGTTTCTGAAATGCCTTGAATTTGTTTATAACTGCTCCATAGTTCTGTTTTAAGATTGTGGTGATCTTAAGAGATATGGCTGTAATGTAGTTTTAATTGAAAAAATAGAACTTTGAACTAAAAGATATTTAAAAAACAAAAGTTTTTACTTTTGCAGCTCAATTAAATTGAGTTGCTTATAATTTTTATACATTTCAAAGATGGAGATTTAAATTTTGGAGTATCGGTTTTAAAATCCTTTTAGCACATAGGAATGTAAACTTAAACACATGGATTGTGCACCTTCAAATACAAGGCAATATTAGACTCCAACATCCAATGTTATAGTCGCTTATAGGACTAAAAACATGGGCTATCGGAGATATACACTGCCTGGTTCAAGAAGGGCCTAACCCTGATATTTTTGAACTAAAGATTTGAGATAGAAGTTTTCTTCTCTCATTTGTATTATAGACTTCGAAACTGTAAAAGGATAATATTTTGAATAAATATTGTTATATTATCACAGCCATACCCCTTGAAAGATGAAAACAATGTTAACACTTATCCTATATAAAACATACATCAGTTAGTTAGACTTTATATGAACATTTACTGCGGAGTCTTGTAGATAAAAAGTGTAAAGTGTATATAAAAATTAATGTTAGTTTGTTCGTTGTGATCAGATAATAAAAAAATTCTGAGTATTCTCAGCGTTTTTAGCTAGCTTGTTTTTATGCAAATACATATTGTGCATTGATTTTAAATGTTTTACAATAGAGTTAGAAATAATGATGTTTTCAAATTTCAATTTGTTTACTTTGTTTCCAAAAATATCTGAATGGTTGTCTAAAATATTTAATTTATGTGTTGCCCTACTATGTCAGGAAAACACAGCATTTTTGTTTGATCACATTAAAATTGTGTCATTTAAGAAATTAAGTACAAATCTAACATATTATTTTAAAACTAAAAATATCAGACTTCTAAACACAAGTCTGAGGTATTTTTAGTTTTAAATACATATTTAGTTTTTCACCCTGTTTATATATTAGAAATGTAAACCTGTCTGAATTTGAATTTTTATTTGACCAAAAACCTATGCCTTTACCTAAAAGGGAATGATTTTAGGCTGAAATGAGAATAATGACCAAAAACAGAGGACGTAATTAATGAATTCATTCTCCATAAATGGTTACTATTTTCTTCAAATTTTAAATCCATATTTATGAATAAGAATTACTCAAAACTGACCCAGTGACGAAAAAAAATTGCATTAGTATTATTCAAAGTAAAGAGGTCAGTATAAACTGGTTTTATATTCAATGCCAAGACACCCTGGGAGAAAGTTTTTAACAAAGAGACGGCTGTGGATAAGCTTTTGTTAAATTTTGACCCTTTTTGGCACAGGAAGGCCTATTATGTTGATTCTATAGGCTATATTTTGTGTAACGGAAGAAAGTTCTTTAATAAACTCGAAAATTTGGAGATGAATGCTTTTGGGGTCCAAAATAGTGTGTGAAAGGATGTCTAGACCGGTTTTTAGAATTTAACAGTTATTTTAGGGCTTTTATGAGAACTGCAATTTCATATATTAAGTTAAATATGTTTTTTTTAAGTTATAATGATAAGTAACGGCCCCAGACTGCAAATTGTTAGCATCAAGCCGAGTAGGCCTTAATTATAGTCAGATAAGACTCGTAATGTCTCATCTACTGTAAAGCTTACCAAAAGGGCTCGCTTTACGATGCTTAAACCCTGATAGGGTGTATACAGTATAATTATAGCAGTCAATAACAAAGTAAATAATCTGTTCATATAAAACCTAACTATCAAAAATATCACATATCAGACTTAAAACTACGGAAACAGACCAACACGGTGTAAATGGAGAAAGATGGCTGTGCGTTGACTGAGGTTCATGCTACGAAGTCTAGGGGCCTGTTGAACCCGCCCTTCCTGTTCATATACTGTCTGTACTTGCGCTTTAGCACCACATGGACGTCCCCCTCAATATTATCATCAACCTTCTTTCCTTTAGTCGTGTCAAAGCCACAAAAGCCCATTACCTTTAGCATCTCCTGTTCCTCAGGAGTTTTCCCCTCGAGGTCTGCGGGCGTGACGATCGGCCGCTCGCCGAAAGTCTTCTTTGGCTTGACGAAGGATGTGGAGGGCCCTGGCGAGGGTGAGCGCGAGCGGCGGCGGCGCGGCGAGGGGCTGCGGCGACGGTCGGGCGAGCGCCGCCGCCGGTCCAGGGACCGCGACCGCGACCGGGTGCGAGGCCTCCGCCTCTCGCGGTCCCTGTCCCGGTCCCTGTCTCTGTCTCTGTCCCGGCGCCTGTCGTCGCGCCGCCGCGGGCTGGGCGAACGACCCATTTTAACCTATAAACAAATACAAATAATATTAAAACATGTCCCAATTATCTATAGATGCAAATAAAGTAGTATTGAATATGTAGGAGAGATATTTACCTCAGCTTTCAGTCAACAGTTTTAAAATTTTTGAAAAACAAAAAGTAACAACAACGCACAACTTAATCCAACGCCATTTTGTAACTGAATGAGTGACTGACTGATTGAACGTTGCTAGCATTTGGTTTCCTTTTTTTTTAACGTTTTGCGTTCTGTTCCACTAAAAGGTTTGCTACAAATTAAAAAAAAATTGCACCATTACACATTTTTTGTAAACGTAAGGAATTATTTTGAATATCTTGATACAATCTAATCATTATTTTAATCTAATTATCAATAACTTTAATTTTAAAATATTTTGAAAAAAATCGATACGAAAATAAAATGTAGAAGATAAAGAAGAAACTAAACGTAAATTTCGTTTCTTTTTACGTTTCAGAGTGATAATTTAATGCTATTGCTAAATTATGAATTTGATATCTATTCGTAACGTTCAATATACATCTTAATTTTATTAAATTATTCTCAAGAGTTTATTTTATAAACCAAGCGCTTAAATAATTAAAAAATATGGAAGGTTTATACTTAGCCATCTGCGTGGATCGGAACGTTGATCAAGTGTGTTGTCAGGTGATATATTTACCCAAAAATTCAGGACATAAATTGTTTCGTTTTTACAGGCTCTGCTGTAATCAAATTTAATATGAAATTAGTTAATCCAAAAATTATAGTAACGATTTGCATAATATATTCATTTCACGTGGTGACTAATTATTCAAACTTTTTCTAAAATCCTCCGCTTACAATAATAAGTTTTCTATTCGTAATGTAATATATTCTTTTTGGTGTTACATTATTTATTTAAAGGATCAAGTAGTACACGGTTAGTCTCGAAATTTTATCTCCTGTAACTGCAGGCCGAATAATTTTAAGAAACAGGCAGTGCCTTTGTGTCAGTCGGATGTATGTTTTTTAATTATGTGTATTTCTTTCCGGACTTTGAGTAAATACGTCAATAATTCAGTTTAGCTTAGAATTATTTAATAATGGTACAATTCTAAGTTGTTAGAGTTCCTTTTAATAAATAAATTCTAAAACCGAAAATTCTTTTCAGTAATACATTTTTGAGTGATATGGAAGTCGATGATACCATTACGATAACTTCATCGATTAACAAATGTAAGAACCTGTTTTTGTACCTTCAGGGCTGATGCCCTGTATGTAAAAAAACAGTTCAGCACATCAATGATTGATGGGTTAATTTAGTTTTTACGTTTGGCACCCTGGCGACGACAGCGCCATCTGAAGCGTGGCTTCGGATGTCAGTCGACAGCAGCGACGCCTCGGCGAAAAAACGAAACTCGCGCCGACATCGATCTACTCCGGTGGCGTGTTACAGAAATTCTTTTTTTACGAACGAATTATTTAAATAAGCGCTCTACGCGTGATGTCGGTGGTGCTGGTGCTTTGAAAATTAACAAAAACGTTTTGTGCATGTTATTTTATATAATGTTACCCCGTTTATGTGCTTAGTGTAAGTTACAATCGCTCTTCAAAAAGTGTGTGAAGTGACACAAAAATCAAGTTTATATCGCGTCTTGGAGTTCTGCCGGTGAGTATTGCGTGTGTTCAGCTTTCTTTTGTACATATTTGTTTACATTAAGCATAGGAACGCGGTAGTTTAGAGTCGGTATGCACTTTTTTCGTCAGCCGCGCTATAGGGTGTGTCTGCTAGGTATATGAATTGGGTCGGCCTTTTTTTAGTCCAGCTATCTTTTTGTGTCTCATTATCTACTATTTTGGCCGATTGCCGTGTGCTGTGATAATTTGAATCACTATCTGTGAATACTTGTGTTTTCCAACAGGTATTTTCGGCAACATGACGATGCATCGGAAATCGGTTTTTTGTTGGAATGATCACAAAAATATTGTGTTTTATGTCGTGATTGTGGTTTTAAAGTATGTTTTGTGCATACATTTTGGGCGTGACGCTAATCAATTATATATTATCTCTTCAATAATGTGAGCTGATGTCACCGCTTAGGATCGGTACTCTATAACCCGGCCAAATGAAATGCGCTGCGTTTTAACGCTCTCTCCACTTGAACTAGGGATATTGAATTCGGTCGTGTAATACGTAGTGTAATGGTTTGAATTGGCGCCCGATTGGTCGGAGAACTGATTTTCAATGTGATTTAAATTGGTTATATCTTTGTGAATCTTTTTATAAAGCTTTGATTCATTCACACTATTGTTTAACAGACAAATACGAGCCGGTTCTAATTAGACCGTTCTAATTGAGGTTGGCTGTATGAAGTCATACCTGTGCCACTATGCTACATCTTTTAAAAGTAAAATGTTTAGGTTAATTCTAGGCTGCCGTTATTATGAGTACATATTATTTCGAAAATTATTTCTAACAGCACCAAGTACTGCTGATCTTACTAATACATTTATTCTCAGTAATTTCTTTGTCATTTTGTTCTTCCTTATGTATGTATCATCATAAGTAGAGAAATTCATTATTCATTTGCCAATCCTGTTTCAATTCAAGTCAGATATAACTACCAATGTACTCCATTGTTTTGAATAATGTAGATCACATACAAAGGGTCACATTCCCAATATTCTTAAATAAACTATGTCAGAATAGAAAAGATGTGGAACTTAGTAAGCTTAACCTTTACCTAACACTAACCTAAAACTTAGCCTTGCAAAAGGTACCCTAAAATAATATTACTAACTTTATCAACTAGATAACGATACAACATTATAGTTTCAAAAACTAACCCATCAATGCAAGTTTACATGTGCAATAATAGTCATCAAGACATCAATGAATACCATGATAGAAAAGAGTGTAACATCAAAATAAAAAGGAGAATTGGAAGGGGAGAAAATAGGCTTTACTCAGGATAATTTGATAATATGAAACTATCCCTGTTTAATAATCTGAGCTAATAATGATTGCATATTATTTCAGTATTTGGTATTTCAAAAGGTAGCAACCTCAATTAATATCAGGTCAATACTTAAATAATAATGTACTTAATTATTGGAATGATCTAGCAACTGCATTATAAATAAATCTCTCAAAGATAACAAATTTCAGTCAATAATCTCCTATCTGATAGCAGTATATATAACACAATACAGATAGTGTATTATATACTAGCTGTTGCCCACAACGTCGTCTGCGTGAATATCAGTTATAGCTGCAAAAGCATAACCCCTCTCTGACACAGTCGGTTAAAAAGTAGCCTATGTGTTAATCTAGGGTGTCAGTTAACTCCATACCAAATTTCATCAAATTTGATCTAGCCGTTTGAGCTTGAAAGAGTAACAAACATCCATACATCCATACTTACAAACTTTCGTGTTTATAATATTAGTAGGATGTTAATATACATAACATGTTATTACAGTTTGTCCTAATTGTGTTAATTGCACCTTTTGTGGTTTGTGGTCGAGTGTGACAAACGTTTTCTGATACTAATGGTAAATTGCATAATATTAAATCAATGTTGTGATATTTTTCACAGATTTTGTGGTTGTTAATTATGTTTTCCTTGTTTTTAGGTTTTGAATGGATTTGTCACAAATGTTTTAAGTTAATATGCATTTATACTTGCTTAGAGTCTTGTTTTAAAACCTGTAGAGGTTACAGAGTTTAAGAAGATGGAGTAGCTTGTTTAAATCAAATTAAAATGTTTTTATTTCTAGTAGGCCTTCTCACTCATACTCTGAGTCTAGTTGTGCAGTTATTATATACTAGCTGTGCCCGCGACTTCGTACGCGTGGAATAATTATTTTGGGAAGCATTTATTTTTGCGGACAACCTTCTTATCTTTATAAATTATAGCTGCTACGACTTTGTCCTCGTCATTTTCTGTTATTATTTTAGACAATTTAGTTTTCAAATTTTTAAAAGAACATAGTTATTTTAACTCCACAACCTGATACGTTGATACAACTCTTAACAAATGCATTAATTTCGACCGAATTTCATTACCATAAAAACGGTTCTAGTGAGTTAACCTTAAAAGATAGACATATATACTGTCGTGGACATTTTTTTAGATCATTTCAATAGAAATAACTCTTTTATACATATATTTTTGGTATCTTGAACCGTTTTCGCAGCGCACGCAACGGAAGCCCTCAAGGATGAATAATTTTCCCCGTTTTTTTCACATTTACCGTTATTTCTTCGCTCCTAATAGTTGCAACGTGATGTTATATAGCCTAAAGCCTTCCTCGATAAATGGTCTATACAACACAAAAAGAATTTTTCGATTCGACCCAGTAGTTCCTGAGATTAGCGCGTTCAAACAAACAAACAAACAAACATACAAACAAACAAACAAACTCTTCAGCTTTATAATATTAGTATAGATCAGGACAAGGGCTACCTGTCACAGTGCTGATTTTTAGACCCTCCTACTGCAATAGGTGTGGTGCGGGTGTGGTAGGACACCATAGCCACAACCCTTTTTTTTTTAAACCACTAGCTGTTGCCCGCACAAACATCCTAAGGTGTCAGGTAACTGCTCACCAAAATTCATTAAAATTAATCTGCTTGCTTGCAGCCATTTCAGCATGTAAGAGTAACAAACATCCATCCAACTTGTACTTACAAACTTTTGCATTTGTAATATTACTAGGGTAGCTGAGTGGTATAAAAGACTTAACTAGTACAGACAGAAACTCATTTATTTAACAACATTTCAACACCACCATAATTATTCTAAACTAAACTACTCCACAAATTATTACCAACATAATAACACAAACTTCCCTTACAAATTGCTGTACCTATTTAAAATGATTACCTAAACTATTTTTTCCTTGAGTGTGTGTTCATAAAAAATGTTTCTTTTATAAATGTGACTTCATAGTGATCTCATGATCCTTGGCAGGTTGTTTAGAAGCTGTTAGTAATGTGGCCAGTACAAAAGTACTGGTTTTCAAGCTGTTACCTACTCTATCATAGAATTTACAAAGGTATTGGTATAACTTAGTAACAAAAAAGTACTAATTACTACTTAGAAGGTTAAAAAAAAAGATATCTTATTGTGCAAAAAAGGGCACTTCTTTTCAGTTTATTATTTCATACTAAGTCTTAACTAACCCTTTAAACATAGATTTTTTATTTTTTTTTTCTAGTTAATAGCTAAAAGCATACAAGACAGATTTACGTGCCAAAAATATTTATCATTTCAAGTAAATTCACTAAATTAGGTACAAAATCCGAGTAACATAAAAAAATATGAAAGAAACTTTGAGACTTAGCTTGTGTGTAATATAATTATTTGCTTGTTGTTATATCTACAACAAAAATCTTGTTTGCAACACTGTTCTTGCTAATAATACTTACAAATCAAGTTTTCTTGTTTCTGATAGCAATTTGTTAATTAAAGCAAGTTCTTTGACCTCCTATGTATCAATCTATTGATATACTATGATTATATATATTATGTAGTTGTTTCTATTAACAAAACCAGTTTTTTGTGGATGTAAAATATTATTGCACTGAGTTTGTATGTAAAATTGAAGGTTATTTTTATCAAGAACTATGCACCATCTTATTCCTATTATAAACGCGAAAGTTTGTAAATATGGCTAGAGCAATCTTGATGACATTTGTATGGAGTTAGTTGACACCCTGGATTAACACATAGGCTACATAGAAACCGACTTTGTTTGACAGGAGTAATATTTTAGCAGCTATAACTGATATTCATGTGGTTAGCAGTCAGTCAGAAATAATACAAACCTTCATACTTATTAGAAAAGATATAAATTCTGCATAAAAAATAACAAAAAAATCCCAAAGATGTCATAAAATAGTATGAATTCAAAAGGCAAAATATAGAGCAGAAAATAGTGAGGTATTCACAGCTTAGAGTGTCCCACTGCTGGGCATAGACCTCTCCCAACATCAACAATACCTTACCTCTCACCTTTTCAAACCATTACACATTATGTTTGTGTTACAATATAAAACAAATAAACAAACAAAAATTCAAAGCCAGTTCGAACAATAACCTATATTGTTGATATCATACAATATTGTTGTTTATAAATACTTTCACAATGAGTTTTATTTACTTGTACTAGTTAATCCTGCATTGTGTGCCATTGTAGTTGATATAAATATAATTATCCTCTAGTATGATAAATGCGAAAGGTAAGTGTGGATGGATGTATGTTAACTCTTTCACCCTCAAACGGTTGGAGTCATTTTCCACTCTGGATTACCATATAGTCTACTTTTAAACAAGCAGCTTTAGATGGTGATAATGTTTTCACAGCTAATACAGATTTGCAAGTGTGTGAAGTCACAGGCACAAGTTAGTTATACATTTGTCCATGCAAATATTTGCGCAAACACTAAAAATAACTAACTAATCAGTATTGACACTGGCTAGACCAAACGGATAATTAATTAAGTAATTAATTATGCTAGTCAATTAATTCAACATCAATTTAAACTGTAAATCAATGACTAGACAGAATGTATGACTGTATAACTCCATGCACATACATTCCCCTGCCCTTATCCCAATTTTTACTTGGGGTCGGCGCAACACGTCTTTTAGACATGTTGCTTAAAGTTTTGGCTATGGTTTTATAGTCGGCCGCCTGCCTGACACTAACCCTCTTTGGGAATGCGATTGTTGGTTGTTTACCCGCCACCATTCGGGTGACCCAAGGTGCTTGTTACAGTGCACTGGGTCTTAAGATCCATTAGTCGCCTTTTACGACACCCAGTGGAGGATATGGGGTGGTGCTATTCTTTATATCCGGACACCACACGGACTATAACTCCATGCACATGTTACTATGTATTGCGTAACCTACATAGAAAAGAGGATGTTATCAAATATGTTATTTTATTGCAATGTATGTTATGTAATGTGTGTGACATTTGTATAGGAAGTCATAACTTATATATTTTGTGATATTTTTGTCCATGTATTACTTAATTTTCTAGATACTTATTTTTTGTTTTGTATCAAATATACTTAACAGTTTTATTTCTTTAGATATTTAGGTAATATCAAGAAACAATTTACAGTAGAGAGTACAAGTAGTGGTAGTTTATGGTACCTTTGCCCAGCTGTAGGGTCGGCTTTTTTAAGTATAATTAATATATTTGTCTTACTACTAGACAAACATCCACCTTCAAAACAAACTAACCAATCCACCAGGAATGTCATACGAAATACACAAATAAGAAACCAGTTTCGCCACAAACAATAGCATCATCAAATCAAACATTGATTAACCAATCAGCGTCTACGTTAGTTAAACAACTATTAGAGTTTAGTTATAGTTAAGTTGTGTCCGGGCCGGTTGACAGACGATACGTCTTACCAATTTGTCGCGTCTAGCACGCGACTGGCGGCGTGTGGCGTAAGGCGATGAGTATGGTACGAGCGAGAGCGGAGGCGGAATATTATTCGGCCGCTGAATATTCGGCACGAAATATATAATATACTTGTCGGGAACGAGTTGGATTTTTATTTGAAAACAGTTCGCCTAGCCCGGAAGGCCGATCCTTTCAAATGGTGGTCAGCAAACGAGCAACGTTATCCAAACCTATCAAAATTCGCGAAATTTCTTTCTTCTCGTGGAAGTAGTGTTTACAGTGACAGATTAATTTTAGACTGGCATTATTAATGACAGAAAGCGCAATCGTTTATTGCCAAAAAGTGTAGATAAGCTTTTATTTATACATCACAATTTAACTCTAATTAATTTTAATAATTAATGTGTTACAATTAAAATTAATTAAAATTTGGAAATAAACATAATTATTTTGAGTAATGTAAGTAACGTGTCTTTTTAATACATTCTTTTTTTACATCATTCGGCCGAATACCGAATAGCAAAAAAAGTGACCGAATATTCGTGGTATCTCTACTAAAAATACCCCGGACGCATTTTACTGCCAAAGTTAGAGCCACGAGAAGTAATTCTAAATACATACCTACATATTATAGCAAACCACACATTTAGACACAGAACAAATGATCGTGCTCATCACACAAACATCTGTCCTAGGTGGAGATCGAAACCACGACCTCTGTTATAGCAGTCAGGGCCACTAACCACTAGACCAACAGGCCAGTCGTTATACAGGGTGTAAGAAAACTACTATAACGATCCTGAACAGGCGTATACTACTATCAATCTAAATACCAGAAAACGTATTTTTGGAGGTCAATATCAAAAACTGTTAAAGTTATTAATTTTTGTTCCATCCATCTAACGCAAAATTCTCCCCAAAACTCGGCAAAATTTCATAACACTGACAATACTCCACACCACCGCGGCATCTATGTGATCTATTGTACTATTGCTTCAAAGGAGCCGACCAGTCCAAAATAAAATAAAATGTCAAAAAATAATGTTATTTATTTTATGTCAAAGGAACCGCCAGCCCTTTCGGCGCGTGCACAACTACCGCGGATTCCTTTGATGATGCCGCCGACCGGCCGAGCGACACTGACGACACTCAGTCTCGTGTAGAAAGCGCTTCCGATAAGACGTACGATTGCTTGATGTTTTCCAGCTAAACATCGTTATTTCTTTACCATCGATGACTATTATAATTTTTCGTAAATAGAATAGTTATAATTTTTCGCGAGATGTTATGGCGTACTCTAACGTAACTTATTTCAATATCAAGTGTCCGAAGGAAGTTTGACGCGCGATGTTGTTTGCGAGTGGTGTAACAATGCCGTCGGTACAAGTATTACTAGCATCATCTTCACATAACGAACCAAACTGTGAGTGTTAAGGCGAGTCTTAAAGCCAGTACAGGTGTGAAAGTATCAGTGTTACATTAAGAAATGTGATTAAACGGTTCAGAGGAGTGTTGAAGTCAAGCACGATAAACAAAATTTACAATTATTAAAAGTGGTAGCTTTATTACGCACGTAAATTGCCGGAATACCAAGTTGCTGGCCACCTACATACACCTGTAAGTACCATTAACATTGTTATCATCGCACACACACAAATAAAATCAAAATAATTATTGCGACTTTAACGACTCGCTAAACATACCTAGACTAGTCAAGTGAATTTTATACCTACGTTCCTTTCTCATAGTTATTATTTTTGGTTAGAATTGTATTGCAAGGACCAGGTAACCAGAGGTCAAGTAGTAGTAGTAGAGAGTTTGTATGTCGAAACCGTTGACGAGATCTCCCAAGTAGTCATTGTTACGAATTCTCGATCGTCAGCTGACGGAGTAGCACGATCAACAATTCTTGATCTTTGATATTTCGAAAACAACTTATTAATCATCGTATCGTTTGTCGTACTACTACCTAGTGTAGTATTGATATTATTTTGTGGTAGATAAATACAAAATGACTGTTCAATTAATAATGTCAGCTCACGGCTCACAACGAAGATACCGCCGTAAACTTGTAGAAAATAGAAAAAAAAATTCAATAAATAGCATATAATTTTGGGATAATTTACGTAAAGTGTTTAACCTTGTGTCGTTACCAGTAAAGTTGAAATTGATTTGCAACGGTATTTTTGGCGATATAGTATCAAACACTTGCGCTTGCGCTAGCGGCCATTCTTGAGTTCAGGTCATGACCCGAACTTTATCATATGTTCAGTGTGGCCACTAATAACGGTGGGGAAATTTAGCATTATGAATTAATTTGAACGGGGAAAAATCATAATCGCGTATCGAAGTAAAAGTCGCAGCAATGTGTTTGTAACACGAGACTACATATGCCCCTTCACGATCGTTATAGTCGTTTCATTACACCCTGTATACTTATCTTCCTGCCCTTATCCCATTTCACTTGGGGTCGGCGCAACACGTCTTCTAGACATGTTGCTTAAAGTTTTGCCTATGGTTTTATAGTCGGCCGCCTGCCTGACACTAACCCTCTTTGGGAATGCGATTGTTGGTTGTTTACCCGCCACCATTCGGGTGACCCAAGGTGCTTGGTACAGTGCACTGGGTCTTAAGGTCCATTAGTCGCCTTTTACGACACCCAGTGGAGGATTTGGGGTAGTGTTATTCTTTATATCCGGACACCACACGGAATCGTTATCGTTATATACTTATGATAGTGTTTATTTAGTAACCGTGATAGCGTTTTCCCCGCTTCCCGCTCCGCTCGCAGTGAAACCTGACCTTTACACAAATATCATGTTGCTAAACGTGTTCTGTTAATACCTCGTGATTGATGACTGTCACAGTGTTGACTGACGAATATCATTACGACTGATTTTGACTGTTTAATATCGTAAGCAGAGTTGTAGGCTGTATTGTTCTTCATCATTATCTTGCCCTTATATTATATAGGTGTGGTAAATAAAGAAATAATGTCAACTCGTAACGTTTTGAAAGTGCCTGAGAAGGTTACTCGAAATTAAAACCTTTTGATTTTGGTTGATTTTGTATGTATTACAATGAGTTGAACCAAAATGGACGTTGTTTCATGTACTTGTAGTAGAAGTAGTTCAAGATGTGTCCCAATGCTGGAAAAACAATCTCACCCTCCGTATAACATTTAACCAACTTCAATAAAAGTGAGTTATGTTTAGTATAGCCGGAAAACGTGATACCTTAGTTTGACTCGAAGTGAAAGCTTAAACCCAGCTTCGATTGCAACTAAGTATAAAATAATTTACATAACCAACAGATACAGGACAAGTTATATAACTGTCCTGTTGTCTATCTGTAATTATAATGTCTTTAAAACTTGTATTACATATACATTCCTTGATATCCTACTAATATTCCCAAAGAGGGTTAGTGTCAGGCAGGCGGCCGACTATAAAACCATAGCCAAATCTTTAAGCAACACGTCTAGAAGACGTGTTGCGCCGACCCCAAGTGAAATGGGATAAGGGCAGGAAGATGATGATATCCTGCTAATATTATAAATGCGGAAGTTTGTTAGTATGGATGGATGTTTGTAACTCTATGAAGCTTAAACAGTTTAACCAATTTGAATGAAATTTGGTAAGGGGTTAGCTTACACCCTGGATTAAAACATAGGTTGCTATTCAAACGACTGCTTAAAAAGAGGTTATTGTTTTGCAGCGAAGCGAAAAAGCTAGTTCTCAAATAAAACCTTGTTGAAAATTACAGTTTGAAAATCTAAAGTTGCTTATAAACGTATCTACGTACTTCAACACAAAAACCTTAAGTTTTTGTCATATTTTTTCCGACCCATTGTTCTCGGTCGCGAGATGAAATTTGTTTTTTTCTTATACAAGTCTTCACTATGTCATGAGTATATATTTTTGGGTGAAGGTTGTTGACCTCTGTTTTTTGTACATTGACATTTTATGTACATTTTAAAGATTGTAAGGATTACATTCGTTTGTAAATAGGCAGTATAAGTCTATGGATATGAATACTTCAACTCGCAGTTTTAGTCGTAACTGCAACTCGTAAGAAGTAAAAATACTCGGAATAAAGAAGAGATTTGAAGGGTAATCCATGTGCTGTGTCAGTATTATATGTATATGTGAGTTTATTTAGTGTACAGTCTGAATTCTTAAACTTATTTTACTGTATGCAGTATCGCTAGAATCTGTAATAAAACACGGATTGTCGAAGTGCGATCTGAAATCGCTTGTGACCATTTTTCTGTTTTTGTAAATCAAGAGAATCCTTATAAACTCCCACCTTTTTTGGGGGAGGAAGTGGGTAGTGTCAGACACTTATTGACTAAACCTGAACCTTTGCGCAACGTCTCCTGCGTTTTTTGTGTGTGTGATAATACCGCAATGCCTTTTAAATTGCTTGTGACTAAGCGTGGTGGGCAATGTTCAACATTTGCTTTGAGAAGCGGCCTTTGCCCAGCAGTGGGTCCAAAATCCGATATCTTTACTTGTACAACCGTATCGATACGGCCGGAGTATGCCACGTGACCAATTACGTTAGTTATCAATAACACCCGCTTATCAGCTGCGCCTATATGTAATATGTGCAGTTGTTAAACGCCAATGTTTCAATATACAGACAGCTATGACGGCAGGAATGTGTTCGATATTTATTCAAAAGGGATAAATGAAAGAGAAGAGAATGTTAAGAGGAATGTGTGGACTTACGAAAGCGGATAGAGTAAGAAATGAGTATGTAAGAGGAAGTTTGAAAGTGGCACCGGTAAACTTCGTGGTAACCGGCTGTCAAGGTATGGACATATCATGCGGAGGAAAGAGGATCACGTGGTAACATGAATGTGGATGCATATAGGGGAAGAAGACGACCAAAGAAACGATGAATGGATTGTGTGAAAGATGATATGGCTGCGAAGAGTGTGACTTGCGAGATGACGTCAGATAGGAACGTGTGGAAGGACAAGAGTGGGCCGACCCCAAATAATAATCGGGATAAGGGCAGGGGAATGATGATTTATTCGATACCTACTGATATTTATAAGGAACGATATGAATGAAAAAGGAGAAAATGATAGTGTGACGTCACGAGAATAAACGAAACGTCAAAAACACTAACCACGAGACCAACAGGCCAGTGAATTACTGAATTCAGGCTAACTGCATTTGGTCTTTAAACATGCTTTTGTATCATCATTCCCCTGCCCTTATCCCAATTTTTACTTGGAGTCGGCGTAGCATGTCTTCTTCCATACATTCCTATCTGACGTCATCTCGCAAGCTATACTTACTTTGGTATATACAACGTATAACGTGTAACGGAAATAACGCACATCCACAGACACCCCAAAAAGAATATCCTTTTTTATCCACAATTAATGTATTGAAACATTTTTATCATTTTCTTAGATATTTGTTTTTACTACATATTGTCAGAATAATTTGTACAAATAATTGGCAAAACGAGTGAAATTTGAAAGTGTGAACCGCTGTGAATTGCTAAAGCCTTATTGCATCGACTTAAGGCTCATTTTCGTTTACTTCGAGTGCTTTATGAAAATAGTGTCTACAATTTAATTATTTCTAAATATTTTTTTGGTAAAAAAAAATATTTATTTTGATTAATGAAATGGATTCTGTTATCGATTCTGAACAAAGTAGTTTCAGGATGTGCGTTAATTATGTTACACGGTGTATAAGGCTAAGAACTCACGGAGCGATTTCTTACCGCGCCCGCAGCGGTTGCGGAACCGCGAATTTATTCCAAACTCACGAGACCGGTTATTCGCGCGGTCCCGCAGCCGCTGCGGCTGCGATCATCGCCCGCCACGTTTGCGGGAAACTATCGCAACCGCAGCGGCAGACTCAAGACCGGCCTCTGCGCCACTGCGATCGCCCGCCAATCGACCGCAGAGCCCGCGGGCGCAAACCGCAGAGCTTGCGGGCGACCGCGGCCCGTGCGATTCTACAAGTTGCCCGCCGGTGCCGCGGGAGCCGCAAACAATCGCACAGTCTGCGGGCGTAAACCGCGTCGTGAGTTGTGCTTTTGTTTTTTACATGTAAATCTGCTTTATACAGAGTCTGCGGGCCCGCCACCGCGGCGGGCGCGGGAAAAAATCGCTCCGTGAGTTCTTAGCGTAATAGTACCTATGTAGTGAAATCTCCAGACGAACTGCATTGATCTCTTAGTATAAATGACGTTATCGGTGCCATCTCAAGTATTTGTGAAGACAGTCACAGTGCATGTTATGTAATGTTTAGCGTGTTAACTGTTTGCGCAATTATCTCGCAAATGATTGCGTTGTTATGCGGGTTTTAAGCAAATATTAGGATTTTTGTGTTTTTCACTTGGTATATATGGCGTATGCCGATATTTATGCTTTCCCAAAGACTACTGCAAATGTTTTAAAACTAAAATTAGCACAATTGAAATTTTAGCGACAATAACGATTTTTTTTTATGAAAAACTCTTTTAACTACTATGGTCGAGTATTTTTGCAAGTTAACTGATTTCCATTATAAAATTAAAGACGTGTCATGCTGTCTATATCATAGTCAAGTGTAATATAAAGACGAACAGACATTTTACAACATCACTCAGCTAAGTATCATTGCAAAAAAATGATAGCGTGTATAGCACAATATTTATAGAACAAATATAGAATGTATATTTGTTGCAAAATGATAATAATTGATTATATTCGCTCACACACTCGGTGTATCCAATACGGTAGGTATGTGTTACGAACATCTGCAGAACTAAAGTTTGTAGGTCATATGTGATTTGGTATGGATTATACAATGGCTTTAGTTTATGTCATGATTATGACTTATAGGGTCAGGTCAGAAGTACCCTAAACCGACGAGCGAGTGTATGAAGCGACTGATGAGTGTAGATGAAGCTAAAGTGGTATGCCAGGATCGTAGCAAATGGAAAGATGTTATCTCTGCCTACCCCCAAGGGAAAGAGGCGTGACGTTATGTATGTATGTATAATTATGACTGATCTGAGGTCTTTCTTTTCTTGTTTGTTAATTTTGTTAAGATGAAACGTTGTGGCTGAGGTTTGGGTGAAGGGTCGCGAAACAGAGTGAGGGAAGTGATAAAATGGCAGAAGAGGGAGGCGTATACCTAGGTTCAACTTTGGGTGAGGTCTAAAGATATTTGATTAAGGTTTTGGTAAAATATGTCTAGTTATTATTTCTCTAGAAAATGAAGACTGGGATGGAAAATAAAGAGTATGTGATAAATCATGTTCATCATGTAGTGTATTTTACCAAAAGAAAACATAATAATACAAGTTTCGAGACAGACAGACATTTCTCTTTCATGTAATTGTTAAGATAAATAATACGTTTATTCCAGCTGAAATGCTGACAACTTAATACGAAAGTTTCTTACAGTAAAGTCAATTTTATAGCCTGTCGCAAACAAAAACAACCTATTTACAACGAGACGACAAATAACTACAAAAGATATTCCCCAAATCTAGACAAAGAATCTTTAGGTCAAAGCATTCAAAATCAAAATCAAAAGGTTTTTATTTCGAGTAGGCCTTCTCAGGCACTTTCAAAACGTTACTGACTCTAGTTGCATTATCTAATATGACTGTATTCTGACTGGATTTCAGCCTGGAAACCAGCCAAGAATCCCCTCTATGTCTAGACAGAGAATAAAAAATAACTAAAAGCAATTACATTGATTTATAGTAGTTTTTATTATTGTTGTTACATACAGTTTTAAGTCTTCATATAAACGGGCGCAACGCTAGTTATGCCTACGCTATCGGATCGTGGTATGATACAGTCGCGAGCGTGGCGCAGTGACGAAAGTACAGTTTGTTGTTGATGTAATTAAAATGCTGTAGGTGGGCAGCCCTATCGCTGTTACGTATCGCGCGGCTTTAGGCATTTGTTTTTTGAAATATCTAAGTTAGTTAAATTACTTTTTAGATTAGAATAGGTGTATTTAATTATTTATACTGTGCCTGTAGTCTCCTGTGCGTGCGATACGAACCTCTATGAGTGTATAAGGCGGTAGTCTTGCCCACACAGGCCTAATGTATCGGAGACTTTAGTTGACTCGCGTACCAAGGGTCTTAGTTAAAGCAATTCACCCTACATGTACTCTGATGTAGGGTATCTCCCCTTTGTAAATGTGTGCGTTTTATTGAGGCTCGTTAAGCATTATATTCATTTGAATTTTTATTAGTTTTGAACTTCTGATTGGGTCGTGAATAAATTTCTCGTTAACGATTTTCGTTTGACAATTAGTGATTAATTAAGTTATCTGCTTATTATATCTTTGGATTGAAGACTAATAATATGCAATAATACCACCATATAAACGTCCCACTGCTGGGCAAAGACCTCTTTCCATATAGGGTAGGTTTGAGCATTGAACACCACTCTAGCTCTGCTGGTGATTTCAGTTTCGAATATTTGGCATTCAGGTTTCCTCACGATGTCTTCCTTCACCGTTTGTCAATAGTTTCTTAGAATGATTAAGTAACTACCACTCGCCTGTGCTCGGGATCAAACCTGCACCTCGTGCATACAAATCCATATTTAGAACTGCAAGGCCGCCACGACATTTAGGCTAGGCTAATAAAGTCACGCTAAATTAGTCCGGTAAAACTGTTAAAGCTACTTAAACTGTATATAAATCAATGCGAAAAACTTAATTACCTACTAAATATCATGAAAAAGTAAAGACTCTCGTTAAATGTCACTTAAAGTTAATTAAAAGTAGAATATTAGCACTTGTTAACTTAATGAACTAGTTCATTCATAGACAGTTAACGTTTTTAGGCGATTAACGGTTAATTTAACTGGTTAATTAAACGTTTGTCTTAACTTTTTATAAGTATAGTATCCATGTCACTTTATTATATAGAGTTGCAATATAGGGGTCTGAAGCAATTTGTTTTCATATTGGTTTTTATGATTGCGTTTCCAAAGGGTACCGTGACCCTATTAATAAGACTCCACTGTCCGTCTCTTTGTATCGTGTTGTATATCATGAATATAATAATATCTAATATATTTTTCATATTTACATGCGGCCTTCTGGTTCTTAACTAGGCAGAACGTGTAACAGTGGTAACTAGACAACAGATAATTAATAAAATAAGTAACTAGTAGTCATACGAAATTCACACAACGCCATGTAGTCTCAAACCAAGCCGAGCTTGTATTATAAGTACTAACTACTAGTCAACTGATAAACATACTTATATACTTTTAAATACATACATACCATAGATAAATTACACCCAGACACAAAATTAACACCTGTTCTCTTCACACACGTCGCTGCTACCGAATCGAATCCACGACCTCCGGTTTAGCAGTCATTGCCACTTGCCACTACGCCTACAATAGTGCCAACATTATCTTGGAGTGACACTGTTGCAGTAGTGTCACGTGACAGCGCACCAGGGCATAGAGCGGCGTCTCTCCCACAGAGTTGTAGTAATAATACTTTAAGATGTGCTGGTAGACTCTTAGGCTAGTCTGTATTGGTTATATCTAGAAATACTATTGATAAAAACGTTTGATAAGCCCTTAATGTGCCAGTTCCTCTCTTGCTTCACCCGGTTTAAACATTTTACTATCCATTTTTATGACGCAGTAAACCCCGCGTAATATTGTTGTTGTGAAAGTTTATTTGCTCATCTTTCCGCGAAAAGTACTCAATGGATTTCAAAGATTTAACTCACAAGTAGTTCCCGCCTTAGTCTGGTTTGAAATGTAGGACTGATATTGTTAAAGAGAAAGTTTTATGATGTTGTAGTTGTAAATATCGGTTATGACTTATGTTGCAAAAGCGTTACACACGTCTGATGCTGTCGGTTGAAAAGTAGCCTAAGTGTTAGGGTTCATGGTGTTAACTTACCCTATACCAATTATTATTTATTACTAGCCTGAGATGTCTCACTGCTGGGCGAAGGCCTCCCTACTCTTTCTTCCACTTGTCTCTCTCAAGAGCCACGAGTGACCAGTTCGGTAAAAATGAATCCAGGTCATCTCGCCATCTCCGCCTGGTTCTGCCTCATTGACGTTTATTATGTTTATTCAATACCAAATTTCACTCAAACTGTTCTGTTTAGTGCGATAGAGTAACAAACATCCATTCATACATCCTTCTTCATCCATCGATCCATACTTGCCAACTTTCGCGTTTATAATATTAGTAGGACGGTTGTTGCTGCTTTATTTTCGAACGACGGGGATAATTTTGTTAAAATTAGGTTTGAAAGTAGCTGACATCTTAAATAAACACATCAGCCACTATTTGCAGTTAAACTTACATCCACGCAAGCAAACCCGCAGGTATTTGTACATACTCAGTGCTTACAAACGAAAGGGAGTGTTATTTGTTTAGCGCGGTACATTATATAAGTCTCACGCAAACTCTTGTATTTATATTACGAGATAGCACAATGGATTTATCGCAGCCATCTTGGCGAAAACAGATAGTATATCTCTGAACGTCCACATTGCGGGGCAAAGAACTCTATACTTTTAAACATTATTAGGATATTACTCAATAATAATGGAATACTTATGTGAAAGATGATATGGCTGCAAAGAGTGTATGACGACAGATAAAAATGTGTGGAAGAAGAAGACATGCTGCGCCGACCCCAAATAATGATTGGGATAAGGGCAGGGGAACGAAGATGGAGATGAATAATGCTATAATGATACCTAATTGTGAGGAAGTACTCTATACTAACATTTGAAGATCTATAGAGAGATATATTCGTCTGATCAATACCTCAGATTGAAGACAAAATTGGTGCCATGCGGTAGCTAGGACTTAACGGATTTATTTTTTCACTTTTAGTACATAATTTACATCATTTACATAGTATACGTATGTGTGCTAGTCGCCCCTTTAAGAGGAGAGCAAGGGAGGGAGATAAATAACGATCTACGACGTCTCGTGTCTGATAAAGTGGCCCCAGGTTTGCCTCTCAAGAGGCCACCGGCATAAAATCACCTTTTAGCGCACCACATCGATTCTAATATCTAATAATCCATCCCAAGGATACACTGGAACTACACTACAGAAATATCGTAAGTTCGTAACACAGTGTAGTGGGCTAGCTGGCTATAATGTGACGTCATTGGCACGACGCCAGCTCGCCGCGGAAACGGCCCCAGCGAACGTGTGTACCTATGTACTTATATGTGAAGTGTGTTTCTATAGTGCATTCTGTGTGGCTGGGGTCAGAGTTCGATGCTCATACGGGGGACTTTTGGCGGGATTTGCGTGGCTAGTGACTTGGAAAGTGAAGTGACAGGGAAAGTCACAAAATGTTTGTACGAAGATTTTTGGTATCGGTACCTATGGCGAAAGTTTGCTAGCTAGGTTGGTAGGAATTTGTTATGGAACTTAAAGTATGTGAGTTTACGAAATGCTGTGAATATTTTTGTTTGAAAGTGCTTGTAATACAGATTTTGTCAGGCGCGCTCCGAGTTTTAGAATGTTGGGTGCGTTTAGAAATAACTATTGCGACTTTGTTGCTCCTGAAGGCACGTAAAAATGTGAGTCCTATACTAAATCTCTCTCTCGGTTGTGTCGGATTGCCGTCCCATCGGGCTATGAGGGGAAAGAAATAGACAGTGCACCTGTGTTAGCACACGCTTGTGCAATATAATGTCCCGCGTAGCTAGCTGGTGTCTAGTAATGAAATTAGGCCGAAATTGCTGAAGACATTATTATAATTGATTAATAACCCGCTCAGTCCGTCAATAGAAACCCATCATTAAACACATGCTATGAGTACTAAACGGCCCATTAATCGTTCCAACTAGAGTTGCTATTGTCTCGTCATGTACGATCACAGAACATAGTAGACGAGGGAAGTGTCACTACACTGCAGGAGTACTACAACCTGTGTCGGGAATTATTCGCTGTCTGATTCTTGTTTATCTTTGACATCTGTCAAATACGTAAAATATTAAATGCTGTTGCTGATATTTCGTTGTTCGGTTTTGACATGCCAAAACCACAGCGTATAAAGTGATACAAATCGAAGTTATTTACAAAATCAAGTCCTTCCAAATGTGTCAATTTGTATAGTAGGTAAGTTAGACTGTCATCTCGCAATAGTTACTCGTTTTACCTAACAGCTTATCACCACGTCTTAAGAGTTCTGTTGCGGGTGTGAAGGCGTGATAACAAACTAGACGGCGTAGAGGTGCCTCGCTTCGACAATTGCAACAGTCTTTTTTGAAGAGGTGATGGCTGCCGGGGCTGCGGGATGTTCGTGAGAGTTACCGCTCGCCCGGCACCCAAAGGGCTCCAGGAGGAACATAGTGGGTTTTACTCAGTAACAGTCTGACACTCCCTCCTGCTGCACCCACAGCGGGCGGGTCATATGATGATGAAGTGGTGATGACTAGCTCCCTGAACGTCTCTTCCTACTACTACTCTAAGTTCCATGAAATACATTCAATAGTTAGTTATCTAAGCGCAGACGAGTGTGATGACTAACTATTGTTGTAGCTCGGATAGTCAGTACGTGACTGTAAGAGTAACAGTCGAGATTGGATCACATGACTGTGTGATCATTGCTCACTACACGTACTAAGTATCGTTAATGTTAATGTGAAATTAACGAACTGATCTCACTTATGCAATGTGTTTTCTGGACTCTTGATATTTTGAATAAGACCCATTTGTCGTCTAAAACATGTGTAAGTATAAAAAGGTATATGCGCAAAACGTCTCTTTTTCAAAATGTCCCAAGGTAGAAAAACGTCTCTTTCGCGGAATGTCTCTTTCGCAAAACGTCTCTTTCGCAGAATATCTCTTTCGCAGATTGTCTATTTCGCAAATTGTCGCGCAAGGGACTTAAGAAAAAAAAAGTTTTTCACATATACCTATAAAAACATTAACGCAATTCAACAGTAACCCAAATGAAGAGTGTATTGTTTTTAAGTTCAACTAACTACAGAATTTGTTCAAATAATTTATATGTGTTTGAACTGGTTATCGATGTATATGGCGTAAAACTTAAAATTACCCAAAATTAAATTAAAGAGTATAAGATACCTAATATGGAGTTAGAGTACAAGCATTGCATTAGTCCATGCGAGGATCGAGCCCGCAAAACTCACAATCCGTGCGTATGGTGACAGGAAGCAGAATCCTTTTCGACTCACAACTGGGTGATTTCCGACTATTATTTAAACCTGAACCGCCATACAACAACATCCTGCATTTGGTCAGTTCTTTTCAATTTATAGCAATTACCACGCACCGACCGCTAGCTTGAACCCTTAGCTCAAAGAACCAACATGTTTAATTGTTCCCTACAACCTTACATAAGCCAGGTCGCGACCTCTCGTCTATTCCTGTACGAAACGTCGCGGATTTGCCTCTCAGTCAGTGTAATCAGCTTACAGTTACGCAAGCAGTTAAAAGCTCAGTGACGGCTCCGGCGACGTACCGGTTACTTTAGTCTTGGGTGGTTGGGTAGCTAAGCTATACGTGGAAAAAGATATGGATTGTAACGGACTTTTGGTTTAAAAGTTGTTGTTAATAAGCAAATTAGTGGTGTATACCAATCTTTCAGATGGTTACAAATAAAGTAACTTGTTGAGATTTTTTTACCGGTATTTGCATAAGAATGACACTCAGGATTTCGATTACGATTCCGAAATGCCTAAAAAGTCCAATTTGTAAATCAACTCCCACTGTAAGGAATTTAATATTGTGTAGTGAGTTTTTCGCAGGCAAACACACAGACACCTATTCATTTACATAAAACCTTATTTTTGTATGCTAAGTTAGTGTCACTTGCTAGATGACGTCAAATAGGAATGTGTGGAAGAAGAAGACATGCTGCGCCGATCCCAAATAATAATTGGGATAAGGGCAAGGGAATGATGATGAAGTCTCAGTTTAAGTAATATAATACTCCACGACTTTCACTCAACGCCATCTAGTCTCAAACTAAGCAGAGCTTGTATTATGAGTACTAGACAACCGATAAACATACTTATGTATATTTCTATTGAACAAATGATCATGCTCATCACACAAACATTCCTGAGTGGGAATCGAACCAACATCCACTGGTACCGCAGAACCACTAACCACTAGACCAACAGGCCAGTTAAGTATATCTCCAGTACATTATAGCATGAGTAATACCAGGCTTTCTATACAGCGCGCACCTTACGCCCGCCGGGACCGGTCTGAACCGTGATGCGGATGAACTTTTACACAACTCGCTGTGTACGCCGCTCGATCACTCTACATCGTGTGCTTGTGTTTATTTGTTATTATTATTATTTATACTAGGATACTAAAAGACAAAGTGATTTTTTAAAAGCTTTTATTTAACTTGCAATGTATGGATATTTGTGTGTTCGGGTGAAATCTTTGAACTCAATTTTGAAGTAGATATAATCAACCGTTTGTGCTGAAATTTTGTGGACGCATTTTGTTTGGATGACAATATATGATAAGATATGTGACGTCATTCTAAATTCAATATGGCGGATCATACAAGATGTCAGAACAGTTATATTTAATCCACTTATACAATATGGGTATCAAATGAAAGGGCTTGTTAAGAGTGACTAGAAAAAGAATATGACGTCATTCTGAATCCAATATGGCGGACCATGCAGGATGGCGGAATAGTTACCTTTAGTCTACTTCTACAATATAGGTATCAAATGAAAGGGCTTGTTAAGAGTGACTAGAAAAAGAATATGACGTCATTCTGAATCCAATATGGCGGACTATGCAGGATGGCGGAATAGTTACCTTTAGTCTACTTCTACAATATGGGTATCAAATGAGAGGGCATTTTGAGAGTAATAATAACTTGAAAAAAGAATGTGTCGTTATTCTAAATCCAGCGATAACTAAAAAGTAAAAAATAAAAAAAATAGATAAAAAAACTTTTTAAGTAAAAGCTTTTATTTAAACGCTCTAAAAAGAAGAAAATAAAATATTCCTTTTGGATTATACTAACAACTCCTCATTATACACAATTTATATATAATAATAAAAGCTTGTCGCGAGGTTTACATACCTATCAACATTCCTTTATATCATAATAATTTGTGGTAAATCGAGCGACAAGCTTTTATTATTATATATAAATTGTGTATAATGAGGAGTTGTTAGTATAATCCAAAAGGAATATTTTATTTTCTTCTTTTTAGAGCGTTTAAATAAAAGCTTTTACTTAAAAAGTTTTTTTATCTATTTTTTTTTTGTAATTGATGTTTTGTTTAATGACTTCCACTTAATCGTCCTATTTTGTCTTGTTTTAAATTAAATCAAAAGTGATTTATTCAAATTAGGCTACAATGTAGCAATTTTCGAACGTCAAAATTATAATAGACATTTTTTGTATTAAAATATAAATATTTTCAGTGATGCTTAGTTTTATTTATGTCTTAAATATACTAAACTCTATTAATAATTTGTTCTTGCAGCATAACATGTATTTTAAAGAATTATGTCACTAAATATATTAATAGCATATTACTTATTCTAACCAACTTCTTAATTTGCATGACAAATAATCTTCCTCTCCATTACACATTCACAATTATGTTAATACCGCGTCACGTGCCAAACTTAATGAATTTTATCTCGAACATCTACTATCAAGACATATAGAGCGCACTACACGATGTATTGCAAAAATATTAGTAATAATAATACGTAGGCGGGCAAAGATGACTCAGAAACTTGAATGTTATAGATAAAAGTAGTAATATAGACTGAGTTTTCTGTAGTGTGGGACAGAAAGCGAGGGGTGATAGTAAGCTGTGGAATTGTAGCTAATTTACCTTTTTTTATCCCCATGGAAAACCTCATGAACTATCTCTCGTCAGGGGGTTGACGAGAGGGGTGCACTGGACTCTTACCAGCTAAAACCATTGGAGCATCCTCATTTAGCTTATTTACCTATGGTTATTATTACCACCTAAGACATTGTGGAGTGTTTCCCACCTCTAACAACAAGTACCAAGTCTTTTCGAGCGCTCTACACGATATATTGCAAAAATATTACCGATACTGGGGTGGGAAGCGATGGTTGAGTCACTTGGGTCTTACACTATCCTACTAATATTATAAACACGAAACTTTTGTAACTATGGATGAATGGTTGTAACTCTTTCACGCTCAAGTGGCTGGAGCAATTTTGATATGGAGTTAGTTGATATACGCACATACTTTTAACCCGACTGCGTCAGAGATGAGTATTGTTTTCGCAGCTACGGCCGACTTTTGCATGATCGAAGACGCGGGCAACAGCTAATACAAAGGAAATAGGCAAAGCGTAGGCAAGTTTTAATCCGAACATACATATATTGCGAATTACATAAAAGCTTCTAAATATAATGACTACCACTTAAACATTTTAAACTCTCAAATAACCTCTGTATACATTTAACCTGTCTGCGCTTTATAAATCTCCTTATCTTTAAAACATGCCTTGAGTACCGAACACGAAATCCTACCGGTCCCATTTATCTAAGATCTTGCACACCCAAATATAACCTAGCCTAGCTCAGATCTAGTCTAATCCTAAGTATAAAAACTAGTAACGAGTATAAGGATATGTGTGGTAGCGTCAGTAGCACAAGTCAATACAGGGCCTATATTTTTGTAATAAGTTCAGTTCGACTCGCTCGTCCGCCGCCGCGTCAGCTCATTATTAAGTACTCCGGTCGGGTCCGAAACTAGTCGGGCTATCCCGATACATACGCGTGAGTAAACCGTTATATCGTTTAAGTATTAAATAGAGGGCTTACCACCGTCTCCTTATTAGCAAGAAGAGTGATAGTTCTAGTACACTTTTGTACCGGCCGTCTGTCTCTCACAACTGGCGTTATAATATTTTAAGAGGTAATAAAGGCCTTCAGATTTTTTTAATAACTGCACACAATAATATGATGAGTGGATGTTGTGATGTTCGGTAGTTATAATAATGATAATTTATTAATTTCAGACCATTGATCAATTTTTTTTTATTTATTTAGCCTAATTAAGATCTCACTGCTGGGCAAAAGCCTCCCCTTTCTCCTTCTAAACCTTTCGTGTTCTAAATGATCGTGCTCATCACACAAATATTTGTCTTGGAAATAGAACCCATGAACTCAGTTATAACAGTCAGGGCCATTAACTACTAGACCAACTGGCCAGTCTAATTATTTAAAGAATATAGCTAAAACGCAACTGGTTAAGTAAATGATAAATAATGGTTTGTCCATTGACTTCCCTGCTGGCCGTACTTCATTTTAAAAGCTGTTTGCATTTAGAGACCCGTAAGTAACTGTTAAAACGGTACTCTATGTTTACTTTATAGACAAATATTGGTAGAAACGATATCGGATCATCATAACATGGAGAACTGCTTTGTCATATTTAATCGTTAATATGACAGTTATGAATATTAAATAACCGCCTTTTAGCTACTGGAAACCGTTTTTGTGGAGGTCAGATAGGCCGTCGCTCTGTGACTTACGGTGTTCAGCACAAAGGATATTTTTGACCAAATTTTTCCCTCGGTTTCGCCTCCGTAGCTCACGGTTATAGCTGCAAAGCTTTAACCTCCGTTTATAAAGTCGAGTAAATAATAATATTCGAGTTTATAATATCAATGGAAGATGGTTAGACTGGAAACCAAGCCTAACTGTGTTTAGTAACATTACCCTCCTTCTGTAGCAGTTGGCTAAAAAATGCGAAACTAAAAAGACCATATATTTTTCTTTCCACATTTTTTTAACATTATTAAGTATAACATGCCCAAATATTATCACTTAATACAGAACCCGCGCCGCAATCACACATAGTACACAATCCACTTTTTTGTACAAAAATGAAACCGGTATACGAAATATGAGCAGGACAGCGACACATTACGCGTAGGAGTGAGGGAGAGGGACGATTCGACCGTTGGGCTACATTGCAATGGACGCAGGATAATTTGGGAGTCACGACCTGTTTGCTGGCTTTTGATCCTCGTGGTGAACACCATGCTATGTGGAATGGAGGTTTTAAAAGTATATTTATTGGAAGCGTAATGTCGAATAAAGCCAAACAATCACAAAACACCGTCTAGTCCCTAATTAAGCGTATTATGAGTACTATACAATTGATAAACGTTCTTATATATAATTTATGAATTCACATTAGGTATACCCAGACATAGAACAAATGATTGTACTCATCACACAAAGATTCGTCCTGGGTGGGAATCGAACCCAGGACCTTTGCTTTAGCAGTCAATAATACTAAAGATCTAAAACACGCGGAGGGCGTAACATAGGTACCTCACCGACTAACATATTCTTCCCTTGCTGTATTCCTTGACACTAGCCTAGCCTGTATTATACAGTCGAATGAGCACAACCAAGAGACTATAACACCATGTTTAGAATCTCAACCAAATTTTTGTAGAAGATCAAAACTTCACTCATTGAAAATCCAATTCAAGACAGGAGGTTTCTCAATTCGAAAGAATGTTTTTTTTTATTCGCGGAATACTTCATCGTTTTATGAACCAACTAGCGACCTGTCCCAGCTTCAAAAGGGTGAAATACTGATGTATTCGACGCATAAACCTTCCTCTTGAACCTACTAAAAAAAACTATTCAAAATCCGTTGCGTAAATTGAAAGATTTAAGCGAATAGACAGACAGACAAATAGCGACAGTGATTTTGTTTTATACTATGTAGTGATATTGCGCGCACACATGTATGGTAAAACTACTTTTCGTATTGATGAGTCGTATTTCGCTAGTCTGGCTATCCGTGAGTGTAGCTATTGATTGCTGTTTAATAAGTCTCTTTCAAATCTTCACCGCAAAGCTTTCCAATCTCCTCATATTACTATAGTAAGCGCGTACACTTCAACCTTGAAACCCAACCATTTTTTATGTAACACAAGTTTGGTATAAAGGATGTTTTTATAACACACTTATGTGTAACAGCGCGTTACCGTAACGCTGACACGCTGACTTCCTGAGGGCAGTGCATGCGCTATTTATAGCAGGATCCGCACCCCCCCTCCCTTCCACACACCCCCCCCCCCCCCGGCCCGGCCGTAGCAGCCGTTATGTAGGTAACCGAGTTTACGCTCAGTGAGTTAGGATATGATGGTGTTTAGATTGGGCTGTTTGAACCGATCAGAATAGGAGTATGGTTTAAAGTGTTACATTGTATATTTCTTGACAGTGACATGTAGTTCAGTAGTGACATGTAGTAGGTTAAGAAAGGTGTATGTGACTTGCCAGTTTCTGGAAGGATGATCAGTCTGAATCTCTTGTCAAATCAACTGATCACGACTCTATTGGTTGATCGTAAAACTTACCACCAATCAGTGCTTAACATGAGATTCAACTGACGATTAACAAATTTTTATGTTGTTCAGAGTCTCAGAGTATGTAAAATGCCAGAAGTACATTTTTGGTAGTCGTTAACGATTTGCAATTCTGACGAATCTTTTAGACACAGTGCTGCTAAGTACATACGATATACAGCAGAGTCGACACCAACGTAGTTTAGGGACAGCTACAACCAACTACCTATCCCTATACTAATTTACCACACGTCCTCCATCCTTAATTCGATGCCTCATCGTGACATAATCCCGCTCCCCCCCCCCCCCCCCCTCCCGCTGGGCCTCCGCGGGCCTCCTCGGAGACCCTCAATTACCGTCAAGGCTAAGATTATTAGTCCATCGCATTACTTCACACGTTTTCGTGTCTCGACTGTCTTAAGTTGTGGGCGTTTGAGCACTACTTGGTCTTGGAATATGAACTGGGAGTTTGTTCCGTATGTACCCTTATCGCCTCTTTAAGAATGGCTGCAGTTGTGGAAAAGAGACAAGTGTCCTCCTCTCAATTGCAAGGCCTCCAGTGAGGATAGGCCCTCTGAAACCGCAAGTGGACCACGCGTGGTGATATTGTCAGTAACTTACCTGAATTTTCAGCTGTGATATAACTATAAACCGATATTATTTTGCGATATTAAACATCGTACTTCCGAAAGCAGTGTGCCAATTTTGATGAATCATGTGTCAATTGATTCATTACCTAGTTGAATTTTGGCGATCAATATCGCTGCTGTTTTAATATTGTATTAAGACTAGAATTTCTTCTACAAATCAAAGGCATATATTTTATGTAATGTTTTAATTAAATCACCAAATATAATGACTCGTCCTTCCTCGTATTGAGTTGTGAATGAGAGAGCAATTGACTCTCGATCGATTACATGATGAATAGCACCGATGGGATCGACCTAAAGGTCAGCATAGATAGCGGGAGGCGACAGACGCTGTAACGAATCTGATATATCAATGAATTGTCTTGATAATTGTCTGAGCGTTGGATTTCTTAGAAATTTTGGGGTGTGAGTGTGAGTTGGTATTTGGAGTGGTTATTTTGTGATATGTATATGTGTTATTGTGCGTGTATTTTATGATACCGAGTTTTCTAGTAACATGGGTTTGATGAGGTTAGATGGGGGCAGCCACTCCACTCGTATCATTTGCAGTGACAGTATTCAGTTAAATCATGACTTGAGCCTGAAAGGTTAATATACCTTAGGAATTTCCTAGTTGAGTTGGATAACAAGGATGAAAATTTGTTAAAGTTTATAACAAAATATTAGTAACGAATACTTCTGATATGAGTAATAATTACTAGTTGTACGTTTAGTATTTTTTTGCCGAGTAGATCAGATATAATCCGGTTTTGATGCGAACACGAATGCGAACGATAGCCGTTTTGTACCTAGCCAAATACATCAGATAAATTCTGATTTTAATGCAGCAATTACTTCAAAATATAAAAGAATCCACGTGGCTTTACTAGGTCCATCTAAATCTCATCTAACCTAAAGGATATCACAAACAACCACCTACAGACTGCAATCTTTGATGACGTAACGCCCCAAACATTTAGTAAGTGAGTATAGAGGACTACAAGAGTTACTGTTATCGCCGCCTGAGAAATAACGCGAAGTGGAGCGATACAACTCGCTGATAAGATACCGAATCGGTTCCAGATAGTGAGTGGGGTGAGGGCGACTGTTGTCGGGTATTGGTATGGCCAGAAATTCCTCTTGAAATTTGTTGTGATAGCTTTTTCTTGTGATTTACACAGTTTTAGGAGACAAACGGGACTTATTCGCGATATAATTTGTTATTTCTATTCTCCCTAAAACAAGAAAAGAAATATAAAATTATATCGCAAATAAGTCCCGTTTGTCGTCTAAAATATGTGTACAAGTCGCGAAAGTTAAAAAACATTAATTACACACTGTTGTAGATGTTTATGAATAATTTAGAGCTTTCGTGCTTTTGTTGCGTGTAAAATATTAAATCAGGTCAGACTGAAATCTGCTACAAAACTAAGGACCGAGTATTTTATTTAAATTGAGTAGATGTAGACGTTTTATACTGTTTAGCAGTTATTTTAAGTGATTTATTCCATTATATGCATCTCACAATTTATTCTTGCAGAGGAAAACAAAAAAAAAATGATTAAATGCAAAGTTATTTTTTTAACAACCAATGTTGATTTATCGAGAAACGTAAAGTCCTTTTAATACCACCAGCTTACCCGATAACAGTCGACTTCACCTAACAATATTATCAATTACATATATTTATCAGCAAGTAAGGTTTTCGTGATGTTTAATGTGTAAAATGCAACTTTCTTTTGTTTGAAGTGACTGTGATAACGCAATCTGATGACACGAAGACAAGTTATAATGATGACTGGATTTCTGAATAAAAACTGTTTGAAGTATATGTTTCTTAGTAGTTTTACTGCAGGGCCCCAAGAGTTATTAATATGGTATGCGCTGTTACTACCCGAGATAGTAAGTGTAACCACAGCATAAATTAATGTAGTAAAGTTCGGTCGTTTCTTAAAAGTAAATACCTACAGCCGCGCAGTCTACACGCTGTGGGATGCTGAGCGGATGCCACATTCTCAAAGCATAGGCATAAATCCCGTTGCCCCGTTAAATGAAGACTTCATACTTTGTACATTATTATACTGTGGTATAACTGTTCCTGCCTTTTTCTGGCCGTACCATTTTCAGTGGGATCTACTAGAAAAGCATTTACAGATGATGAATACATTCTAATGTGTGAATTGGACAGTGTATCATAGCTATGTACGTTTTAAGATTATTTTCTCTTAAATTCAGAGGTATTGCAAAGGTCTTAAGATGGATTACCAGTGGGATTTACCGATTTTACCTACTTATCGTGGTCTATTTTTTCTTCATACTTCTTGTATTAGGTTATAATAAAACAACACCATCCACCTTTTCGATCCCCGTGGTTAAACAGCAATTCGCCCGACCAACAAATAAAACTCTAGGTCGTCCAAATATTAGCTAACACAGTTAGTGCGAGAATGAAGTCGTTCGCGAACCGGGTCGCCGTCGGTTAAGGTTAACTGAAGTTAATACTGCTTTACGATTACGACCGAATCGTTTAACTGTACAGTCGGTAACTAATGTCTATGTCTAGAAGGCTAGCAAGGTAGTTCAATATCCTACTAATATTGTAAACGTGAAAATCTTGTAAGTATGGATGGTGCGTGCTGCTGGGGAGTTTGTTGCTCTGTTTCTTCTCCCGTAGCGAGAGCACAGGAAGCGGTAAAGGGTGGGCGATGGGGTGCTGTCTATGTTATGGACCAAGTGATAAATTTTGCAGTATACATAATGCCCGGGCACTATGAAAAATGCCCAATATGAGAGTGCACTTTGATAATAATTATTCAAATAATCAAATTGACCGGGCACTATACATATGGCCTATCACCTTTTGGGCAAAGTAATACAAATGTTACAGCCAAAGTGATCAATCTGGATATTATAGATACTGTTTAGCTTATTATATATAATATCTTCGAAGAATTTGATAAAGTAATAAAACAAGTAGATATTCGTTTCAGAATAAATTTGTATTTTAATTTGCCTTAAGCGTACATATCATAAAGATTATTTTAACAATTAAAATAACATAAGATGATATTTTCACCTCAATAAATATAGATTTTGACAAATAAAAAAAAAAACCTAACCTCACCTAATTTAGGTTAGGTTTTTTTTTATTTCTTCCATCATTACGACCGCAATCAACATCGGAACTCGAACTCTTACGGTGACCCCAATTGCAGCCGTGGTTTATTTATTAGCGCTTGATACAACTTAAATATAGCATTAGTATCAAATTGCCCAACTATCATTTAGCAATATAATAATGACCTAGCGATATGATAATAATGAAGTTAAGATAGTAATTAATCACTTAGCCCGATAATGCTAGGCATTATTCATAATGCCCAAGCATTATAAATAATGCCCGCATTAATCACTTGGTCCATAACACCTATAATTTATGAATCTCGACGTTCAAAAAGTGCTACATTGTAGCCTAGTTTGAATAAATGACTTGATTTTGGATCAGAGGGACGCTTGGAGTTTTGATGAAATTTGATAAGGTGTTAGTTTCTGCTTTTAAAACGACACCGTTAGACGGGGAATGTTTTTGCAGTTATTACCGACAAGCTCAGCAAACAGACGACTACTGTAATAGATGTTAGAGAAAAAACAGCCAATCTTAAGTGGTAGTAGGCTGGTCACGTCGCGCAAATGAATTCTCACCGGTGGGCAAAGACAGTCACTGGACGCCGGAGGAAGGACTTCGTCGTCGAGGTCGTCCGCAGCGATGGTGGTGCGACGATCTATTCAGATATGCGAGGGCTCTCGTGGCCAGAAATAGCAAAAGATAGAAAGGTTTGGAAAAAAATGCAAGACGCCCTTGCCTGGCAGTGGGATCTCAGACAGGCTACATAAAAAAACCGACAAGCTAGTCTTGTATATTGTACTAAAATTGATCACAATTCCGACTACTCTCACTATTCAACGAATACAACCGATCTTAAATATCTCATTACAAAGAAAATGCATTAAACTGTCGCTTTAACGGTATCTCAAGCATATCTAATCAGTACCGCAGAATCATTTGAGACTTTTTCTCAAGGTTTCTAAAATAAAAACTTAACTGAAATGTAGTGACGCGTTTTTATAACTGTCTGCGTAACCTTGAGTAGGCCTGGACACTTAATGCGGTTACTGAAGTAGTTAGCATTTGGTAAAAATGCTAATGGTCTTACTTTCAGAAACTTGTAAAATGTAACGTCGTCGTTGGGCATCCGAAGGCCTGCTTGAAATTGCAATAAGTTGCTTTAGGAGTCTTGTGTTCTGTTTATTAAATGGCAAGTTACCATGACATTTTATTGTTATAACTTTTAACTGTTATTATTTATGGAATTGTTAATAAAAATCCTAATTGATTTTGTAAATGTTGATGTCACGACCTTCTAGTTTCAAACTAAGCTGAGCCTGTATTATGGTTACTAGACAACTGACATACATTTTTATTCCTAAAAAATTAACACCTAGACCCATGACAAACATTTACGCTCAATATACAAAAAAAATTCCCCGGGTGGAGATCGACCCAACACAAACATCTACACTCATTCGCCCTGGGTGGAGATCGAACCTACTTCCTCGCTATTATCAGCCATGATAACTAGCCACTATAACAATATCCCATGTAGGATGGGTGCGGTCTGACGTCACCGGGGCGTCTGCCGAGCGTGACGCACTCGGCACACTTCGCCAACAATCGGCTATTGTCGGCTGTCGGGTGCGCGCGCGCAGCGCATACTGATCCATTCTGTACTGTTACAGGCTATACAGGATGTTGTATTATTGTTTGTTTTTCAGTTCAAGAATTCGGTTTACTGTCTGTTGTATTTTTTTTGGCTTGGTTTTGATAACGAATGGAATTTTGGGTGACTTGTTTTCTGAATGTCAAAAATGCTATAGATTAGCGATTTGGTGGTCTATTTGTCATAGTTACGTTATTTGGAAATTAGGAATGCACAGTTGGAACTTGGAATGTAGAGTAGATGTATTCTGAGAAACGTTTTACGTTTAACACACAAAAATGAAAAAATATATAAGGCGTAAAACCAGGCTTGATCTCACAGATATAAGTACTTGCTTCGGCAGTACAATGGAACTTACTCGTGACGTCACTATTTCGTATAAATTTTTCGAATACGTTATGTCACAAGCCTTTTAACTACGGTTAAAAGCACCTTATCTTTGTCATTTTTTATTGTTCAGATTAATGCGAAAATACGTGTGTAATACTGTATACTTATCAAACTGACTGGCTTATTATATTTTTACTTTTCGTACCCTATCATCATCATCTTTGTTGTGTTAGCAACAAAATACACAATATATCTGTTCACAAATCTTGATTACAAGGATTCTATTAGTTTTATTGATTTGTCAATAAAAATAAGTCGGGTTTTCCTTCCTGACGCTATAACTCCAGAACGCATGAACTGATTTCCACGGTTTTGCATTCGTTGGAAAGGTCTCGGGCTCCGTGAGGTTTAAAGCAAAGAAAATCCAGGAAAAAGTCGTAGGAATTCGTTCAAAATGATTTGCCGTTGTCGCGAAAAACAACTTGTTTTGTGTATACTTGTATTTATATATATTTGTATTTAGTATTATGTGTAATAATGTGTGTTTTCCTATTGTTTCAGTGTTGTGCATGATTCCAAGAAGCAGCTCGCATTGATTGTACCCGTCACGTTTTACTGAGTGAGTATCTTTTGTTAACACAAAGTTTATTTAACTATTATACTCTAGAGTCTAGAGTATAATAGTTGTATAAACTGCACGGATAGACTCTTGGTATAGGTGCACACGCCAGTTACTACTGTGCGCGACGTGTCGCGGGCTCAATCCCCGCGTAAGACAAGTGTGTTCCACAAATGCTTGTTCTGAGTCTGGGTGTCTCTGTGCATGTGAATTGAATGTCTGCGAAGCCCGTGATACAAGGATTAATTAAATTCCTTAGTGTGGGAGTCGTATTAAAAAAAAAAGAAAAGTACTAATGTTATAATTGTATAGTAATTATTATCTGTAACGTTATTAATGTTAAAACGCTCAAAAGATTGTGATTAAATTCCCTGAAAAATCCTGAAATCTAGGATAGGATCTAGTCTTTTTATTCCAATAAATATACCTCCACGTGGGTGTATTTAAAAAAAAAGACGCCAAAATATTGCAAATATGTAATAGATTTACTAATTTACCATGCTTTAACGTCAAAGTTAACTTTAAAAAAATATCAATATTATTTTAACTGTATATCTAACGCACTATCATTTTAGCACGGTTTAAAGTTTAGCTGTAAGCCATATACCTAGTCTAGCAAAAAAACATGGCCCTCCTTCTGCAGTCGGGTAATAAACGCTAATCATT
The DNA here is from genome assembly GCA_941860345.1 of Chrysodeixis includens. NCBI lineage: Eukaryota > Metazoa > Arthropoda > Insecta > Lepidoptera > Noctuidae > Chrysodeixis > Chrysodeixis includens. The sequence goes on along the minus strand of OW796118.1, from coordinate 3,345,178 downwards.
ATAAAAGCCAATACTTGTACCCGTTACCTCGTAAAATGGCTATTGATTGCGACAGACTGGCGACGAATAACCATCAAAAACTTTTATACTACAATTTCAACCTTATCTCCTTGTAATAAGAACGATATTTCCACCCAACTTTGTATTTGAAATTGTGTTACACTACGAAAAGCAACCTTATTTCTATGGTAATAAGGGTGCTAGTATTTCCCAAGTTAGCTACAATGAATTTGAACCCTATACTGTTGTAATACGGATTCTATTTTTAAGTTAGCTCTAAGTCTGAAATGCAACCTTATGTAGTTGTAATAAAGACGTTTAGTAATTAGCAGATTAATAGTGATTTGAGTACAGTTTTACGATATTCAACCTTATGTACTTGTATTAAGAGTGTTACTTATGTTAAATGTCACAGAAATGGTGTTGGTTAATTGATTTTGTTGCGGTAGGTCAGTGTTTATCAGTTGTGTGTGATTGTATTGTTACATGGTTAAAAAAACCTTTTTGAATATTATTCAATAAGTTACGTTTTACATGACTGCTGAAAAGAGCAACGTTTTCAGGGTTTATATTATTGTTTTCTATACGTTTGAAGCTGTGATAGCGTAGTGGTAAAGGCCACAGGACTGCCGAAGGTCTCGAGATCGAACCCCACTGCGCGTACCGATTTTTCGAATGTTGTTTGCGTTTTAGAAATAAGTTTCACAGCTTTCGTGTTTCGGAAGGCACGTAAAAGTATGTGTCCTGCGCCTGATCTCGCTCCGGTCGTGTCGGATTGCCGTCCCATTGGGCTATGAGAGTAAAGGAACAGAGTGTGCACCTGTGTTAGCACTCGCTTGTGCACTATAATATGTACCGCGTAACTTACTAGTAGCATAGTAACAGTGGCCGCCGTGCCTGAAATCGGTCCGGATTGTAGATTATACTACTAATATTTACTTTTCTCTGAACAATAAAAAGTAATAAAATGCCTTAAAGTTTGGAAGGAGGTCTCTTATGATGTAACGGCGTAACAAAAATTTTAGCACACAGTGACATCAACTCAACATTTCGATTTAGGTACTGCATCTTGACCATTTATCGTTTGCGGAACAAAATAATAAATACTCATCCAATTTTAATAATATATCTACTTAACTACTTTAAAACTGTTAACTGCCATATTCTACGTTTATCTTACGAATAGTTTCCCCGTTTCATTTGTTATTCTCAACTCCTTGCCGCCGTACCTCCCCTCGTCTCATAACGAGCTGTTTTCCCAGTCAGCCATCTTTATTGATGACGTCACACGGTTCCCGAGAGGGGGGGGGGCGTAGTGGAGGGTTAAACAACATTTATTCATGCAGTAGGTACGGGGGTAGTTTGTACCCCCGACGCTGTCTCGAGTGGGGGATGCAATTAGTGTTGACTTGCTGTTTTAAATGAGTAGGTTTATGATGGTTTTTTTTTAACTAACTTCAAAAAAAAAGAGGGGTGTTGTCGAGTAGTTTGTTTTTGAGACGATTTTGCAGATATATTTTTTTATATTTATGCAAGAGATGTGGTAAACTATGTTTTGCCTAGATATACCACCAAATACTTGATTTGCATGGATATTTGCAATCAATAAGTTACCTATTCATGTAAAAAACTAGGTTTTGTCTCGCGGTTAAATCTGCTGGTCTTTCGGCTAGAGCGACTAATACCTTAATTATCTTAATTCGTAAAAACCGCTGTGGGTCGGGTTATATTTTAATGGTGTATAAATAAACGGCCAATTTAACCAATTGAGTGCTTAATCTAGACCAAGTTTCGTTAAAATCTGTTCTTCAGTTTAGTGCAGCCATTAGTCATGACAGAGTACCTGAACGTCTCGTTATGTGAAAAGAACGGTTTACGATAACTTAATTATAAATACTAACTACTAGTTTTACGGCAGCAACTACAACATGAAAGATATAATTACATTCTCACTTACAATTACAAGTTATAAATCAATCATAATTAAACCTCAATAATTAATCAATTAACTTACATAACACGATGATAACAGAACATAAAACAACATACATTACTTATTTAATTATCCATCCAACTTAATACCGGTTGTAAAGACGTCCGGTCCGCTCGGGACGCGATCGTTGAATGACGAGCAGTGTTCGAAATGCAAAATGTGTTCCATTTGTGAATGCGTTATTATTTGTATTGTAAATGGAATTGCGTTTGTCGTTTATTGAAATTTTGAATTGTGCTCTTTCGTAGGTAGGGTTGCTATCTTTGAAATTTAGCAGCCAGAATAAGATGCTTCATAACGCACGGGATTTTATAGCCCAATACGTCGACATGTTGACAGTCCTCTGCGCCCTGTGCGAGATTTTTTTTAAATGTAGTTGTCAGTGGCCAGAAATCGCAAAAGACAGGGAAGTTTAGAAAGAGAAAGGCTTTTTCCAGCTGTGGGATCTTAGGTTAAGAAAAAATGCACAGCAAGTGCTAACAAGAGCACTGGATTTATAGTTGAGGACGCTTTTCAAATACTCTCTAAACTATCACAAATTTGGAGAAACGCGAACGACAACCCTTGTTGTAGGTATCGGTTGGAGTTATTATGGATTTTTTAGCAAGTGCGATGGTATGGTACAGTTATTGCTGTCAAATTAATGTCGTTGCTTAAATAGAGATGGATGCGCGAGGTTTAATGATCACATAAAACTTATCGTATGGACTGATCTAAAACTGATTTACAGTTCAATATTAGATCATAATAATATTTATGTTACTAGTTCATAACGCAATGCTCTGATTTTAGGCAACTGTCCTGATTTACGAAATTACGCTTACTGTAAATTTTATCTCGGAGGGAATGCGTTAGTGTCAAAAATTATGAGGAAGGTTATATATAGGGCTATAATACTATATTATCATCACGCTGCGACCAATAAGAACGGTCAATCAAACGCTTAGATCCCAACGCTGGCAAGTATTAGTATTCAAAGTTGTTGAGTTTCATATTTAAACATACCACTGCTAAAAGTTGAAGGAAATATTGTAAGGAAGCGCGAATTTCAAGTATTCTGAAATCACCCGCAGTGAGTTAGCGTGGTGATCAATGCTCAAACTTTCCATATATGGCAACAGGCCTGTTTCCAGCAGTGCGAAGTTTATTTAATACTCAATTGGATTCCACAATGTAAGCTTAGGTGGTTAATATTTATTTGGTAGGTAACAATCATGGACCCTGTCGGGCACAGCAAAATATATTGTAAACTAGCTGTTGCCCGCGACTTCGTTCGCGAAAAAAAAATAGGTATGAAAAATAGATGTTGGCCGATTCTCAGACCTACTGAATGCATATACAAAATTTGAAGAGAATCGGTTCAGCCGTTTCGGAGGAGTATGGCAACGAAAACTGTGACACGAGAATTTTATATATTAGATATATGTGGAGAGGACTTTACTTTTAAGTAACTTATAATAATAATTCAACTTATTCTAATACATTTACACATCGGCGGGTATTATTTTTGTATATAAATGATTATAAACGCGAATAAAAACGCTTAGCTCAGCTGCAGCTGTCCTCTATAAAACAGTATTAATATATTTACTATGCGTCATTCACACAGAGTAATTGCGTCGCCTCTATAGAGCACATACATACATACGTATAGTGTGTATGTGCTCGTTACAAATTGATGACCGATGTAATTAGTGGCTATTGAGAAATGATGCTCCGGACGTTATGTGTGTGTGACGGTGTGTTGGTAAGGTTCAGGTGCAGATTTTGATCAATAACAAGCTTATATACGGTCGAATTGAGAAACCACCTTTTTGAAGTCGGTTAAAAATGGTATGTAGTTATGTTTTACTAAGGTGTTACTAGTTTTTTGGCTATGATTAAGTGGATGTCGGTTATCGCTGCAAAGTGTTGCTATATCTAGGATGTCAAATCCAAATTATTATGACATTTTTTTAATGTACAAAAATATCTAAGAAAGCACGAAATCTCCGGTAATATTGACACGCAGAAATCCTGTCGCTTTTCGACTTTTACTTCTCCATAATTTGTAACTTTAAGAATAGCAATTGTATGTTTAAATCATATATCGATGTTTTAATCATACTTCCTTTCGCCACGTTTCCCAGTGTGGAGACTCTTTTCCAATTGTTTCACCTTACATTCAGCTTGCTCATCAAAATACTTCACACCAACATTATATGCACTCATCATGTGATAGCTCACACAACGTGTCATAGTATACACTACTCTACACACACACACACGAATATTATGCAACATTCACACACACATTAACAGCATTGAGTTCAGTAGAGCTGGAGTAGAACGACATCGGCATAGCGAACAGGAAACGGATCGGGCAGGACGCGGTCAATTACGCCCGCCAGACGGATGCCGTGCGGAACTAGGAGGGGGGGGGGGCTAGGGGGGGGGGGTGTAGCACCGGTGACGGCACTGGCAAAAGTTGATTGCACTGATAGACGAGTGGTATAGGTCATCACGGCAATGTGTTGCGGTTTTGATCCCTGTGTGGGACGTTTTTGAGATTGGTTTGTGTTTGTGTATGTGTGTGACCATGTGTTTTGAACATTTTCGCGGCATATGGGCTTAAATAATAATTAATTAGGTAATGTCGGAGTATCAATAGAAGGTAAAAGCGAGATAGTGCCAGTGTCACTTACAAAGATTGAAATAGTAAGTGGACGCACACTTTTTCGACCCGTACGCTTCGAACAAGGCAAACCAAGAGCAACTAGAGTCAGTAATGTTATGAAATTGCCTAAGAAGACCTACTCGAAATAGAAACCTTTAATTTTAAGCCGAACAATAGGAATTTTTTAACCATGTATATGAAATGTTATGAAACCTCTCAAACTTTTTCGCCTCGAAATGTCCGAATCGAAGTGGGTAGATAGATACTCTAGCCAGCACAGAATTCCTAAATTAATTTTGTTCGTTTCGGTGTGTGTCCATCATCATCTCCTTTTTTTTCTGGAATCGTAAAAAAATAATCGCAATCTTCAACTCTCTGTATACAAATCCAAGCTATACATATTCATAAGTACACATAATATACATAATTTGAGCTAGATAATAACCCGCCCTACAGGTTATAGTCACGTGTGCTCTCATAAATATGCTAATTTATTGTCTGTACGTAAAACCATGGTCGCAGTGACAGCGGAGAAATGTAATAATTATAAATATGTTAACGGTTTAAGTTTCGGTCACAACCGGAGTCCTTAATCAAGAGCTGACGCGGCGCAGTCGCGATTCGAATTGGACTAGTCGGGCTATCCCGATATATTGGACTTTAAAAGAGGAGATGACTCCTGACTTTGTTTCGACGTTTCATCACACAAACATTTGTCCTGGGTGGGAATCGAACCCACGAACTCCGGCTTAGCAGTCAGGGTCACAAACCACTAGACCTACAGGCCCGTCGTATGTAGTATAAGTATACATTAGGCCTTACATAATATCGAAATAGTTCAACTTGTTGATCGATTATTGAAGTATGTTTTATCAAACTAGGGCAGTGTCTCGATAGCTCTCAAGTGTTGACGATTTCTACTGAATTATTTGTGAAGTGTGCACTAATATTAGTCGTGGACTAAGGTCGTCAAAGAAACGATGGATGAATTGTGTGAACGATGATATGGATGCAAAGAGTGTGACTTGCGAGATGACGTCAGATAGGAACGTGTAGAAGGAGACATGCTGCGCCGACCCCAAATGATAATTCAGATAAGGGCAGGGGTATGATGAACCGAAAAAAAATTATATTAAATATCTAAGTTAACCCCTTTTAAAGTAAGACTTTTGCAGTAGTGTCGCATGGCAGTTCACTACACGACGTAGAAATGCGTCTCTTTTCTGCAATTGCAATAATATTTTAATTAGAACTATCACGCCATCTGTTATAAAAATCTAAGCGTAACAAGTAATGTAATGAATTTGGCAATGGCACACCCTAAACATGCAAATTGGCAGATCATTTTGTTTACTTCAAATATATCGCTGTTAGTATATCATTATTCACGTGATAATTAAATCATCAATATAAACACACTTTAAGATTATAAACGCCAATACAAAAATATAATGTGTAACCACTTCACTGGGGGCTTTTACAAGTTTAAATAATATATAGTCTATGATACTCATAAATAACGCTGTTTCTTTTTGGTAAAAACTTCCAAAATCAGAATCGAAATCCATTTATTCAAGTTAAGTTATAATGTAGCACTCTTTGAACTCTAACATGATATTAAACAGCCGTTTTATTGAAAAAACATCCAAAATCAGAATAAAAGTCATTTTAAGCAATAATTTAAGGACTTTTTAAACCCCAACATGGTTTTAAACAGCACTTTATCCCACCCTTCACCGCTTCCTATACTCTCGCTACGGGAAAAGAAACTCCCCAGCAGCACCAATTCGCCGTCACTGCGACCGCTCCCTCACCAAACGCGACATTGACATTAATACTGTAATGACATCACACGTGACAGAACGCCGGCAGATAATGCTCGCTCACAATGGACCGCGCCGGCATGGAACACTCCGAACTGGAGACTATTTATAGGTGGACACAATGCGTGATGGACTGATTGTGTAGCTAGGTTGTGCGAAGTGGACTATGTTTGAGCAAGTATAGGAGTGATGGATAAAAGTTTGGTCGGAAATCTAAAAGTTGATATAAGGCTGTTGATAGCCTAGTCGTAAGACCATAGAACTGCTAAGTCAAAGGTTCGATCCCCACGGCCGCACTGACGTTTCGAATGTTGTGTGCGGTTTAGAAATCAATATCACATTTTTTGTGTTTCGGAAAGCACGTAAAAATCTTTTTCCGGTCGTGTCGGATTATTATTATAGATGTTTTGTAAGAAGATGTTCTATCTACATACTTTATAGATGTGTGGTTTTATTTGAAATACTGTTGACTATAGAAACGAAGAACTTTCTCCAAGCATAGTTTATTCCAAAAATAATACATATAAATACGTAATATCGATAAACTGATGGTTTTTTTGTAACTTACAATCGGTGCTAAAGTAACTTACAGTGACTCATAACGTTACTATTTAGATCAATTTCTATCAAATCGTTAAGACCTCCATAAATTTCCCTTTCCAGCCTTTCCATAGAATGCTATATATAAGTAATATGAATGGGAAATCCCACTGGCATGTCCTATTTCCCTTTCACCTGCACATTATAAAACATACTACATCATCATCATCTTCCTGCCCTCATCCCATTTTACTTGGGGCAACACGTTTTTTTCTTCCATTCTCCTCTATCAGACGTCACAATATCATTTACTCCTTTATCATTCATATAGTTCCTTACACAATCCATCCATCTTTTCTTTGGCCTTCCCCTTCCTCTCCATCCATCAATAATAGAAAACGTATTGCATGTTGAACAGGACATAAAAAGTCATTATTTAAGCCTAGCTCCGTGGGCTAGACTAAAATGATGTCATGTACGGAATGCTCTCAATGTCACGAGTGTTCATTCAATCTGATTCCGACCAATCTGGGGAAGGTTGCGAAACTTCTAGATTCTATATGTGTTACTCATAAGCGTAGTTTTTGTAATTTGAATATGCTAGGTGTTGCCCGCGAGTTTACCTGTGTGGATGTCGGTTATAGCTGCAAAATATTACCCCCGTTTGATGCAGCCGGTTAAAAAGAAGTCTATCCGTTAATCCAGGGTGTCAGATAACTCCCTGCCATATATCACCCAAGTTGTTGTTGAGCGTGAAAAAGTAACAAACATTCATACGAACTCTCGTGTTTATATTATTAGTAGCAATTTAAATTCTTCTAAAGTTATACGTATGTGCATTTTCTCACAGGGGACTCCCTGTTTGATCAAAAAAAAAAAATATTTTTTATTCTAAGATGTCCCTTATGGTGAAGGAAAAAAAAGCGTGAGAAATCCTGGATTCTGAAATGGAATATGTAGTTACACTCGCAGTGATCATTGCTCGTCCTTACTCTATATGGTTTGAGACTTGCGCAGAATTAGGACATTGGCAGTTTATTATTATTTGGTATCTTCTCAGATTTTTGAAATTTAGTTTACAGTCCACTATAAAAACGCCGTATCTTAAATAAACATCATCACACGGATGCAGTGATATTTACCAATTCACAGACATGCATACAATAACTCTAGTATTCGTGATGTGTGCTCAAATGTAATGAATCATAGAGGCGTTAATAGATGCCAAGGCCTGTTGTGATTGCGGACGGAAGTCGGACTGTATTAATGTTGTTAATGCTCTAAAATCATAGCTACCTGTACCATGGGACGAGGAAGCGAAATTTGTGCAATTGTGAAAACGGGATGTCGTTCTACGCTGTGTAGTGCTGCGTCTTACTTACACAAAAGTTTTAGGAGTCTTGGTTTATCGGTAGGTGGAAAGTAGTGGAAGATTGGCGTAATTACTACTTAAGTGCAGTGTCGAATAGTATGTAGGTCACCATTCTAATGTCAACTGTGTGCTATATTCTGCGAGTATCCCTGCTTAAATATTATAATCGAATTCTGTTAGTCCCTGGTTACTAAGCAAGATTCATTTCTATTTTATTTAAGACAATGATTACAATTCGACAGGCCCGTTGGTCTAGTAGTTAGTGGCCCTGACTGCTATACCAGAGGTCCTACCCAGGACAAATGTTTGTGTGATGAGCACTGTCATTTGTCCTGCGTCTGGGTGTGATTTATCTATAGTATGTATGTATTTAGAAGTATATAAGTATGTTTATCAGTAGTCCAGTACTCATAATACAAGCTCTGCTTAGTTTGAGACTAGATGGCATTGTGTGAAAGTCGTGGATTATTTATTTATTTAATTAACATGAAAGGATTCATGATTGTTAATGCATTATAGGAATTGCATTTATACTGGGCTAGCTTCATTTTGTGAGTTAAGCTAGCCCAGTATAAGAGGGATATCCAACACAAACAGCTGGTGTTATATTATACCCATTAGTCACAATAGTAAGTTAATTCGTTTTGTGTTGGTACACTTCACAGGATCATTTCTCAACTTTGGTAGAGTTTGGTCCAAGTTGTAAGCGTTTCATTTGTGAGTTAACAACAAAGACTTTAAACGACTGCTCCTCTGATTGATTCTAAAATTTATCTGTGATTTAAGCGATTTATACCATATTAAACGTAAGAATATGACCTTGTCTTGGGAGATAACTAATCTCCGCTTTGTCTCAATTCTTCTACACTATTTAATTAATTAAATAGAATAAAGTTCCTCAATTCCCCCATGTTTTCGTAAATAATTTTAAATAAATAAAAATCCTACCGATATTGACTCGCTCTTGAGACGGTCGTTAGCCACGAGCACTCAACATAAGTGGTATTCATTGCATTTCTATAGTTTACACGTAACACCCCTTTAAATGAGGGTGGGCATTGATATACCACTTAAATTCCACCCTTTCGTTCTAATACCCTTCGTACACGAGGCAATTCTCTTTTCCCCTTCTGCCTTTAATCTACGAACCTCTATGTGTATATGGCGGTAGACACGCAGATACTGCAGTCTTCTCGTGTAACAAAGGACTAAAATGTCGCGTGGTGTTAATGACTTTTTTTTCAATCTCGCGATGGCGATGTAAACACATAGCTTGTTTTCCGTAGTAGGGTCACGTGAGTTGGAAAATATCCCTTATGTAGTTTGTAATAAGCGTGTTTTTTAAAATAGTACTTTTATTGTTGTGCCATGTCGTTTTCCAGTGGGTATACCTTGCAATTTTGTGGTGTTCGAGGAATTTGACTGGGTTTTACACAAATTGTATGGCATATCAACATGCTAGTCTGATTAATTTAATCCTTAGGTTCAGGAAGGGACCTTTGTCTGTGTTTATGATACATTATGATAGAGAAGATAGGGTAAAAAGAAATGTTTTAGTTTTCTCTGAGCATCTTCCTCAAAAGATCTATTCATAATGAACTAAAATTGTTTCCTTTTTTTTGTATAAACGACGAATTGTGATTGTGAATAAATGTGTCCTTGTAGTCTATTACCAATCTATTTTGGGATTTTTCACTGTCTCTTCTGACCAGTAATGGAGAAAATTATTTCATAAATGGTCTATGACCCCCCAACTCGCTACCGCTCACACTTCACCCCACGGCTCACAACTAACGCAACCGCCTGAGAAAAGCTGCGATGTTATCATTCCACCTTTTGTCTTAGCTCCGACACTAACGTCTGTTACTGTACGATGACCCACTTGTATCTCAATGCGGTTTCATGCTTTCATTTTTTCGGTGACTGCGCCAAATTGTGGCTTTTTCGATTGTGAATTTTGGTGTGTTAAGTTGTGCGTAACGGTTTGTGAGGCTATGTTGGTATCGGTCTCCTGTGTTGCCAGAATTACCTAGGTGAAAATGTAAATGAAATAAATATTTCACGATTTTCACAGTATGTCATCTAGTCTCAAACTAAGCAGAGGTTTTATTATGAGTACTAGACAACTGATAAACACACTTGAAAATATACTTCTAAATACATACATGCTTTAGATAAATTACACCCAGACCCCGAACAAATGCTCATCACACAAACATTTGTCCTGGGTGGGTATCGAACCCACGACCTTTGGTATAGCAGTCAGGGTCACTGACCACTAGACCAACAGGCCTGTCGATAAATAGTTACCGTATTTTACTGAGGACTGCCTGTCAGATTTCCACAATTTTTCTGGGTTAGGTTTGCAGATATTTTTTTGAGAATTTATTGCTTTAATATGCATATGCAATTATATGTAGACTTACAAAAGGCATCTTGACATAACCATTAACTCGTATTTACACTCGTAAGAAAACCCAATGACTCACAATCTATTTTTAAACCTCATTAAGTAACCCGTCAACATCGACAGTTCGTAAATATACAAATAACTGAATCACCTTCTATTTAAATCCCCATTAAGTAAGATATCGTAACACTACAAACAGTTTCCAGTGCACTGGGACACACAACATATGGTCATTACGCGCGTAGATCACGTCCCGAGGCATGTAATGTGATGGTATTCCGTTGTCTGAATGTGTAATGTGTGTATGTAGATGTATTGCTTGTGTCTAGTTTTTAGTATTGGTATCTAGGATTATTATCGGTCTGGAATGACCCACTGCTGGGTATAGGTTTGCCTATTTATGTCATTCAAATATGTTTTTTTAATGTGTTAATGTTTGTTTAGTGTTTTTTAAAGCTAGATTCGACAATATCGTAACTGGCTAGCCTGAGAACTAAAGCCGAAACAAACTCAGTGGTCATCGCTTCTTTAAAGTTCGGATAATTTTATACCAGACGTTCCTATTTAGGCTAAGTTAGACATATTCCCATTGCAACTGTTATAAGCCAGAATATACAATCGAGACATTGTAGTTAGGTGTGTCCTAAAGAAAGTTGAAATTGTGTAAAAAAAGTACATAGTTAAGCTCAGTCGGAAAGTGTGGCGGTGTGCTTTGAAAGGTACGGTTCGTTAGACATTAGTTCCGTCTGTCATACCTTTAAATTTGACAGGCATTAAGTCATTGTAGTTCTGAAACGCCTGTACAATCAAATTCTATGGGTATAGGCACCTTAGCTCAGACGAAACTTACAGCTTTACTTTACTAGCCCGAGAAACAAAGTAATGAACGAATTTGTCCCATTTTTAGAGCACCATATTTATGAATGAAGTATCTATCAAGGTATAGTTACTCTCACAAAATTATTTCATAAACGAAGAGTATCTACATACCTACTCAATACATTTCGCACTTGCCCAGTATTCACTATAAACATTGCGCGTAATATTCGCGTGTGTGACAACATGGAATACGCCTCGTTCGAGGTGCGCCACCGGAAGACATCCTTATTATGCCCCGGCATGCCAACGTGTTGTGCTCATGTTATATTCAACTACTATATGCATAAAGCTGTGAGGTAATACATGTAGAATTGTGTGGTAGATAACACTGACCTCTTTTGTAATATGTTAGACTGGAAATAGACTTTTCTGAATGCCTTAAATCGCTGTACACAGATGTCACTATTGATTTGACGGGCCTGTTGGTCTAGCGCTGACTGCTATACTGGAGGTCGTGGGTTCGATCCCCACCCAGGATAAATGTGTGTGTGATGATCACGATATTTTTTTCTGTGTCGAGGTGTAATTTGTCTATAATATTATGTATGTATTTAGAAATATGTAAATATGATTGTCAGTTGTCTAGTACTCATAACACAAGTTACTCTCGTATACTTAATTTAAGTCTAGATGACGTTATTATTGTTTATTACTATTGTGAGTGCCACTGGTTACTATTCCTCTAGCTCTCCAACAAAGAAAGAATACTACAATAAGAATCCATTTTCCAATTTCCACGAGAATAGTCTTTCCAAAACGATCTCTCAACAAAGCCTTTGTTATCAGGCCATCTTCGCCGAGGCTTATCCACACCCCGGCCCAGGATATAGGTCAGTTTTGTGCGCAGTACCCTCCCGCCCCTAATACTTTGTGTATCTACCCGCGGCCCGCGTACTGCGCCTTGTGGACTCCTCACTGCGATGCGGATAGCGGGGCACTAGGTTACGGTTTAACTGGATATTCGCTTTGTGCGTATTTGCTACGAGCGAGGGTAAATGCTTTTGTATTTTGAGGTAACATGTTGCTTGCATTTCCAATACTATATCATTATTAGCTGTTACCGGCCACTTAGTTCGCGAAAAAAAAATAGGGCTTCTCAGATCTACTGAATGCATACAAAATTTCAAGAGAATCAGTCCAGCCGTTTCGGAGGCGTACGGTAACTAACATTGTGACACGGGAATTTTGTTTATAAGAAGTTTAATAATATGGCTGATTCTGTCATGTATTTAATAAAAATAATATGGTAGATGATTGGGTAGCTAAAACAAAAAGGTGTACTAGTTTTTTTACATAACCAAAATGGTGTTCCAATGCCGGGCAGATAGTTCTTCCACTTGAATACAGACTATTCTATCTTGCGCCACTTCACACAGCTTACGTCAATCTCAAATTATCTCTAACGCTGTTCATCTGCCATCGTTGTCTAGAGACCTATCGTTAGCATAAACACAGCATCTTCATGACGTCAGCAACTCATCCATGTGCAGTTTGTGTGTTAATAGTTAAAACGTTGCGACAACGCGGCGATGCGAGAGAGATCGCTTGTGACATGTTTAATGTAGCGCAATGTATATTGATGATGTGTTGTACTTGTTGGCGCACAACGTGGGGCCGATGGATTGAGACATTGTCATGTAAAAGTTGCAACAATTGAGGTAGGATTTTAGATTCCTCTTCCTGTTGAAAAGTGTTGTATTTTTTAAGGGGATTGCTTAAGACTCTAGAGTTTATTTTAAAAGGTATTACAGTATTGCAATTAGCACGCTAAATTGGATAGTTAGGACTACATGTTGAATCATTTGATTGTTTTATACCACGTTAATGCTTTAGTAAATAGCTTCATTATGTTTTTTCAACTAAACTGCTATACTCGAATCACGAAACGAGTACATTACAAAGAAATCGCAAAATACAAAAAAAAAATATTCTCTTTATATCTGACCTACGTACAAAATAGGCCACATCCTCTAACCCCATTATTACATAACTCCTTACTCCTTAATCCTGCTATATATAATGCCGAACAAAGGACCGCGACACTGTCACTACGGCAAGGCGGTGCGTGCAGGCCGTATTGATTTCTCATCGCAGCCGACTAGTGGCGCCCGACGTGGGGCACCCGTGTTACTGGCGCCGACGGTAGTTTGTCGTTTATTTGTCACTTGTATGTTGTTTTGAGGGATAAGATATGTTGGTTTGTTAGGTAATAGGATTAATCATCATATCAGCTTATTGTTGTTTACCATTGGCCGTAGTATGTAGTAGTGTATCTCACCGATAGAGCCTTAAAAGCCTCGTTTTTAGAGACAAAGGAAATTGGAATGTGACAGAAAGACATGTTAGAATTATTAAAAATACTACAAGGATCTTTTGGCACGCGGTTGCATTAAGAACTAATGCCATCATTTTTGACACATAGAGTTGACTCTTGTTGCGAATATGCACACCAGCGCTCTCATGTTAATGTCATCGACGTGCTGACAGATCCTTGTAGCTCTATTTAGGTTTTGTTTTTAGGGCCTTTGTTTGTGTAAAGGGACAATTTGAGATTTATTTGTATTCGGATTATTTTAGGCGTTGCACATTAGGACTGTGTTTTAACCCGACTACGTCTAATGGAAGGTTATATTTTTTCAGTGTAAATTGCTCTGATTTTTATCAAATTAAGTAATGGATCGCAATGTTATGTAATTGAAGCTTTAGTAGTAAATGTTGGTAGTTACTCTAGCTATAAACTTGTTGACGATCCGATGTCTGATTATGTCATAGCTCACAGTGACATGGTTGTAGTAATAAATGCGTCTGCCGTCTCGAGCGTGCCAAGTCTAGCTTAAGAAAAAGAAATTAACTTGCTACATGTAAAATTGTATAAAACTAGCTGTTGCCGGCGATTTCATCCGCGCTTTAGTCATTTTTCGGTTTTAATTGCAAGAACCCCCTCCGAACAAATTTCCCTGTCTGATGCTGCGAGTTAAATAGTATCATAAGTGTTAGTCCAGGGTGTCAACTAACTCCATAACGAATGTGTCTAGCTGTCAAGCCTGAAAGAGTAACAAATATCATTCACCTATCCATCCATACTTACAAACTTTCGCGTTTATAATATTAGTAAGATACCGCACCGCAACGAATTACGCCGAAACACATTAAACATATTCCGTTACCACAAAAACCCCCAAAAATTACCAAAATTAAACCTAATACTTAATTAACTCACCCTCTCAACTTTAATATCTTAACCATTGGAATAACAAAAGCTTTCCGAGAATCGCTCCCTCTGGCTATGACGTCACGATTGTGCGGACTACCCTGCGAAGGTCGGTCGATGGGAGGTCGACGCACCGGGCGCGGGGGGGTACGCGGCGGGGAGGGGAGCGGGGGGGGGGGTGTGTGTTGCTATGCGGTAGTCCGCGTTTTTGATAGAGGACCTGTCTTTGTGTGATGCGATGTTCTCGTACGCTTCTGTTTAAGGTTGTATGTGTGTGTAATGTGTGTATGTGTGGGTAGGTGTCCTTTGGGCGTTGTGAGTTGTGAGGGTAGGTCGTTAAATTTGTACGGTGGTTTTATAGTACAGGTAAAAGGAGAGAGTGTGGTTCGTTGTGGTGATGTAGGTTTCCGATAGCTTATGAATTGTTTTGAAACGACTGTCGTAACTCATACAGATGAATGATGTGTGTACCTGTAATAGGCGTACATACCGGCAATTTAATTTGTCATGTTTCTTTTATATCTTCTTTGTGGCGTTGCTTCTTGTGTGAATAACCTAAATCATGTCTATTGCATTTATATACTTCGTTGTCCTTTATCTATCCTATCTAGGATTAGAGCAGAGTTCAAAGGTTATTTCGTTCTTAACATAACTAATCATACATTTCGAGATGTTCAAATAGCTATAAACGTTACTCTTCTTGCTCTGTCTAAATCAAAACAATGTTAAGTAAATTCGATAGTCTAAACTCGTCTGCAACTACTAATATTTCTATAAAAACCACAGCCAAATCTAGTTAAAGCCATAATTGGTAACAAGTAGCAATTTTAGCAATAGCACCGCCATTAAACCAGTGATGGTGGGCGACTCCCATACTTTGACACGCGGCCGGTGACCTCATGGCTTGTGCTATGATAGTATGACACGCTATGCTCCGCCATAGTGTGAACCATGGCACATAGGCAAGAAGATAGAAGTGCCATTAAAGCCTAGATGCAATACAATGTGTGATAGATATTATGCTGAACAAAAGATTTAAAATTTTAAAACTAAACTTATATAACTATAAAATAACATTATGCGTTAAAAGCGTCATATGTAGTGGCGGCATTATCACGTTGAATGGCAAGGCCAATTCTTTGTCCAAAATACAACCCAGCCTTCTGATCACGGGCGGAGACGACCAAGCGCTTAGCGAGTTTCTAATACTGAACTTCTGCACGTGCTTCTGGTTTCTTCACGAGTATTTATCGGGATAGCCCTACTAGTTTCGGACACGGAGTCCTTCATCATGAGCTGACGCGGTAGGCAGCCAGTCGAACTGAAGACTGATAAATTCCGCGTAAATAACCGTTAACATTTAATTATGAATCTCACGAACGTTATTATAATAAAATATGGGAATGACATTCCTTTTCGACAAGTGACGTGACTGTGACTTGTGAGTCCAATACTTTAGAACATTCAGCGTTAGCGTGAGGAGACATGTAACTCGATTACAGCTTCTGAGTCCTGTGTCTCCAAATTTACTTATTTGTTGTTTTATTCTTATCGCTCTTGAAGACTAGCTATTGCCCACGACTTCGTTCGCAAAAAAAATAGGGATGAAAAATAGATAGCGATTCTCAGACCTACTGAATGCAAATACAAAATTTCAAGAGAATCGATTCAGCCGTTTCGGTGGAGTACGGTAACTAATATTGTGACTCCAGAATTTTACATAGGTATTAGGTGTTGAATTTGACACTTGTTTCAAATACGCTAAGTCCGAGTACCACTTCCTTTTACTTCTTTATGTTACATTTTGTGCATGAATTTACATGGATATACCCATAGTGTAGATAGTAAAGTTTGACTGATGCCATTGGGCTATTTATAGATGGGTTCATGGTGGAATTGAAGCGATATTTCGTACAAAGTCGTGTTAGGCGAATATCAGTCACGGAACGATTTTACGCGCGTATATTTTGGGGACAGCAAAACGATATTGTTGTACATTTTCTTTTGTACAGAACTGCGAAAAGATGGAATCGAGACGGTTCGAAACGTTGGCCCTATTCTTATGACACTTTTATAAAGTTGTCGCGGTTTTAAGTGTTGTACATATTATCTATTAAGTAAGATTTAAACATTAACACTAATGTTAAGCATTGACAAAGTAACATACATGATTCTGTCGACATGACTAAGTCCACCAGACTTTATAAAAACTTTGCCAGACATTTGAACGATTTAATCGTCTAGACTTTTATAGACTTTATATAATGACGGGCCTGTTGGTTTAGTGGTTAGTGACTCTGACTGCTATAGCGGAGGTCGTGGGTTCGATTCCCACCCAGGACAAATGTATATGTCATGAGCACGATAAATTATTCTGTGTCTATAAAATGAATGTATTTAGGAATATACAAGTATGTCTAAGTATGTATAAGTATGTCTATCAGTGGTCTAATACTCATAACACAAGTTACTCTCTATACTTAATTTGTGACTAGATGGCGTTGTGGGAATGTTGATGAATATCTATAGTTTACTTACTTCACTGTTTACATTAATATAAAACAATTCACCCATATTATCAACCTTCTCCAAACCCCACATATGTAGTTCGGGTTCCGTGACCCTTCCACCGGTGGTCTGCTAACACTAATTGCTCTAATGAGGCTAGAATTTGGCCCCGCGCCATCGCTGACTCATCCCAATACAACTCGCTGTTCATTCTTCTTGTATACGTACCTACATGTGTTATGTGTAGTGTACATAGAAACATTGTTGGAAATGAATGGGGTCTCTACTATAAGCTTTGTTTTATTGTACAGTTGGTGTATTATTTGGTGTTTAAGTTTAAAACGCTCCCGGTAGGCCTCTGACGTGACGAAACACTCGCGAAACGTTTTCTGGTGTACTGGATTCCTTCACCGTTTCCTTTCACGTGGTAAATACTTTTTCAAGGTAAAGCTAGTGATGTAGAAGCGATAGCAATAAACTGTGTGTAGTTTCTCCTTACTGCAACGCAACTTACTGGAATTAGGGCTCTAGGCTCCGTAAACAACAGATGAGGAGGCTCTGTTGGCTTTAGCGGGTAAAAGTCCGGCACACCCCCTGACGTGGTCCATGAGGATTTCCACTGGGATGAAAGAAGGCCCTGTGAACAAGCTCCAATTTCTCGAGAACAAATAACTCTAAGGTATTGAACAGACAAGTCACAGTCACGTCACTAAGACTTGTCGAAAAGAAATGTCATTTTCATACATTTGAAGTTAACTATCCATTTTCGATTTTATTGCGATGTAATAACGTTTTCTCAGCTGTGTTTTTTGAGTGCTTAGTCGTTTAGTGGTATAGATAGAAATTGTGTAAAAGGCGAAAAACCTGTATCGTCGTACCCAGGGATGTATAACTCCTAAGTCCTGGCGTGCTTTAAATGATGACTTCCTGAGTTTAAGTATATTGTGTGAATATAAAATTAAGAAAAGTACACTGCGAAAGTGTTTACCTGTAAAACACAGGATGGCGTAAAATACATACTAATGTTTTACACGCGCAAATCATTTGAGTCTGTTTTTCTAATTAAATTGCGTCATAAGTAATAGGAATATGCGTGTTTAAGATAAAGGATGATATTCTTGATCAGGTTTCATATACAGTAATCATAAGCGGATTAATATAGAGACGAAATGATATCTCCTAAGCAATGTTTGCAAGCAATCACCCATCGCGGATCATATATGTTTCTAAAGCTTCGTATACCTAGTATAAAACAAAGTCGCTTTTTGTCCGTCCCTATGTATGCTTACCTTTGAACGCCGTGGGGGTTACCGGTGACCGAAAGCAATACATATTTTGTTGCTCGGCAGTCAAGGTGTATCTTTAAAACTATGCAATGAATTTTTGATACATAGAATATTTTGAGAGGAAGGTTTATTTGTATAATACATCAGTATTGCACCCGTGCGAAGCTGGAGCCGGTCGATAATATCTCAAAGTTCTCAAACGACGAGATATCATAATTTGTTGTACGTAGATCAACTGATTTTGATATGGCGGTAAAAAAAAAACTATAAGTCTAAAGGTTTTTATTTCGAGTAGACCTTCTCAGGCACGTTACTGACTCTAGTTGCGCGGTTCCAATATGTCATTCTTATGGAGAACAACCTGCAAGAAACTACATAAATGCTAGCTTGGACTTCAAGACCACTATTAGGCCAGATTTGGCCAACTGTTAACAACCCAAGCAAAACCCCGTACAGTACGTTACTTCGTAAAGCAACAAACCAAGACTATAGTAAACAGTATTACTTAACCATACGTTAAGTGCAGGCTGTGAGTCACGGGTCGTTGACCCGGCGTAGGCGCTGCCCGGCCAGCCCTCCACGCTGCATACATATCAGAAGGTCGGGTGAAGGGCACCTTGTATTATAAGGCAGACGGGCCTGTTGGTCTAGTGGTTAGTGATCCTGACTGCTATACCGGAGGTCGCGAGATCTATTCCCACCCAGGATAAGTCTTTGTGTGATGAGCACGGTCATTTGTTCTGTGTCTAGGTGTGATTTATCTATATGTATGTAGTTAAATATGTAGATTATCAGCTGTCTGATTATAACACAAGCTCTGCTTAGCTTGGGATTAGATGGCCGTGTGTGAATATTGTCATTATTGTCCCAATCGTGCGAGACGCGATACATTGCTGGCAATGTTACAAAATTGATTGATACGAGAGCTGCTGGCGACGCAATGAATAACTAGCATGTTTCTCTGCTCGTCTAAATAAGTTTAAATTGTAGTGGGTTTAATTAGTTGTGCCTTTCGTGTGAGGATATGAGAGTTTGGTCTTGAATTGAGATTGTTTTGATTAGGTAGATTGGGAAGATCCCTGAAGTGTTCTAATAAGGTATTGTTATGTATTTCTTATTCGTACAAGCTGTTTATATCAACTGGATTTAGAAGTTTCAAGTATACCTTATACTTGGTAATTTGACAGAACTGAAATTGTTACACCCATTGTTTTTAATCTTGAGGATAGAGCTTTGGTTATGGTGCATAATATTAGAGATTATAATTTCCATAACATGCGTATGGGGCCGTCAGGCATAGCTAATAAGACACTGGACAAGGTCGTAATAAAATCACCACGTATAACCGAGTGGCAATAATAGGTTCCACGATGAGTCAAGAATCTCAGAGACAGTACGAAATCAATCAATATAATATTTATAATACAAAGTTTCAAAGGTTTGCGTGTACTGGTATTTCTGTACTTTACCTGTATGGTGTGAAGGTGATATCGAATTGTTAGCCGATCGATTATGCTTAATGCCCCGGTTGTGGGCTAGCCTGGGTTTTTGATCCCGGTTCCATGCGAATTATATAATACGTTTCCTGTTTGTTTGATGTAGTCGGACCCTACCTGGTAAGACTATGTTTTACAAGAGTAACTTATAGAGTCTCTTATCGGTTCTTCTTTATAAAAATTACATATTTTACACCGCGCAATTAGAGTCAGGAAGTTTTTAAAATTACTTATTAATAAATTATGTTGTTTTTATCTGTTTTCCTACTTGTACTGATTTCTGTATCCATAATCAAAGCTTACAACTTAAGTTGGACTTTCAAATATTCGTTTGAACTGTAAATTCACATTATGTAAGTTAGTATACAACTTCTGTTGCCCGTGACTTCGTCCGCGTGAATGTCACTTATCGCTACAAAAACATTACCTTCTCCTGACATGTCGCTTAAAAAGTAGTCTGTCTTAAACCGGGGTGCTAGCTAACTTCATACTAAATTTAATAAAAAATGATCCAGTCGTTTGAGTGTGAAAGAGTAACAAATATCTATTCAAACTTATATATTTTTGCATTTATTGTTAGTTGCTTATAACGGTATTTATTTAGGTAATAGATGGTCGAATGATGAGGCCAGGCGGAAAAACAAATGACTCCAGCCCACACTGAAGACTCGGCAATAATGCTAACTGTGCCTCTAAGCAGACACCCACGTTTAAATCAAAGACGGACATTAATACTCACCATTATACATGTTACTATAATAGGAAATAACTAGCACACACTACATAACCTTAACTCGCCCGTTGACAGCGTGTTATTATAAAAAAAACAGCATCCACTAACCGCCTGTCAAAACAAACTAAACACAATCCCTAAAACGTGCGTGTATTTTTAAAATAACACAAAAAGCTATTTTATTAGAAAGAAGCCCGACGCGACCGTTATAGACGGCGCGCGCGCGTGGAATGCGCTTCCGCCAGCCGACAGTTCCAAATTTAAAATTTTCACCAATTTCTTTTTTTTCCTTTTGTTTGTTTGTTTTTTTTTACGGCGCCGCCGCGGTAAGGCGTCTGATTCTGTGCGGCCAGTATTGTATCATCAGATATTTAATATAGACTGAAGGTTTCGTGTGAATAGTAATACATTGCGTAGTTTATAGGCTCTCGTATGAACAGTGTAGTATCATCACCGGCAATGTATTGCAGCCTACAAGATATTCTCGCAGTGTTTTGTTTCGGGATATTGATGTGCCTTGTAATACGATAGTGTTAACTGCCTAATTAAAGGGATTTTATGACGTTTTGCTGCTAATACTAAATCTCTTTGGGAAAATTATAGGTTGGATTTTTAGTTTCTTTTTGACGATTTATATTTCTACCTAGTTAAAATTTCAAAATTTAGTGATCGGCATCTTGTACGTATTTTTTCCCAAGCCGTATTGTTTTCATTTGATTTAGTTCAATACCGTAATTGACATTTAGCGTTAACCTATCCATCTTTCCTTCCTTAAAAATTACGGTACCCCAAAGTAAAATAAGGATAGATTGCAATATCTAAAAAAAAATCTGGCGTTTTGAGCAAGCGATCAATAATTTCTTTTTTCTGAAAATCTTTGGTGGTGGAAGCCTATGTCCAGATATGGCCGTCCTACTGCTGAGATAATGGTGATCAATACGTAAATATCAGTAATGTACAAGTTATTATTATTACCTACACCCCGCACAGCTTGGATGCGCCTCGCCACCACCGACATACAAGTGTCGCCCCCCGGCCGTGACCGCGTCCGCTCGGAAGCCCCGCGCGGCGCCCTACATACACAATCTGATATTGATCCGTTACTAGCTGCTGAACTGACGTGGAGGACTAATTAGCAGAGTGCAAGAAATCTTTAAGTTTTACTAAGTGTGTTGGTAATGGCTAAAATAGAACATTTTTTAGACCGCATCCGTGTGGTGTCCGGATATAAAGAATAGCACCACCCCATATATATCTTCCACTGGGTGTCGTAAAAGGCGACTAATGGACCTTAAGACCCAGTGCACTGTACCAAGCACCTTGGGTCACCCGAATGGTAGCGGGTAAACAACCAACAATCGCATTCCCAAAGAGGGTTAGTGTCAGGCAGGTGCCGACTATAAAACCATAGCCAAATCTTTAAGCAACATGTCTAGGAGACGTGTTGCGCCGACCCCAAGTGAAATGGGATAAGGGCAGGAAGATGATGATGAGAACAATTTTTAGACCAGGACTAAACAGTTAACTAAGACTAAGGGCTTACAGTGAATGCGTTGTCGGTGGCGTTGCAAGAGATATTTGTGAGGTTCAGCGCAAACGGGCCACCGACCGACGGCCACTGGTAACCAGCGACAGTCACAATAACGTACTTTATACGTAGTTTTTAATTTGGCACGGCGCGCGGCGTAGAACAGCGTACTTCTTCCATACCTACAATAATATTACAAGACGTGGTGGTAGCTCTTCAGGAGCGTTATAGCCCCACCAGCACGTTTTCTCTCATAGAAATTTGGGGAGTTTGTTGCGCCGTTTCTTCTCCCGTAGCGAAAGCACAGGAAGCGGTGAAGGGTGGGCGATGGGGTGCTGCCTATTGAAATTTTTGACATTCGCAAAGTGCTACATTGTAGTCTAATTTGAATAAACGAATTTTGAATTTTGAAATTTTGAGACTGTCCCCAATCTGGATGCAATTTGGCTTATTTTACTTTTTATTACATGGAATAACACATGGCCTGTTTTATCCCTCTCAGCTTTCGAGAACGGGAACTGCGTGTACAAGCACGAGACTTTTACCAGTTGCGTATCATCTCGCTAATATTCTCACATTGGTACTCGACAGTCCTTGACTTCCAAATTACGTCACTGTTTATATTTATGTTTAGACGTGCCGATATATCAAGTAAGTACCAAACTTGCTGTACAGTCCGATGCGCGATTTAATAAAATGAATGTAGAAGTTTTTATGTACAGATTTTTTTTATCAGGGTGTGTTTTCGCGGGCCTAAGGCTTATTAGTTAAACTGGTTTTTATCCTGTTATGTAATGCTTCCTTTTCGACCTCTGTGACTAAGAGAGTGATGAGTTTGAATGTTGATGGATGGAGAGGTAGGGGAAGGCCAAAGAAAAGATGGTTGGATGTTGTAAAGAACGATATGAATGAAAAAGGAGTAAATGATAGTGTGACATCTGATAAAGGAGAATGGAAGAAAAAACCGTGTTGCACCGACCAAACTAAACTGGGATAAGGACAGGAAGATTATGATGATGATGTAATGCTTTCTTTTCGAGTGAATGATGTTTTAAGTAAGCGACATTATCAACAATACCGGCAGTTGCTATAAGTATTTTTTGCAAAAGGAAGATAATAGTCAAGCTCATACAAATTATTCCCATGACCAAAATGTTCTCTAATAATTTTTCTCTTCCTTCAAGTTACATATCTCCACAAGTTCCATCGCGTCCAACTGTACCCCACACAAAAGGAGGCGGTATTACATTTTTTGTGCACACGTTCAAGGTAGCCGTCCTATGTAATTACAGGCCATATCATTATGTTTTACCTATCCACACCGCGGCACCGTGAGCAAACGGTACGAGATGGTACTCGGTTTTAAAATGAAAGGATTCATGGTCAAATGTTTAGCTGTAAGTTTGAATTTTTGGGTCTGTCGTGGTAATTTTTTAAGTTGCACTGATGAATGAAAAGTTAGCCGAATGTCTTTTGGCTTTTTGGGTTAAAAATCATTATAAAATATTTGTTACGATAACGGGCAGTTTTAATTAAATATAATAATAAATATAAATATCTTTGGACAATATCCACACAAGGCCATCTGATCCCAAGCTAAGCAGAGCTTGTGTTATGGTAATCAGACAGCTGATAAGCATACTTATATATTTCTAAATTATACATATTATATGTAGATAAATCACACCCAGACACAGAACAAATGATCGTGCTCATCACACAAACATTTGTCCTGGGTGGGAATCGAACCCACGACCTCCGGCTTAGCAGTCAGGGTCACTAACCACTAAACCAACAGGCCCGTCAAAATATATTTATGTAATTGTAATTAATTGTAATTAACGTCGTTATATATTTATTTATATTTATTAAGGATCTCCAACAAAGAATACGCAAGATTCATTATCAGACAACAGAGGATGGCATACATTTGGGTTTTGTTTCCTCAATTTAAAGAGAACAGCATAAATTTTATTCAAAATCCCATTTGTCTAGGCTTAGTAGCCATTTAAGTAGGCTGGTGTCATAGTAACACTAGCCGCCGTGGCCGAAATCTGTCCTGACATTATTACATAGGTTACTTAAACGACTGCTTCGAAGGCCGGTAATTTTTTGCAGCTAAAACCAACATTCGCGCGGGCGAAGTCGCGGGCAACAGCTAGTAGTAACTATACATATAAAACGAACTTTCTTCCAATTACTCACATTTAACATTAAATACAATTACACTCACAAACAATACCTGCACTTAATATTCCGGTGCACATAACTCGCCTCGTCAAATTAGTCGGTTAAGGTCGTTGACCCCCCGCCATGTTACAATTTCACTGACAACTGTTACGCGCTGGTTTTTGATTTATAGTTCAATGTTTTAATGGTTATGTCAATTGGTAAGTTGTAGTTAGCTATATGCGAAATTGTAAAGAATGTTAATGTAAGGATATTCATTTAAAAATTGTTTGATTGAAGCAGTATTTGTAGGGAATTACGTATTTTTTTTATAATGAAAGGTATTTTTATTTCGAGGATGTCATCTCACGATAGTGAGTCAAGTTGCGTGGTTCCAAAATGTCATTCTTATGGAGAAATATCGACTTGAAGTTACTTTTTATAACATAGAAAAGAACAAAATATTCGTTTAAATACATTTTTCTCAGCTATATTAGAGTAAGCTTTCAGTCTCGTTTGGTTTAACTGAATAAAGTATCGCACTGTCTTTCACAAGCCATTTTAGTGTAACAATGTCCTATAGTAAGACGGCTTGTCAGAAGTGTAATGACTTAACGACCGCGACGGTCAAAGATCAACTTATGACAGTCTACTAGCTGTTACCCGCGACTGCGACCGCGCTAACGTCGGCTGACCTATGTGTGGTCACTACATGACACTGGCAGAAATTGCTAAAACAGTTAGCAGATTGCCATAATCAAAAAAAAAAAAAAAAAACGTCGGCTGCTACAACATTACATCGCTCTGTCGCAGTCGGGTAAATAGTAGCTTATTTGTTTATCCAGGGTGTCAGCTAACTTTACAAAATTTCATCAAATTGATCTCGCCGTTTGAACATGTAAGAGTAAACATCAGTAACATCCATCCATACTTACAAAGTTTCTCATTTATAATATTACAGACATTACAGTCTCACTATGGTGACCCATCCACGAAGCTACCGCGAAGAGAGCAACTTAACCTTTACGAATTAAATATTCATTGATCTGTGATTATACTATTATTGTCATTTAGCTACTAAACGTATCCAAATGCATAGGAGGTTTTAAATTAAAAACATTACCCTCTTTCAGTCAGTCTGCTAAAATTACTAAAAATACAAGCGAAACCACTAGCAAAAGTAAGTTATTCCTAAATGTAAACCTGTGCACCAAATATTTGATATCCGCCCACTATCTGAGTCATCATGTAGGTGCACTCAATAGGCACAGATAGGCACCAATAGGCCACAATAGGCTATAATAGGCCGCGGCGGCTTCCTCCCGCCGGCACCTATACATTTGAATAGGTAGAACGTATTGTGTCGGATTTGGGGCTCCATGATTAATACAGGTACGGTCGGCGACGAAAGTTGATGATGTATCAAGTTACAGTTTACAATATTTTTATAATAACTTTCGTGAGGATGATTCATACTTAAATGATATAACGGTTTACTCACGCGTATCTATCGGGATAGCCCGAATCGCTCGCCCGCCGCCGCGTCAGCTCATGGTTAAGGACTCCGGTTGGGTCCGAAAATAGTCGGTATATCATTTAAGTTCATACATGTTATCGTCATCACTAGCGTAATTTTGTAGCCTGAAACAACATATGATGATATATTATCGTCCTGTTATCCCTCATCAGGGACATAGGGCAGAAGAATTATCCACTCCTTTCGATCTTGAGGAACCGCATGCAGTGTAGAAAATAAAATATTTGAGTGAATATTAACCCAAGACCTATCCACTTTAGACAAGCGACTGTATGAACGCTAACGTTGATGAAATTGCTTGAATTTATTAAATAAAATGTAGAAGTCATAAGATTCGCCAAGGTTTGACTTGTAAGAGGTCTGTGCCCAGCATTGGACCGTGATAGGCTGGGTTTATTGATTGATCGATCCGCGCTTATAAATTGTTACTTTTATACTCGTTAAGAACTCAATCAAATGCTGTAGTTAATTGTAGCAATTAACTTTAATATCTTCATTACTAATAGTTCGCGTTGTTTTAAGCTTATAGTAAACTATTGTGTTAAGCTGTTTATACAAATAAGACTGTTGTTCAACAACTTTTGTTGCCGACTGTACTAGTAAATGAAAGTTTAATGTTCCAATTGATTTGCGAATATGAACTTTATGACCTGGATTTACGGTTGCTTATTATTGTCAAAGCATTACCTATTGTGTGCGATATGAAGCGCCATGTCGTGATAGTTCAATGATCACATTAGTATTTACAAGGTCGTAAGTTCGAACCTAGGTTGTCTTTGAGGTCACTTTCAAAATAAGCGGGGTGTTACTAGTTATTCATACGTTTGTAAGTTCGGTAGGTTGTGTATGTGACTTTTAGAAGTTAAAGGGTAACTTTTGGATAAGAAGGCAGAACTGACTAATGGTGAATAGCCTTTTTGTTAACCTCTATTTGACCCAGGCAAGGCCAAAGGTCGCGGCTGCTTCCAATTAAGTAACTTCATAATTTAGTCTCTCATTGACATGCTCTTGAATTTTATTATATTATGAGTGCCTCCTTGGAGATCGCCTATTGTAATCAAAACTCCGCAGGCTAGATTTAGTTTGACGGAAAGTGATCGCGGTGTCACCTCGCGCGAGACACCGTGCAGGATGTAGGAAGAGCAAAAAAACAGTGTTTCCTATTCCTAAGATAATTGTAAAATGAAATTTCTTGTCCGTAGCTTTAAATTATAATTATATTGTCAACGGTTAGATCACGCGTATTTATCGGGATAGCCTGACTAGTCTAGGACCGACCCGGAGTCCTTCGCGGCGCTTGAGCTAGTCCAACTGATTGAAATTGTTTGAATTGAAATTTCACTTGGGGTCGGCGCAACACGTCTTCTAGACATGTTTAAACGTTATAACGGTTTACTCACGCGTATTTATCGGGATAGCCCGACTAGTTTCGGACCCAACCGGAGTCCTTAATCATGAGCTGACGCGGCGGCGGGGTCGCGAGTCGAACCGTTCGACTGATGATTAAGGACTCCGGTTGGGTCCGAAACTAGTCGGGCTATCCCGATAAATACGCGTGAGTAAACCGTTATAACGTTTAAGTATGAATCATCCTCACGAAAGTTACTATAAAAATTCTAGACATGTTGCTTAAAGTTTTGGCTATGGTTTTATAGTCGGCCGCCTGCCTGACACTTACCCTCTTTGGGAATGCGATTGTTGGTTGTTTACCCGCCACCATTCGGGTGACCCAAGGTGCTTGGTACAGTGCACTGGGTCTTAAGGTCTATTAGTCGCCTTTTACGACACCCAGTGGAGGATATGGGGTGGTGCTATTCTTTATTTCCGGACACCACACGGAAACTGATTGAAATTGTTATGACACATTAAAAAGAATCCCGAATTGCTGACTCCTTGAAGTGAGTGTTTAATCATGGGTTCAGGTTGTCGTGTAGTTGTCGTGTACCACGTAGAATAACCAACGAAGCATGTCGCTTTCATTTGTGCCGTCGTTTTTCGGCACAGCTTTTACACATCGCCCCCGGGTATGCGGAAACTTTACTACAGAGTATGAAAGGGAACTAATTTAGCTGAACACACCAAAAAGCTTAGCTGTGATATACGAGATGCATATGTTTAAGACTGGTCGGTTGCCGTATTAGTTAGTGACCCTGACTGCTAAACTCGAGGTCGTAAGCTCGATTCCCACCTAGGACCGACATTTGTTTGATGTGCGAAGGCGCTAATTCTGTGTTTGGTTGTTATTTATTTATCTAACTGAAGGGGCAAATTCAATACCTACCTAACTAACTGATTTTATAAATTCTTTTTCCACTGGAAAAGGTGGTTAAATTTGAGTACCATAAGCTATTTATTGACTTGAAAAGCTCCGTTCGGGGCTATTATATCTTAATTCTTCACATCTGTCTTTTATCCTGCATTTCATAAGTTACTTAATTAACCTATGTAATCTCCTCTTCCGCAGAAGCCACCCGCGTGCCGCCCACGATGGCCGACACCGACACGGAGCCGCTGGCGAACGGCACCGGCGCGCTCAACGAGGAGGAGGACGAGAGGCTCAAGCAGCGCCCCGCGGACATCGATGCTGTGAGTATACACTACTTAAATATACACAGGCCTTGTTAGAACCACCCGTATAGTCTGGTGCCAGTTGTGAGATGACGGAGACTTGAAAGATGACGGTACTTGTCGGTACAGGGCGAGAGATTTCAGAGATTTGTCGGCTATGGCTGGACAAAAACGTAAAACGATTGGTCGCAGTTGACGACTAACGTGTGGTTTAATTAAGGCCTTTAGGTATAGGACGTAAAAATGTGGGTTTTGCGCCTGATCTCTCTCCGGTCGTGTCGGATTACCGTCCTATCGGGCTATGAGAGTAAAGGAACAAAGAGTGTGCTTACGCACAAGCTTGTGCACTATAATATGTCCTGCGTAGCTGGCTGGTATCGAAATCGGTCCGGACATATTATCAATACGAAAACCAAGTTACAAAAGTAATTTCTGACTTAATGATAGCCAGTGTGGAACCCTGTTATATTATAAAGTGTACCTGTAACGGTTAATGTTGTTGCGCAGGATGTCCGCGAGATGGAGCGGCGCAAGCGCGTGGAGGCGCTGATGTCGTCGAAGCTGTTCCGCGAGGAGCTGGAGCGCGTGCTGGACCAGCAGATGCACGAGGGCAACGACGCGCCGCTGCTGCAGCGCATCCGCGAGATGGTGGGCGGCAGGCTGCACACCGGCAGCATCAGGGTGAGTGCAGGCCCATAAACCACAGTCAAACCAATAAACTGGTTTTGTGGGATAGTGTCTTTATTAAAAATGTGTGTGTGTGAGTGTGTGTATCCTAAAAATGAATAAAAAAAATAGTTAGTCGCTGGTAGAGGGCACTCCATCACCCGATCAGTTTACAGGCCATGAAGAAACTGGACGCGTCGTCCTGCGCGTCCGTTCTTATGGGTAGTAAAGGATGGGCTCTTTACACCCACCCCTTAGAGGTGTCGAGAAGCATGTGAGGTTTGTCAGAGTCGCGCAGAGCATGCACGAGCGAGCACGCGTCTATGGATTTGGCAATAGAAGGGGCTCGGGGTGGTTTTGGTCGGTGGGAGTCCGACATATCCCCGTGCCCTGCCCTCGGCGTGGGTTGAAGTCATTAGAGTTTTACCCCGGAAACCAAAAAAACAAAAACACTGTCCTGTCTTGTTTGTCCTGTTTTGTCGTACTTGGATATAATTATCCTGTCATTACCACACAAAACGCCTCACATACACTAAAATATGATGGTTGCCGTCCAGGGCCCCGCGTGCGTGCTGCCCATCAACGACATCCGCGGCATCGAGGGCGTCGGCTACGAGAAGGGCGAGAAGATCCTCCGCTGCAAGCTCGCCGCGGTCTACCGACTGGTCGACCTGTTCGGGTGGACCCAGAGTGAGTACCGTCTAGAGTAACCTTACCATGTACCGGTAACTTGACTTTTCGTGTAGTGAAAGAGAGTTGGTTGACGGTGTGTGATAGTGGTTGCCCAATAGGTAAAATTAGGTATTCATTTTTTTAGCGAACAACCACGTCTGGTATTATTAGTTTGCTTATTATATTTTACAGTACTTATATTAGAAATGTCTGCTGTTGGCATATATGGCCGATTTGCAGACTGAATCTGTTGGGTTTTCCAGTAGACAACCATGATGAAGACGCATTTAGCTCGCGTTGTCGTATTTTACATTATAGAAACTACGAAATGGAAATGGATATATAAATGTATCTCATCGTTCCCCAGCGGGCAACCACGGCCAGATCACGGCCCGCCTCAACACCGCGGTCGAGCAAGTGCTGACGACCCCTCGCGGCCTACTCCCGCACGAGGTGACCGCCTCCTCCCTAGTGAAGGTGGACATGCAGGGCGTGGTGCAAGACCAGGGCACCACCAACTTCCCGGTGAACGTGGACGGGTTCTCGCTGCACGCGGCGGTACATGCCGCGCGGCCGGACGTGCGCTGCGTGCTGCACGTGCGCGCGGCGCCGGCGCTGGCGCTGTCCGCCACGCGCCGCGGCCTGCTGCCGCTGTGCCGCGAGGCCGCGCTGCTGGGGGAAGTCGCCTACCACACGCCGCCGCATGGTGAGCACACACATACACACAGATTTCTAGAGGATGGGCTCCAGGAGGAATGACTTTTGATTTGGTTTTGTGTGCGTGTAGGTCCCCTGGACAACGCGGAGCGCGACAAGTTGGTCCGCGCGCTGGGCCCGCACAGCACGGTGCTGGTGCTGTCGGGCGCGGGCGCGCTGTGCTGCGGCGCCACGCTGGAGGAAGCCTTCAGTCAGGCGCGACACCTGCTGGCTGCGGCTGAAGTACAGCTCAGGCTCAGCGCGGTGCCGCTAGCGGACCTGGCGCTGCTGGACGACGACACCAGGAGGCAGGTGGGTGGATACAGATAGCCAGCAATATGTACAGGAGGCCTTCAGTCAGGCGCGCAATATGTACCTACAGATATAGTATATAGATTTGAACGACGGACTTATTCAAACCACCAATAGTTTATGCATAGACTTCACCAATAAACGTATAAACAATAAAAAAACCCTGATTAATGACGAACAAAATCGTTCCAAAAAAGTCCTAAAAACTTCGCAACGTTTTAACACCTCGCGCTTATCGCAGAACATATGCGCGGTCAATGACCGACGCCGACGTAGGTATGAATGCATTTTCCCTTCATACTTTAAATCTGGCTTAGGACAGGCAAAAATATCTAGGTACATCAAACTATAAACATTCTGCAATGTAAAATTTCATAAGACGAGACGCACCATCGTATTTTTGGCGTATTTAAAAATGAATGTTTAAGTGCTCACGTACGCGCACCTGATAGTGCGCGGGCGCTCCGTCATGCTGGTAGTACAAGTCCCGGTAGATATTTAATGGCACATCTTTCAGCATCTCACTCACTACATTATTTAAAATGTTTAAATATGATACACTGTCAAATCGTCCATCAATAAAATAAGGGCCTATTAAATTGTTATTTAAAATCTTGCCCACACATTTACACTGAAGCGATGTTGATAAGCGTCCTGTCGCGTTACGTAGGGATTTTTTTGGTATTTGCCTGTTGGGGTACATTTCTCTGTACAAATTGACTGCAGCTCGCACACGATCATTTGGTAGCGTGTAAGCACGAACCATATCCCAATATTCTTCATTTGAATACTGCGACGACATTATTACACTACACACTAGGTAGGCACCTAACACTAGGAAATGCACTTTACGCGAATTTGGTAAACGGGAATGATTAGGCAATACGAAAGCAGCGGCGCGTGCGCTTAGACTGGCGGTTAGCAGAGCGGGGGGCGCGGGGGCATGGGGGCGCGCGGCACTCGTCGGCCGTGTGGCGACGGGCGAGGGGCGGGAGGGGGAGCTTGCGCGCTCGCTGCCATAGCGGCGGCACGTGTTGGGCACGTGATATTAGGCATTTTGCGCTCTGTGTTCATAAATAAATACTGTATTTTATCGGATAATTATATGAAAAATTAAGGTCATAGTTTTTTTTACATTTTTGGGTCGAGAATCGAATACTGACGGGTGGTCAGTCCTTCAATAAGTCCGTCGTTCAAATATACATACTGTATAAGTATGTTTATCAGTTGTCTAGTCCTCATAACACAAGTTACTATCGTTTAATTTGAGTTTGTATGAATGTTAGTGGTGTATGTTGAGGAATATTATTATTATTACCTGAACCGCCGTGTAACGTCTCCCTACCTACTCTTACGTAGGACCCTTAGTACAGTATATGTTTGTGTGTCAGATCTACGAGTCGTCCCGCAAGCCGCCGGCGGAGGCGGGCAAGTGGCGCGTGGGCGGCGAGGAGTTCGAGGCTCTGATGCGGATGCTGGACAACGCCGGCTTCCGCACCGGCTACATCTACAGGCATCCACTCGTCAAGGTACACGTCATCCCACGTCATCATCCATCATCATCATCCACCATCATCATCCACCATCATCATCCACCATCATCATCCACCATCATCATCCACATCATCATCCACCATCATCATCCCCATCATCATCCCCATCATCATCCCCATCATCATCCCCATCATCATCCACCATCATCATCCACCATCATCATCCCCATCATCATCCCCATCATCATCCCCATCATCATCCCCATCATCATCCACATCATCATCCACATCATCATCCACCATCATCATCCACCATCATCATCCCCATCATCATCCCCATCATCATCCACATCATCATCCACCATCATCATCCACCATCATCATCCCCATCATCATCCCCATCATCATCCACATCATCATCCACCATCATCATCCACCATCATCATCCCCATCATCATCCCCATCATCATCCCCATCATCATCCCCATCATCATCCACCATCATCATCCATTATCCACCATCATCATCCCCATCATCATACCCCAGGATCCTGATAAAAAAAAATCTAACTATTCCGTCAGATATCATCATTTTCCTACCCTTATCCCATTTTACTTGGGGTCGGCGCAGTCTTTTCCTTCCACACGTTCCTATCTGACGTCATCTCGCAAGTCACACTCTTTGCAGCCTTATTATCTTTCACACAATCCATCCATCGTTTCTTTGGTCGTCCTCTTCCCCTATATCCATCCACATTCATGTCCAGCACCTTCCTTACCACGTGATCCTCTTTCTCTCTGTATCAGACTACAATACACTCCTACCGGCTGTGCCATGCATTGTTCAATAAAATTTGTTTTTGATGGAGCTCATTTATTCTATAATTAATATCTAATCAAGACATTTTAAACTTTCGCGACTTGTACACATATTTTAGACGACAAACGGGACTTATTCGCGATATACAACGATATTCGTCTAAAATATGTAATCAAGACATGTTACCCGTGGCGATGCCGCTAGCAAAGAGAACCCCGTTCGGGATTGCCACTTTATGGTTAATATGTATACAGATAATAATTGCGGTTATAAATAATAAACCAGCCAGTCCCACTGCTGGGCACTACTGCTGCTCAGATTCCAATTTAAAAAATCCAGGTTTCCTCACGATGTTTTCCTTCACCGTTTGTCACTAGTGTCTTAGAATGATTAAGAAAGTATATGTAACTTTGAAAAAGTCACATTGGTTGACACTTGCCTGCGTTGGGGATTGAACTTGCACCTCGTGCATACAAATCCATACATAGAACCGCAAGGCCACCACAACAGACCGAAGTGCGATTAATTACAGATAATATTTACAACAATAACAATCTCTCTCGTTATAGAACGACGTACCGCGTCCTAAGAACGACGTGGAGGTGCCGCCCGCCGTGTCCTCGCTCGGCTACCTGCTCGAGGAGGAGGAACTCTACAAGCAGGGGTCAGTACACACACATCTTACATACATATACACGGATATATTGACTGACGAACAGACATGCAGCCAAAAACCGCCCAAGTGCGAGTCGGACTCGCTCACGAAGGGGTCCGTACTATCATAGCCTTTTGGTCTAAAAACCTTCAAAATTTAAAGGAATATAAAAAAAACGCGTTTATTGTAGTTGGACCCCACATAATATTACTTTTTTTAGTATTTGTTGTTATAGCGGCAACGGAAATACATCATTTGTAAAAATTTCAGCTTTGTAGCTATCACGGTTTATGAGATACAGCTTGGAGAAAGACAAAGACACAGCGGAGGCTTAGTAATAGAGTCCCGTTTTACCCTTTGGGTACGAAACCCTAAAAAGGTTTTTATTTCAAGTAGACCTTTTCAGGCACTTTCAAAACATAACTAACCCTAGTTACGCGGTTCCAAAATGTCATTCTTATCGAAATAAAACGCCAAGAAACTCCATATGTCATTAAATACTTACAATAACTTGTACCTTACACATCCACAGGCTCTGGAAGAAGGGTCAAGGCAAGACCGGCGAGCGCACTCGCTGGCTGAACTCGCCCAACGTGTACCAGAAGGTGGAAGTGCTGGAGACCGGCACCAGCGACCCCAAGAAGATCACCAAGGTAGAATACCTGAGGCTCGAGGCCGAGTAGGGGGCTAGGGGGGGACACGACCGCTATACTGACTAACTTTTAAACTTTCGCGACTTGTACACATATTATAGACGACAAACGGTACTTATTCGCGATATGAAACGATATTTATTTTCTCCGGACGTTTCGATCGAGTTGCACCGACCGTGGTCACGGGTGGACACGTCGGGAGAAAAGATACCGTGTCTTATCGCGAATAAGTCCCAATTGTCGTCTTAAATATGTGTATACTGACATCTCTTAGTCATATCACTGCAGTTTAATAAAATAAATTAAATATCTCGGGACAATATCCACACACGACCATCTGATCCCAAGCTAAGCAGAGCTTGTGTTATGGTAATCAGACAGCTGATATACATATTATAGATAAATCACACCCAGACACAGAACAAATGATCGTGCTCATCACACAAACATTTGTCCTGGGTGGAAATTGAACCCACGACCTCCGGCTTAGCAGTCAGGGTCACTAACCACTAGACCAACCTCTCTTACACAACTGCAGTAATATTACTTTTAGAGGTGTTGGTAAGCTATAAGCTCTTGAACTATATCTTACTATTTTACTACGTTGATTTTGAGCAGTAGACTATACAATTTTTAACATAAAATATTGATTGAATGAATTGGAGAAATATACCTAACTTGTCTACAGATTCAGAATAAGGAAGTTTTTTGGTACTTCTGATTGAAATGCTTATATAATAAGTAAGATATAGTTCGACGGCCAACACGTAGGGAACATCCAGTCGGTATACACATAACATATTATGTATACATGTAGCATATACTTATTGCTCATAAAACGCTGTAGCAATAGTACTACATAATATCCTCTACGGTAATCAAATAAAGCAAATTTCTGTATCAAGATACAAGCCATTATATACCCACCGTTGTTTACCCGACTGCTTTAAAAGAAGGGTGATGTTTTTATTATACTTTTCTGCCATAACACACAAATCTATGCTAATATTATAAAGAAGTAAAGTTTGTGACATTGTAAGGGATAATCTCAAGATCTACTGAAGCGATTTTGGAAATTCTTTTACCAATAGAAAGTGCACATTATTTGTGAATGTCATGTCATAAGCTAGGTTTCAGCTAGTCTTACATACATACATAAATAGTTAAGTATATGCTACCTATATACATATACGTTGTACCGACGTACGTTAGACAGAGAGAGCGATATATCGCGTGTCTACTCGCACTTGTAAGGGGTGGAGTTTGTGTTGCCTTCGAAGTTTGAGTGTCGTTCACTCGTTCAATCATTCGTTTGATCAAACTATGCTATGATTTTTTAATATGACTAAGGATTCTATATACAATTTTAACCTTTTGTAATATTATTCGATGCTTAAAATATAAAATTTCGTTGATAAAGACGAGTGAATATTTCGAGGTTTGAGTTTGTTATTTTCTTCATCTTATATTATGATTGAAGTATTACCTGGTATCACAGTTTCTTCCGACCGCGGGCCTTTGACGTGGCATCCTATAGTACTAGGACCAGTGTCGTCAAATTTGTCACAAATGTAGGAAATATTTAAGCGATTCGATCAGAGTCAATGCTTGCAAGCAAATGATACTAGTCTATGTGAACTATTTGACACTGCTAACTGTAATATAAGACTTCAAATACATCTCAAAATTGAGAAAAAATATAACTTTTTTCAAGCTTCAAATGTTTATTACGATCATGAGTAAATACTTAGGATGTTATAGAAAGTAAAAGTACATGCATGATACCCTGTTAGGGCGCAGCAACACAGTTTAAATATAAAATCATAACATAGTTTGATGGAACAATATTGATTATAAAGAATCTATCCATGTTAGGTAGTCCTGTCTGAATATTCGCATTTATTAGAGGCTTAAAGTGTACCTAAACAGGTGCACTAAATATCTAAATTATTTCCAAAATTATATTAGAACATAGTACATGAAGAAAATCAATAAAAAAAGTACACAAACTTGTCTATGTCGTATCGATAGATTTTGGTTAACCGACTTTGCAGAGTTGTATGGCCTCATACAAAGTTGTATGAGATTTTTTCTGTCGGAATAAACATGCTTTCTAAAAGAAAGTTGTTGATTTCCACACATAAAAACGACGCTATATAAAACGATGTAACATACAAAACACTTACAACTTTAGAAAAGTCGGTTAACCGTCTGATCATGATTATCGTCGTCACAATTAGTCTCAACAATATTATATATAATGAATATGTACTAACTAATATTATATTTATCTAACATAGAGATTTATTATTCAAATCGTTCCAAAATATTTTTAAAGGCAACATTTATAAAATACTAAAACTATTAAAATGGTGGACTTGAATTAATTTATTATCCAAGCAACTGCAGTAAGCTACTAAAGTTTGAATAAACGTTGAATACGCAGACATATCCACAATCAAAATCTATTGCGTAGGTACTAAAATAAAATCGATTGATCAAAAATAAATAAGAATATAAATTGAATTATTCACAAATATTTGGTTAAAACAACCATGGAAAGCTAAAGTCATTTTCCAAGCAATGCCTAAACAAAGAAATTTCAAATCAATATGGGATCCGTTTTAAGCATACAAAAGTCTTATCTAGCCTTTTAAAGTATTTTGGATGACGTAACATATATTTAGTGATCTTATTTATAACTATCGGTTGTATCAAATTAGTAAGTACATATAGTACTGTTGTGTTTTGTCATTCATATTTATATAAAGTGGTGTTTTGTCCTGCATTATACTAGGGCAAGTTTTATAGCTAGATCTGTGTGATATTTGATCTAGACCTAAGATCACACATAGCTAGCTATATGAAACCTAAACTGTTGTAGATTGGAAACATTCTATGGTCCTAATAAACTGTACCAATGTTAAAAAAATGTCTTAACACTACCAAAAATGACAATTTGATAATTGGTTTTGATGTTAATAAGGGAAAAATACGTAATAATAATGACTTTGAAGATTAAAGTTCTCAACAAGGCCTCTGAATGTTGGACCTGTGTCCCCGTGTAAGCCTTTAAAACGGACCGGGTATCTTCCCTTGAAGTTAGCCCGTGAATTAAATCACTTTGATTTTCCATCTTATTTTTATCATTAAAGTTGTAATATAACAACAGAAATCTTAAAAAAAATATTTATAATTACTAATAGGCTTCTAATAAATAATTTGTATGTATACATGCAGGACAAAACACCATACAATACTTTGTCAACCATCCTTCCCATATAACGTAGGACATTCCAATTTTACTATTTCTTTTATCTTTAATTCTTTACTTTTTACCTTTATTGGGGATTTTGGTATCTAGTGGCGTTTATATTATTATATTATATGTTTTTAACAATATTGCTATGTGTGTATTGTGTTTACACTATGACATTACTGAGTGGTACTAGTTTCTTGATTGACGCAGTTTGAAATGTCAGCTA
The DNA here is from genome assembly GCA_941860345.1 of Chrysodeixis includens. Classification (NCBI taxonomy): domain Eukaryota; kingdom Metazoa; phylum Arthropoda; class Insecta; order Lepidoptera; family Noctuidae; genus Chrysodeixis; species Chrysodeixis includens. The sequence continues at coordinate 3,307,018 of OW796118.1, read as the reverse complement.
TAGTTTAGATATGGATAGCGAGTATGTTAATGGCATTTGGTAACTTTTAACTGCTTTATTAACTGGTGAAGATTTCAAAGTTCACTTTCAAGTTTTTGGCATTAAATAGTTTAAAAATGATTTATTTCAACGCAGTTAAGAGCAAATAAAACTAAAGTTTGAAGTACAATTTGATGAGATAAAAACTGTTACTACAGTAAACAGAACTTATAGTTATTGTTAAGGCATTCGCTATTCCTATCGAAACTGCAAGCTGGTGTTTATAATGCTACAAGGATCTTTTGGCACGCGGCCGAAATCAGAACTAATGCCGTCATATATAACAAACCATCACTTTTGACAGACAGTTGAGTTGATACTTACGAATGCACACCAACGTCCTCATGTTAATGTCATCCACGTGCCGAAAGATCCTTGTAGCTCTATACTACTATCTCTTACCTATCATACTGTCTTTGTCTTTACAAGTGGAATATAAAGACAGATATACATTTCTAAACGCCACTGAGTAAACTGTCGTAGTGTAAAAACATTGTTCTTCTGGTTTTCGACTTGTTGCTATAGTAATTCAAATGTTAACCATAATTCAAAATAGTCGGTAGTTATAAGTTTCAAATATGAATATCTCGTCGCCTATCGTCACGTCTTAAAGTAATATTATAACAGTTGTGAGAGAGAGAGAACTACACGGCATAGTGCGGCGTCTTTCTCACACAATTGATGTAATTAATGATTTTAAACTTACGCGACTTGTACACTTATGATTTTTATTTGATATTTCTTTTCTCCCGACGTTTCGATCGAGTTGCACAGACCGTGGTCACGCTTGGACTGATCGGACCACGATCTGTGCAACTCGATCGAAACGTCGGGAGAAAAGAATTATCAAATTATATCGTGAATAAGTCCCGTTTGTCGTCTAAAATAACTGTTGTAATATTACTTGAAAGTCGTGGCGATAGGTCCTCTGAGCACCGAGTGTCTGCGTGCTCAAAACGGCTCAAAAAAACAACTTTTTTCTATATATTTCTGTTTTTTTATTCAATTTACACTAAAAGATATAAATCATCGAAATCTTTAGACTATATGTAAGAGTATATTTTATTCAGATATTAATATATTATGATGTGTTCTGTATAATTGCTTGCTAATGTGTGATTTTTTATTTGGATTTTTAAATACGTCCCGTTCTTTTTTAATTTTTCGGCAAAAACTTTTAGTTTATACGTAATTTATGGCCGGTTTTTTTAAGATATTTTTTTTATATTTAGCTTTTTTAAGGTGTAATGGAAATAGGTGGTTATATTTAAAATACTATTTCAGTTTATTGGCAATGAATAATTTTCTATAAGTATAGTCAATTCTGATAAAAAATAGTTTTTTTTTTTCTATCAGTGTACAAAGTTTAAGTCAAAAACAATTTATGTTTAGCTTACAATATCAGGAATATTTCATAACAGCTTCAGGAATTTCACATAAGGAATCTACTGCAACTGTTTGGTCGTGTATACATGTTTTTGCTCGTGACTGCACTTGGATTGAGTGATCTTTTTAAATTTCATAGTGAAATTGTTCCAAGTTTTTGTAAAACACTTGCTTTCTCATAGAAAATAGTTTTTTTCCTATACTAGAGCAGTATTTCTAATATAATCACATATTTCTATCACCAATAAAAGTTTTTGCCTTCGACGGGACGTTAAAACAATGCTTATTAAAATGTGCTTTCTAGATATGTTACGAGAATCAATTAAAATATATTAAAATTAAAAATATTACAAAATATATAACGATTCTAATTTTCTCGCACTCACATACAATGAAATGCTTTTGACTAGAATTTCTTAAAACATTTTTCGTGTTTCTAATGTATATGTCACCGACATATAACAAGATCCGTTTGTTTATCTTTTAGATTAATAGATAGATCCTTAAGTTTTAGATTCTAAACGAAAGATAAATTGAATTATTTTACGCCAAAATTTTCGCAATGCAATAACCAAACGTTGATTGTATCGAAATCTATGGATACAAGCATTGTCACTATGAACATTAACCAATCAGAGAGCAGTGTGTTATTTTAAGTATTTCAAAGATGCGTATATTTAAAAGAGCTTCTGTGATTGGTCGTACTATATGGAATTTGACGAATAGATATCCGTTAGTTTATAAATTTACCGTATGATATCGTAAATTGATAAATTTACAAAAATGTAAAAATAATACAATTTATCTCTCGTTTAGAATACTACGAAAGTTTATAAACTTGTAAATGGATAAACTTACATATCTTGTTATTTGTCCGGTGACATATATTTTGTTTATTTTTGTTACTAATATGATAATGTTTTGCAGTGGGTGGACGCTAACAACGACGAGGTAATTTTGACGAACATTTATAATTAATTAATAATCTATTTTTCTTTAATTATTTTTTGATGTAATTCTATGACTTTTTGTGTGTGATCGGTAGGGTAGCTTATAGGTATATGTGTATTATATATTTTGGTCTTCTTTGTGTATACGTCTATTATTTCAGATATATATTTTATTGCATTAGTACGTAAATCTTAAAGAAATCAGTATAGTTCCTTTAACGTTCTTTTGAGTGACATTTTTAAGAGCCAAAAAATAATGGTTGATAATAATAAAATCCCAGTTTTATCAATTATTTAATGTTCATTAAACACTATGGTCATATTAAGTCACATAAGATTATTATGAAAAGCTAGCAAATACTTTACTCAATGCTTTGCTGATAATTTAAGTTGTGAATTCAGTATTCAAGAAAATACAGGCTTCAAGAACAAGATTTTGATAAAATACACTTTATTATGTCATTCTGTATTCTCACAGTTCTATAGTTTACAACTAGACTACATTTTGGTCCTATTTTCTATTTATTTCTCTACTGTTCCTAATTTCACTCATACAGAAAATCTATTGTATGTTACAACCACTAAACAAACATACTAGCTATATCTTATACATGAAATGTCTATTTCACAATGTTAGTTACCGTACTTCTTCGAAACTTGACCGATTCTCTTGAAATTTTGTAAATGCATTCAGTAGGTCTGAGAATCGGCCAACATCTATTTTTCAACTCATTTTTTTTAACAGTTTCTAGTAGTAATATATCATACACACACAAGCCATACAATTACGTCATCACTCTTCTTTTCTCATCTCTCTCGCTTCTTTAACAACGGGTCTGGTCTGTGACGTCACTAGTCCAAATTACCACTTGTATGTTTGTCTGTACATCTATAACAAGACAACTTATTATATATTAATGTTATTAATGGTGAAGCCAACAGCATTTCATTACGATCCCTGGTCTATTGTTACATCGAGTCTGTACAGTGTTTTTTTTTTAATTGGTAGCAATGTTGCCACATGTAAAATTTCCTATCCTTGCACGACCTTTTTTCTCCATTTTTTTTCCTGCCCGTGACTCCTTTTTTTTCGCACAATGAAGAGGAATTAAGATATTTTTCCTTTTTTTTTTTCATGTTATTTTTCTCGGGTCAGTTGATAGAGATATTATTATAATGCTGTTTTTTTTTGTTAGGTTCTTGCGATTTCCTTGATTCAGCGGTTAGATTCTTTTCTTAGAAAATGCTTGACCCTTTTTGATGCAAGCAGTGAAATTAATAGCTTTGGGAAAATGATTTGCTTTGCATGGTCACGTGTATGTCTGCTTGCTCTAAATGCGTAGAATGTTAAACTGTACATGCTCGATGTATCACCAGGACGTTTGAGAAAAAATTGAGCCGTTTTTATTTTTCTATTTTTTTTTCTTCACTTTTTCCGCACACTTTTTTTTCTATTTTTTCTTAATATAAATGCCACCTTACCACATCCTCTGACTAACCCCTTTTTAAAGCGAATATCAATAAATATGATTTTCATTTAAATTGTATTCATTGCGACTCGCTAGACATGTTGGCAACATTTTTACTAATTTTCTTTTTTTCTCTTTTTTTTCTATCACGAATGGTGACCCCGACAACGGAATAATATAAAAAAAAACACTTTACAAATTGGAAAACAATGAACAAATATGAAAATATGATGATTGAAAAAATCCGTTGGTATTGAATAACCACGGTTTGGTCCCCTCGGCTATCGGTTGTGGTCCCTGGCGGGTCGGGACCACAGTGGGTGCAGGACGGGTCCCCGGCGCACTCGAGCACTCCCGTCAAGATCGACACGCTACAGTTCGTGCCCAAGAACACCAACCCCAAGGAGTTTAAGGCTTTACAGCAACAGGTATGTTTAAACAATCCTAATTTTACCAACTGAAATTAAAATTGTAATTGAAATCATTTATTCTGTAAGTAGGACATTTTTATCACTTTTACATAGCATCAATATGTTTCGAGCTCGCTGGATTCGACATTTCCTAACTGACTATCCTGAAAAGAAATGTCGAAACAAACTCAACTGCTTCAGAAAGTTACTTTTACACATGTTTTGAACAATATTCAGTCTTATTCGCGATGTAATTCGATATTTCTTTTCTCCCGACGTTTTGGACGAGTTGCACAGACCGTGGTCACGGCTGGACTGACTATCGCCAATAAGACGTTTGTCGTAGGTATAAAATATGTGTCTCAGAAGGGTAATATGTTAAGACTGCAAGGAGCTAAGTATGAGTACTGTATGTAATGGGTTCGATCCCCGCACAAGACAAGTACCTATCTTGTTTTATCTAGGTGTCTTTGCGTAAGTGATTTAAAAGTTTAATTAATTAAAATACACTAGGATTATATTTTTTTGCGGCCAAATTAATTAAATTCATTTGACTTCAATGTTTTCATTTTATTCATATCCACCGGAACTACATGGTATCTTTGTAATGGGATAAACTAAAGTTAATAGAATAAGAATTCAATTTCTGCATTGTTATTCATTCAATGGACATCCATGAATTGTCCCATTATATGCAAAAATTGCTGCCTACAATAGTCTGCTTGTTGCATTTCGGTTTCGTATGGAAGTTTAGACGTACATTTAAATTTAAAAATACATTTGACGCACCTAAAAAAAAACGTCTTACAAAAAATATGCAGAAATACTAAACACTTATGATAGGAATCTATTAGCAAAAGGAGTTTTCTCTGCTAATGCTTTAGAGGAACCTGCACACATTGTTACTCCCTAAACTGTGAGATGTGCGGTGTTTGTAAGTATGGATAGACAGTTAGTCTTTCAAGCTCAAACGACTGGAGAAATTCGAATGAAATTTGCTACTGATCAAAATAGAATAGAATATCTGTATTTTTAGGAATGTGTAGGAGTAGTATGTAAGAAGTATGTGTATGTATTAGGAAAATGACACCCTGGATATGTGTTAATAGGCTTTATAACCTACAGCATCAGACGGGGGTATTGTTTTGTAGGTGTAACTGACGTTCATGCGGGCCCAGCTGCGGGCAACAGGTTGTATAATATGTAATAATGTTGTAGATAAAGGAGAACCGCCGCGCGGACAAGATCAGCGCGGGCCCGCAGTCGCACATCCTGGAGGGCGTGACGTGGGACGAGGCCAGCAAGCTGATAGGCGAGGACGCCGCCAACACACACACCGGGGACCACGTCGTCAGCCATCAGGTCAGTGACCACTGCTGGGCAAAACCCCCACTGCTGGGCAAAACCTGTGCCCTTTGTTTATGTCATTCTCGATTTCAAACTTTCGCGACTTGTACACATATTTTAGACGACAAACGGGACTTATTTGCGATACAAAACGTTATTTCTTTTCTCTCGACGTTTCGGTCGAGTTGCACCGACCGTGGACTGATGGACTGATGGGTGGACTGATCATCGGGTCGGTGCAACTCGACCGAAACGTCGGGAGAAAAGAAATAACGTTTTATATCGCGAATAAGTCCCGTTTGTCGTCTTAAATATACGCTTACCTTGACACTAGATGTCGTTGTAACTGTGTAACGTTTGCGGTTAGGTGCTAATGGGCGCGGCGTCGAAGGGTATAATCCAGCGCGGCTACCAGCACAACGCGGCCGTGTACAGCGCGCCCTACGCCCGCAACCCCTTCGACCACGTCACCGACACCGACATCGACGAGTACAAGCGCACCGTCGAGCGCAAGCAGCGCAGCGACTGTGAGTATACACGTTCATACCCCTGCCCTTCTCATCATTCCCCTGCCCTTATCCCAATTATTATGATTTGGGGTCGGCGCAACACGTCTCACGTGTCGCTTAAAGTTTTGGCAATGGTTTTATAGTCGGCCGCCTGCCTGACACTAACCCTCTTTGGGAATGCGATTGTTGGTTGTTTACCCGCCACCATTCGGGTGACCCAAGGTGGTTGGTACAGGGCACTGGGTCTTAAGGTCCATTAGTCGCCTTTTACGACACCCAGTGGAGGATATGGGGTGGTGCTATTCTTTACATCCGGACACCACACGGACGATTCCCCTGCCCTTCTCCCAATTATTATTCGGGGTTGGCGCAGCATGTCTTCTTCCTCCACACGTTCCTATCTGACGTCATCTCGCAAGTCACACTCTTTGCCACATCATCTTTCACACAATCCATCCATCGTTCCTTTGGTCGTCCTCTTCCCCTATATCCATCCACATTCACGTCCAGCACCTTCCTAACCACGTGATTCTCTCCTTTCCGCATGACATGTCCATACCATGACAACCGGTTACCACGAAGTTTTTCTGTTACCGGTGCCACTTTGTGTGCTACACTGTGAGTACACACAACTACAGCTTATAATGAAGTGATAAGGCGTACATAGGTGGAATTTAAACGGTTTAGGATGAGTGTGAGAGTGATGTGTGGACAGCCGGGGCTGCGGGATGTTCGTAAGAGTTACCGCTCGCCCGGCACCCAAAGGGCTCCAGGAGGAACATAGTGGGTTTTAGTCAGTAAAAGTCTGACACTCCCTCCCGCTGCACCCACAGCGAGAGGGGGCATTTGATGGGGGATTAGAATGATTTGAAGTGCTATTTGTATAGTTGAGTATAATGGCGTGTTGGAGTGTAAGTTGTGTAGTGACTGTTAATCGAGCGATAATTTTAGTGCTAAAACAAATATGAGGATGATTTGAATGATATTGCAAACAAATATAATAAAGAGTAAGTTCTATAGTGACTATAAGTCGAGCAGTAATTTTAGTGCCACACTAAATATGCAGGGAGTATATTGAAACCTCTTGACCTCAGACTAACAGATTCTCTGACTAACATCTAACTGGTTATGCCTGTCCCTGCCTGCAGACGACACGGACCTGTCGGAGTCGGAGGCGATCAGCGCGGCGCAGGTGACGTCCCCCGCCAGCGCGCCCTCCGAGACCGAGGACGAGTCGCGCGACGGTACGCAAACACATACATACATATAATACCATTAGATAGACATACACTACTCGCTATTTAACTGAATTTGTGCCCTACCTTTACATATACACTACTTTCTATTTAATTTCAAATTTCGTTATCTAGACACTACTGTGCATCTCACACTATGTAACTACCCTTATTACGCTTTAAATATGTCGAAAAACCATTCTCGAGTTTCGGCGAAACATAATTTTGTTACACTTTAATGTCAAGTGTAACTATAAAATCAGAAACATCTTTCCTGTGCCATATACATAGATTGGTCACGTTTGCTTTCATGAATAAATAGCATTTTATTTGGTTTAGTTCCTTGTTGTTCCATTTAATCTAAATTATCCAAAACATAATGCAATTAAAAAAACAAGCTTAAATCTCTATTCAGTAGCACTTAGTAGCATATCCACATCGGTTTGTAATTAAACACCATTATTTGACTACAATCTGTATAATATACTATTACAGAGCACCGCGTGCTGAGAATAGAGACCAAGCAGGCGCCCGTACGCAGCCAGCCCGAGGTCGTGCTCAGCGATGGTGAGTACATACAAACACACACACAGATACACAACCCAAAAGACTCACAGAGAAGACTGGCCTTTTATTACTACATATTGTGTACAATATGCATATAAAAATGTCAGTCTTACACAGCTGCCCGTCCACCGGAGCAAAGCATACACTTTTGTCGTGCCCGACAGGGTTCATATAGTATACCTAACATAAGACCTATTTATACATTGTGGAGAGTAAATAAAGTATTGAGTAAGTAAGCTAGGTTGTAAAGCGAAGAAACTGGGATATAATAATATTAAAACAATAGGATTGCAATCTCTGCTCTTTGCAATCCATTGGTTACTATTTTTCCGTTTCTAAGCTCCGGTGGATAGGCAAGCTAAGCATGTTGTTATTAGGCAAAGATATACAGTATAACTAACCCCTGGTTTCTCAAATACGATTTTAAACTTTCGCGACTTGTACACATATTTTAGACGACAAACGGGACTTATTCGCGATATACAACGATATTTCTTGTCTCCCGACGTTTCGATCGAGTTGCACCGACCGTGGTCACGGGTGCAACTCGATCGAAACGTCGCGGGAGAAAAGAAATATCGTTGTATATCGCGAATAAGTTCTCAAATACGTATCAACACAAAAATTTGTTAATCGTCAGTCGAATCTCATGTTAAGCTCTGTGATTGGTTGTAAGTTTTATGGTCAACCAATCACAGTTCTATCAGTTGATTTGACAGCAGATTCAATTGATCAGCCTTCCAGAAACTAGGGGTTATTTATTTCAGACTATACTTTGCCCCCGGTTTTGCCTGCTCGTCAAGGCATGTGTATCTTGGTTTTATCCCATTTTTTTTCTACGAAAATGTATCTTTTGTTATATTTGGGTATAGTAGTTCAGTACTGATTTAATTTTGATTGCATTTTTGCATGGATTGGTTGGCATTTTGGTCTGTGCATGTTGGGAAAATAACGGGCGTTTTAATGGGAAAATTTCTGAAATTGAAATAAAATTCAAAATTATATAATTTTTTTAGAAAATCTTTATACAAAGTGCTGGGCTACTGCACCGATTATGTTTTAGTTTCTTATAAAAATAGCCTTCTAGTGTTTTTCTTAATCTCAGTTTAGACATTTATCTTTTACGAATTTAAAAATATACATTTCATTCTTATATGTTCCATATTACATTTAATATCAAATAAAAAAAATGTTTAATTAAGTCGCATAATACACGAATTCTTAGAGGTATTACTTAACTTGCAAAAGCAAAGCTACAACAAAAATCTTGCAAAAGCGCTGCCAAAGACAAAAAATTGTCAATGTTGACGCAAAACAATTGCTATCGCTTTGCAATTGGATGTTAGGTTATCGTTGCTAAGTCAATGCGATACGACAAAAAATATTGTCAAAATCAAAAAGTTTTTATTTTGAGTAGGCCTTTTCGGGCACTTTCTAAACTGACTATTTGTGCGGTTATGTCGGAACATTAAATGTAGTATGGAATGTATGAGTACTAGACTCCCATGCATGTGTATGACCCTCATTCATATTGTAGTGGACACAACGGACTTCTTGAACTCGGAGCGCGCTCACGCTGACAGGACGAAAGGTTAGTCTTAGCTAATGTAGTCAGAACTAATATATTAGGTCGGGGAAAAAGTCCTCGCATTATACTATGTATGAACTTGTAATAAAATCTTTCTCTCTCTAATAAAATTAGAATTTGGAATTATGTTCTTTAATATTTTAACTTTCAATTATACCAAAACCAGCTAGATACAAATACTATAGCCAAAAGATTTTATTACAAGTTCATACATACTATAATGAGAAAAGACATTTTCCCCGACCTATTATAAGTGCTTTTATACACTAAGCCATAGTTGACGTGTGTATAGAGGGGCTTAGAAAATTGTAATTTGTAGATTGTATTGATTTATGTTTTACTAATCTTTCTCTTTTAGTTAAAATATAGTTTTGATATACCATTTGCATAAGTTGATATTGTTGCGACTTGTATAAATATTTTATTTAGACAATAATCGCGTCTTATTCGCGATGTAATTTGATACTTCTTTTCTCAATTTAAGATATTTTTGTTACTTGTATGTGTTTTGAAATCAATTCTTAGTTAATTTACTTTTAACTTTTGCGAATGGTTATTAATATTGTTAACGGTGATAGTTTCCTGACTAACAATTTTGTAATTTAATACATTTGTCAGTAACTTTATTTGTATTATGTTCTAACCTTGTTGCTATTATACAAATGTGTTTGTTATGAAGCTACAACCTGTCAAATATGTTTCTAATTGCTTTTTTTTCTTACTAATGCTTTCTTTTCTAATCTTTTTCTTCCCAATAATTATATAAAAAAGAAATTAAAATTAACTAAAAAATCGTTTGAAAATCCACGTATTATTAAAAGTTTGCCATAATAATATATAGTGACGTGGTGATACCACCTTGTCTTCTAGTCGTGGTTAGACTGTTTAAAGCATACCACTAGTCTTGTGGTTATACCACTCTGGTAGTATTTAAACCATTTAAAGTGTTGTGATACCACTCGATGTCCCGTAATATTTCACCATGGAGAAGCAAGCCATACTGCGTTAGTAAGATATTGTATAGTAAAGTCTTTTGGTATAAAGTACCCGGGCGGGATCCGAACCTGCTGTCGGACTCGGAGGTGTTCCTAGACGCCGCGCCGTCGCCGCCGACGTCCGGCCCTACTTCTCCAGTGCAGAGGGTCGTTATCAGAGGTGAGGATAGCGGGGTATAGGGAGGATAAATACATGAAGTTAGTAAAGGTATGGGAGAAGTATGAGCGTGGAAGATGAGTGAGAACAGATCTCAGTGGCACTTGGAGAGGCTTATGTCCAGCTGTGGACTGCGATAGGCTAATGATGATGATGTGGATGGGTGAAATATCGAGTAATTGGCGTGTGAATGAAGAACTAGTTGTGAATGGAAACGTGGTAAGGGCGAGTAACTTAACTGTTGTAGTTACAGCAAAATGTTCAAGAGACATTCCCTAACTTTTTAAGGTATTCTGATTTGCATTCACTGATTTGGTAAAAATCTTGTGTTAACAAAAAACATGCAAAATGTCCATGTTTTGTGCTTATTGATTCCATTTCATGTGGGTACTATTTTAAAATTTGAGTACTCGGATAGACATTATTCGCCAAAATCTATGAATGAATGTACAAATATGATGAGTGAAATGTGAGAATGAAAGAATTATATGATTGTATATCAAACTTTTTCCTAAGACTATCGTTAAAACATCGGTCAGTTCTATCGTTATATTCAACCTCCTCCATTTCCACACGAAGCGGCCTCGCACCCGCCGCAAGTGTGGTCTGAGGACGAGGTGTTCGAGTCGCGCGGCGTGACGTCATCACACCCGCGGCCCGTGCACGTCGCGCCCGCACAACAGACCGTCACACAGCCCGCTGTGGCTAGAGGTGGGGTTACCTACAAGACTAGAACAATTTGTACGCAGAGAGAAAGTCAAAAATCATCATCATCTTCCTGCCCTCATCCCATTTTACTTTTTTTTCCCGTGGTGAAACGCTAATGACTTCAACCCACGCCTGGGAAAGGCGTGGGGATATGTCAGACTCTCACCGACTAAAAACACCCCGGGCCCCTTCTACTACCTAAGCCAGCGTCACGGAATCGCTCGCGCATGCTCTGCGTGACCCTGACTGATCCCATTTTACTTGGGGTCGGCGTTTTTTTTCTTCCATTCTCCTCTATCAGAAAAAATCAAAATCGAAAGTCATTTATTCAACTTAGGCTACAATGTAGCACCTTTCGAACGTCTAATTAATAAGACAGCACTCCATCGCCCACCCTTCACCGCTTCCTGTGCTCTCGCTGCGGGAGAAGAAACGGTCCAACAAACGCCCCAGTAGCACGCTGTCTTTTTTTTCCATCCATGTCATTCAACGTGGTATAGAACGCCACGCCAATGACTACTAGCACGACGTGTCGTCCCCGCGAACGTTTTTCAACATTACTTGCACAAAGACACCCAGACTCACTGGGTGTCACTGTGCTTGTAGATTGAAAATCCGTGAAACCCCACAGCGATACAAAGATAAAAATAAAATCTATCACTTCGTTTCGATCTGCGTACAAATTGTTTAGATCCATCCAGAGTCCTTCCTCGGGAGATTCGGTGGTCGAAGGGTTTTATTATTTGTGAAGCTCTATATTGCTAGTTTTAGGAAAGGTTGTTTGATTGTGGTTAAGGCTCTATGTGATCATCTGACACCATTACTGTTGCTAGTGGCTCGTTTTATGCGGATACAAATAGGGAATAGCGGCTAGGGAGGGGTAAGCTTTCATATCAAGTCTCCATTGCTTCCACCTGTCTGTCGGTCGAATAGGCCCCCAGTGTTGTGTATTGTCTAACATTCATTGTGGTTATAACTCGTTGCTCATTCTCATTCAAATAAATCGTTCGTTTTTGTCCAATTCATCGGCCTTGCTAGATTTTGTTGCGTGATGTCTTGGGTTCGATACGTTTAAACTAGACCAAAATAAAAAAGCAAAAATACTATAATTATTAAATAAATAACTATTATTTCTTCTATGTATTCTATATTTCTTTCTACTGTCTATTACTTGCTGTGTAGATAAATTAATACTGTAACGTCTATTTCTAATTAAATACTTATTAGATACTAACGGTTAATTACAATTATCAAATATTTAATGACAAAAGCTAAAACGGATTTTACAACTATTGTGCACTTTAGACGTTAAAGTATCCAAAACTGTAAACTATCCGTAGCGTAGCACTTACGTAGCACCGTAGCACCGTAGCGTCCGTAGCACGTTAACCCCCGCACTACCTAACCCCCACGCTAACCCTTACAGGTACAGAAGACAAAGAAGCCCCCTCTAAAGGTCCCAAACGTGAATACTCGCGCTCTCCCAACTTCGATACCCTCACTCGCAACTTCGAGTCCCCCCGCAAGGGGCCCAAGTGTAAGGTCTCACTGACCACTAGGCTAGGTCCCACGCAAGAAGCGGGGAACGAAAGCAGTAGGTCCAGTCTGTACTCCATCCCCTCCATAGAGTGGGACGGACGATGTAAGTCCGACTTCGGCCTTAGGACCAGGTCTCTGACACGAAAAAATAGCAAATTATTCCGCACGCAGTCACACAGCGGGTTCATCAACTCATACATTAAAGACCCCGAACCAAAGCATTACCATGTCCCCCGGTGCCGCTCGTGTGGAGCTACTAACGTTTCCTACGCGTTCGAGTTAAGTAAGATGGAGAAATGTAAGAAAAAACACAATTCCTTATATTTTTCCGTTGATAACATACACCAGAAATGTTCAGAGGAAGATAGAGATGCGACTTATGTTAAGGTACAAGAGAAGTTCGTCCCTGTCTTCAAAGTCGAAAAGAAAGAGACGGAGTTCGTGGAAAGCCAAGAGTTTAATGAGGACAACTATATAGGAGATATAGGCAACTCTTTCTCGTCTGAGAACCAAACTGTTATAGAGAAAGACAGTGAAGACGCCACTGAGCCTACAGCGCAAACAAGTAATGTAGGAACAGAAACTGTTAAAGCTTTACAAACTTATACGGAAGATTATCAAACAGACGCGATAGACGATGTGAATAAAACTCTTGAGTCTATTGAAGGCGAGTATCACAGCTTCACAGATCTAGAGGAGTCCTACGAGAGTCCCGTCAAGGAACTTGTGGAGAAAGATATACGAGATTACTCCGTACCAATAGATTTCTACTGCGAGGACTACAAGGCCAGAGAGGACGCTAAGAAAAGCCCACTCAAAGTCAAAAACGTACTAGAACCGATATTAGAAGAATCTAAAAGCTCCTACGACGATTCTAACGTATCGAATGACAAAAAAGATGATATTATGGATAACATAGTAGGGGAAGTAGTCAATACAGCGGTGTTAGCCAGTCAATTGAAACTAGAGATAGCCAATACCAACGCTTGCAAAGTCACCACAGAAGCTCTCGTCGCAGAATGCGTGAATAGACAGGAATGCTACATGATAAACGAAGAAGGTTCAGCTATTAATGATCTAGAGAATAACAATAATAACCTCCAAACTGCAATTTTCATCTACGAACACGCGAAAGAACAAGAAATGATTGACAGTGTGTTCGATAATGTATTTGATATACTGTCGACGGAAAATGAACCGGATTATCTTAGCGTTAAGAGGCAGAATTCCTTGGCTAGCACTGTGAGTAGCAATGATAGGATTAGCTTCGATTCGACAGCCGAGTTCGAGAAATATGAAGCGGTTTCTGAAGTTATCAGTCTTATATTAAATAGGATTGATATAGTGGAAGCGGTTATGCCGATAAAAGATATATTTGTACCGAAACTCCAAGAGAAAGAAACACAAGTTAAAGACTTAGTCAAAGACAAATCCTTAGAAACTCACGAAATATTCTCCATCGCGAAGATAATTGAAGATATTGAGATGAATGTGTGCCTGAATGAGACAGTGCTTACGGAAACGAGCGAGACGGATATATCGCTACCGTACAAAGTGATCGAAGGAGTAGTCTACTACATATTTGATAGAGCAATGTTTATTGCTCTTGAAAAATTTAAAGGCAGCAAAAAAACTGCGAAACGGGTAATAACCGTCGCAGATTTCGAAGATATACTCTACACTGCTAAACCTATATTTGATATAGATGTAGATGTTAATATATACGAAAAGATAAACCAAGAGTTGTTAGCAGAGAAGTACCAAGAAGGATACGAACAGGACGTTCTCGAAACTTCTGTGGTTTTAGTACAAGAATGTATTCACCAAGTTACGGAGTTACTTGAGTGCGAACATGATGCCATCAAGAAGAGAACAGAAGAGAAAGAAGAAGAAGGGAATGTATGTAAGGATGTAATACTATATGATGGGAGTCAAATAAATGCTACGGTGCTATTGGAGAGACTAGCAGAGATAAGAGAAAAAAGAGAAAAGAAAGACTTAGTGGAAACGTTTCTAAATGAAACATTTGTAGAATCCAGTGACATGAATAACGCATTTCACGAAGACTTCAGCCAATCCGAAGATCCGACCATCTCCTCTCATATTGAAGATCTATTCGTTACTCCAGACGACCATTTCTCCCTAGAAACCAAAGACGCCGAACGCACTACATCACTAGACGAAGGCTTCGTACAAGATCACAACACTACTGACGATCAGATTAAAACTTTACCGAATATTCCTGAGGAAAATGATGTTACTACTCCTTTTAAAGAGGATTCCATTGAGTCTTCTAACGAACAGATCGTATTTTCTCCGGAATACAGAGATATAACGCACAGGGATTTAGATAACGAATATTATACTATAAGCGAGGAATCTCACACACAAAAAATGAAAGACGCCTTAAGCCGTTCCTCGTCCCCTAACAGACAACCGATATTCGAACTAACAGACTCTCCAATCAAAAACTCATCCAATCGCAGAGTTCTAAAAGACACAGATATAACATCTCCGTTTATCAAAAAGGCTAATGTCATATCCATGTCGCAAACTGAACATTCTGGTGGCGTTAAATACTGGTTGTCGTTCGACGAAAACTTGTCAGTCGAAAATGATAAACCGACAGTCGGACGTAGCGTGAAAAGCATTGATGACACCCTCCCAAGCTTTATATCAATCGATTTAGACGACGAAATCGATAACAAATCGAATGAGTTTTATGAAAAGGAAACTAATATGAATACTAAAAGATCGAGTGTATTGTTACCCGATTATGCTGAAAATGAGGTTAGCTTCCCTTCACCTAGTACTTCTAACATTGAATTCGCGACGTGCGAGTCTCGGATTGAAGGGAAACATGATAATCGGGATTATGAGAAACTCGATACGGTTTGCGAGAATTCTGAATCTGTGCCGCGAAAACGGCTATTATACGAGCTACATAGTAGGCCATCAAAACGTTTATATTCAAGCTGGCCTCCATTCGAAGACACGCTGTTCTATCAGATCATATCGAAGTTTAGGATGTCGGAGAGTTTTGATCCAAGCGACTTGGAAGTAACTAAGTTTGATGATGTGGAGTGAAAGAGACGGAAGATATTTTTGTGGATTTTTAGCGGATTTTTCGCGGGTTTTCTGTCAGTGACCTTGGTTCGTGATACAATGTTAGTTGTGGTCTAGTATAGTGCGTAACATGAATTTCAAATATGTAGGGGCCGTCCGTTAATCACGTAATTTAAACATTTTCTTCCCCCAATCTGCTGATAGGGGGTGAGATTTATGACTACCCCAGTCTCGATACTAACGTCACCTAGCATCATGTCTATTTAGAGTACCTACAAAGAATCTTAATATTTGTAGAACATTGTCTTTGAAAATAGGTGTAAAATGTTCTAAAATTAAGACCATGATATAAATAAATTCACCCCCATCTTCTTTCTACTTGTGATGACTCGTTTGAAACATTACGTGATTAATGGTCGGCTGCTAGGTATGTGTATCAGTTATCTGGTTACTGGCACAGGCTCTGCCTAGGGCGTCTGTGTAAAAAATATATATTTTTATAAGTAACTAGGGCTATTTAATGTTACTAATGATCTCATAATAACATATTTTCTGTTCATATCAATATCTTTAATAGAACATCAAAGATATGTCTCAAATATTACGCACCATGCTAGAACACACGATATAATGATCTATTTCAAAATGCAATTAATAAACATCTAGCGAACCTCTGTCAAACGATATTCGATCTTGTCTTAATACTAATAAAGTATAAATTAGGTAAACTGATTGTTGTTAAAGTAAATTAGGTCTTATAATGAACGGAACAGAGTAGGAATTCGTATGTAATGTAATAAAGGTAAGTGCTTTAATTATATGTATGAGTAATATCTTTATGAACGGTTAGTGTATACTTAAAGGTTAGTGTAGAATAACTAACATTCTGGTGTCAAACTTATGATTATGTTGACGATGTTAGTTCTTACCCCAATGCTAGGCTTAAAACAATGAAATTTCATACGGAGATAGATAAGTTAGGGAGCGGATTCTGTTGTATGCAAACTAAACTTGTTTTGTATTATTAGTATTGTAATAAATTAAGTAGTTGACTGGAGACTCAATACTTTTTCATAACTACAATATAGTAACCATTTTGTTTTTAATTTGATAATATGGCATTGATTTTTTTCTGAAATCAGTGTTTAAAGTGGGAAATATTTTCATATACAGCCCCCACACATTCGTTATAACTTAAAACGTTTAGAAAGTAGTATCTATTAATATTTCATACATTAATGAAAATCGAAGAAAGCATGAGACTCCCGTCTTTTCTCAAATATTGATCAACACAAAAATTTGGTAGTCGTCAGTCAAATCACATATTGAGCTCTGTGATTGGTTGTAAGTTTTACGGTCAACCAATCACAGTTCTATCAGTTGATTTGACAGCAGATTCAATTGATCAGCCTTCCAGAAACCGGGGGCTAATAACTGTTTGAAATTAATTGTTGATCGGCCAACATTTTCTGGTCTATTACTTTATTCTAAAGTTTGTTGCACATAACAATAGTAGTTATAGTTTAGGTTTTAAACAACAGAATCATCGCTCACATCATATAAAATGGATAGACAACAAATTAAATATATTTTTTATAAAAGCATGTTTTCATACGAATGTACTTATACTTAGTTTTCATTTCGTTTTTATTTCTTATGTAAGTTGTCATTTATTAAATACGTATTTTTCTTTAATACTAATATAATTATTTTTTATGTTGTTTAATAAAATTCATTCTTTTGTCATGTTTTGCATAGTCTCGGCTTGTGTTTGCTTGTAAA
Source organism: Chrysodeixis includens (assembly GCA_941860345.1). NCBI lineage: Eukaryota > Metazoa > Arthropoda > Insecta > Lepidoptera > Noctuidae > Chrysodeixis > Chrysodeixis includens. The sequence goes on along the minus strand of OW796118.1, from coordinate 3,289,271 downwards.
TGTTATGTATTAACACTGGCTTGTACTATAGTACTCTGGATTGGTGGCCGCTATTAAACTCTTGATTCAATTATGCCTTTTTTGGTGTTAATAAAGTATTTCTGTTGGTGACGAGAGTCGGAACTATTTTAAGGCTCAATTTTGTCAGTTTTTGTTACAATAATTGCGCTACTAGCGCCACTGTGACTGGAATTTGAAACTAAAATTATGTATCAAAATTCATCAAAGTTTTTTCACAGCAAAAGCTGACTATTTACCGTTATATTACTAGTAAGATTCCTGAATGGTTTAAATCGACAAAATAGTTGTAATGTTGTAATGATGGCCCAGACCACAGTATTATAATACAGGCCGGTATATATTAGGTTTTCGCGCCATGTCCTAAGCATATAAATGTTGTCAGCTAATAAAGTGTGTGTGTCTTGTAAACGATTTATTATTGTAGTGCTAGAGTCTTTATTTCTTTCTGATATTTTTCACAAGAGTCGCTTTTTGTCGTGGTAAAACGCTAATAACTTCAACCCACGCCGAGGGCACGGCGAGGGGATATGTCGGACTCCCACCGACCCAAAACACCCCGGTTCCCTTCTACTACCTAAGCCAGCGTCACGGGATCGCTCGCGCATGCTCTGCGTGACCCTGGCTAGTCGTTATAGAGTACTGCTTTTTTAATTGTTTCAAATACATATGTTAAATAAATGAAAAATTAATTTATCTTTACGTTACTAAAAATAAATTTCATACAAAATACTTAGTTTTAAAAAGTCATACATATTTGTCATTTCTCTCTCTTATTCTTATTTAAAACGAGCCTATATTTTTTTCCTTTGACAGTTTTTTTTTACGCTTTATTTCATTCTGTGTGTTTTCAATATATTTTTTTCTACTTTGTTTCGCCTTCCGTTTTGTGTTGCAATAACATTCGCTTTGCTGCGGCTTGCATGCTTAGCCGTCACGTGGTTCCGTCACCGACGCTTCGTGGTACTAACTCACACCGGTAAGTCGCACTTTATGGCACTAACACTATATACACTGCACTCAAACTACACGACATAGTAATTTTAGACTGCAAACGGGTCGAACTCGCGATGTACTCGATATTTTTCATCTCCCGACGTTTCGGCCGAATTGCACGGACCGTGGTCACGGGTGAACTGATGACGTATAATTATTTAGTTAGTACCTATACGACATATTGATTTTAGACGGTACACGGGTCTTACTCGCGATGTAATTTGATACTTCCTTTCTCCCGACGTTTCGGCCGAATTGCACGGACCGTGGTCACGGGTGAACTGATGACGTATAATTATTTAGTTAGTACCTATACGACATATTGATTTTAGACGGTACACGGGTCTTACTCGCGATGTAATTTGATACTTCCTTTCTCCCGACGTTTCGGCCGAATTGCACTGACCTTGGGTACGGGTGGACTAAAGACGGCGGGAGAAAAGAAATATCGAATTGGGTCTTATGAGTCGTGTAATGTAGCTGGGGACTTGAGAACGACTTAATTTTGAGTGTAGTTTGAGTAAGGTGTAATATTACTTGGTTTTGGCACTGTTTGTGAATGTTAAATATAATTGCATGGGTTTTGGTTTGGCATTTGGTTATTATAAGTTACTGTTTTTTTTTAAGGTTTTACTATTTAAGTTCTAGAAAAAGAGTATTTCTTAATTAGTGTGAAGCCATTTAATAAAAAATATTGATTATACAAAAAATTCCCTCAATTTTGTGTTCCCAACAGCAATATTGATCTTGTTATTTTTTACTATCTCTAACATAGTGAAATGCAATATAAAAATGAATATTGACTGTAATTTTTGTCCCAATCAAACAAAAAAAATGTGACTCCAAAATTTAAGTGACAATAAGCCTAATTTTGTCTCTCTTCCAATCATTCAAGTTTAACTATTATCACAAATCCAGTGCATACATTACTCCAGTCACTATAACACATAGTCTAGTATGACCTTCCTTTACCCTAGCATTACCTTGTGTTGTGTGTTACAGGTGAACACACTGTGAACGGCGACCACTCCGACGCTCACCAGAGCACGTTCTCTCACAGCAGTAAAGAGGTGAGCATTCTTCTTCCTGCCCTTATCCCATTTCACTTGGGGTCGGCGCAACACGTCTTCTAGACATGTTGCTTAAAGTTTTGGCTATGGTTTTATAGTCGGCCGCCTGCCTGACACTAACCCTCTTTGGGAATGCGATTGTTGGTGGTTTACCCGCCACCATTCGGGTCACCCAAGGTGCTTGGTACAGTGCACTGGGTCTTAAGGTCCATTAGTCGCCTTTTACGACATCCAGTGGAGGATATGGGGTGGTGCTATTCTTTATATCCGGACACCACACGGATCAGCATTAAAGAGGTGAGTAATATAATAATAATAATGTCTCCTGACTGATTCCGGCCACGGCGGCTAGTGTACTATGACACCAGCCAGCGAAGAGCATGTTATAGTGCACAAGCGTGTGCTAACACAGGTGCACTCTCTGTTCCTTTACTCTCATAGCGCGATGGGACGGCAATCCGACACGACCGGAGAGATCAGGTGCAGGACACAAATCTTACGTGCCTTACGAAACACGGAAGCTGTGATATTTATTTCTAAAACGCACACAACATTCGAAAAGTTGGTGCGCGCCGTGGGGATCGAACTCGAGACCTTTGACTTGGCAGTCCTATGGTCTTACCACTAGGCTATCAGGTTCATGACATAATATACATTGTTGGACGGGCATGTTGGTCTAGTGGTTAGTGGCCCTGACTGCTATACCGGAGGTCGTGGGTTCGATCCCCACCCAGGACAAAATAAATGTTTGTGTGATGACCACGATCATTTGTTCTGTGTCTGGAAGTAATTGATCTATAATATCTATAAGGTCGTCTAGTACTCTTTAAGTTAAGTTACTCTCGTATACTTCATTTGAGACTAGAGGGCGTTGTTTGAATGTCGAGGAAGATGTCTAAATACTTACATATTATAGATAAATTACACCCAGATATTACATATAATAAGTATGTTTTATCAGTAGACCAACAGGCAAACACGTTCCATTTGCATTCACAACTATAACGTACATCTATATCGCTCCAGGGCTCTCCCTCCAAGGAGGTGTCGACGGAGGACTCTCCCAAGAAGGACAAGAAGAAGAAGAAGGGCCTGCGGACGCCCTCCTTCCTCAAGAAGAAGAAGGAGAAGAAGAAGGCCAGCACGCCGCAGCCCGCCTAGAGGTGAGATAGAACTTGGTAGAAGGAACCTTGTAACTGCTAGGTAACTTTCATTAAAAGGATTCATACTTATACTCGTACTTAAATGATACAACGGTTTACTCACGCGTATTTATCAGGATAGCCCGACTAGTTTCGGACAGTTCGACTCGCGACCCCGCCGCCGCGTCAGCTCATGATTAAGGACTGCGGTTGGGTCCTTAACTAGTCGGGTTATGCCGATAAATACGCGTGAGTATACCATAGGAGTAAATGGCCAAATGGAGTAAATGGTCTCGGTGAATTCAAAATCAATCAAAATTAAAACATTTTTATTTCGAGTAGGCTTTCTCAGGAACTTTCAAAACTTAACTGACCGTACTTTTTGTTTGTGTTTCCCACAAATAAAAAAAAATGGGATGAAAAGAAGATGGCCTAATTTCAGAGCTCCAATACTCACAAAATTTTATAAGAATCGGTTAACCCTTTTCGGAGGAAAACATTGTGACACGAGAATTTTATATAATTATAAGTTTTGTATGTTTGTTCCAGATAATCCCACGAGTCTACACTGCCATTTCGCTTTCAGAATACTTGTAATGTTTTTGTAATAATAAGATTCCGCGCAGCCGGACCTAGCGTCCCGGTGGGCTGTACATACAGACAGACAGACAGCGGAGCGTTCGCCGATATATGTCGCTCATTTCACACTCAATCTTGGTACTAAACTGTGTTAGTGATTTTTTTTACTGTGTATAAGATGTTTTCCCCAATATTGTTGAATTTTTCCCAGTCGTGGGATTTTTTTCCCATTGGTGGGAATTTTTTCCCATGATTGGAAATTTTATATTATTTTTTGTACTCGTCTCGTTTTGTAGTTATTTTAATATATCTTTACAATACCTTCCATTTTGCCTAAAACTTCCCAGCTTGTTTTAAATGTTAATGTAAGTAGACACAGAGCGAACGCATCCCCCAACTCTATTAGCTTTACGACGCCGCACTTATGAATAAATTAATCTGTTTAATATAATGTAGTTATTTTTTACTCCAATTGTTACTAGAAAATAATATTAATTATACAAAAACAAACCACTCGTAGTACAAGATTTAATAGAGTGGCAACATTATAACAGACTTGCCAGTATTAAAAATGGTAGAAATTATCCAGTGTTCACATATACTTATATTTACAAAATAATGACGTCGTATTAGGTATACGTAACAAAATGGCTGCTAAGGTCACAGTAATATTATATGCAGGAATAGTATAAATAATATTAGTTTCTAATGTTTGGAGCGAGCGGCGGAACAGCGTACATGATACCCACCCACCGTCTGAGCGAGCGAGCGGAGCGAGGCCGAGCTGAGCGGAGCTGAGCTGAGCGGGCTGAGCTACACAAGGCACGTTAAAGCAATTTTTTTGGTGTAATGAGCAATTTGCACAGACTCGGCGAGTCTTTTGAATGTGGTTGAGTAATGCTCAACTGTGAGTGTCGCTAAAATAGAGCGGTTATTTATTATTTTGACGATCATTTTGACGAAATTCTGGATTTTTAACGCCTTGCCAATCAATACTTATGTCGAAACTTTTATTTTTTAATCTTTTTTTTTTAGTTTAGTTTTCTGACTGTGGACGAGTTTTATTAGGGATGGCGGTCTAGGCAGCTTGTTCATACGTTTAATATTTAATACATGCCCTACTTAAAAAAATGATGAGAGTAACATATTTCTGTCGAAAAACTGACTTACTATACGCTAGGAGGTGAATTTACCATGGGTCGCCATTATCGAAATCGATAAGGAGGACTATACAATATATGTTTGTATTTTTTTATTGATTTGATAATAGAAAAAGACGTATGTATCTAATGTTTTTTGGAAATCTATCTGACGGAGTATGTATTTTTTTTCTTATTATATGTTAAACGTATAACATTATTATAGAAAATACCGCCATAACTAACAAAAGTCGTTCCCTTACTGGTGCATCGTTTTACAATTTATTTTCATTTACTAGACGGCATATAATGCTTTCATGTAAAGAGGCGATTCTGGACGCGGTGCTATATCACAATAGTGTTGTCCACTGCTGGGCAACGGCCACTTTAGGTGAAACTAATATTAATAAAGAATAATATTCTAAAATAACACCGTCTATAGTAATATCTGTGAATATCCCACTGCTGGGCAAAGTCTCTGGTTGATGTGAAAGAAACTTATAGCTTTCACGACTAAAACACTCGACCGATGTTGATGAAATTTGGTATCGGTATAGCTTGAACATCAAGAATAGAATATCAGCTATAACAGAAATCTACCGTAGAATCTTGTTCACCGTATAGCCCTTATAAAAAAAATGGTAGAAAATAGTAGTTTTTGATTGTGATTGACCGCGTTCAGAGCCCTCTCGCCATTCGTGCTTTTAATAATTATATTGAAATAGATATATCGATTAATTAGGATGGTCTGATATTAATAAAATAATAGTATTTCCAAAATTAATCTTAAAATAAAACTGTCAGTCTTTTCATTTTTCTATGCATGTCATTTTAAAAATCGTTTTTTTTTTGTATTTTGTATTTGAAATCACGATCATCCTTAACGATTGATATTATTATAAATAAAACAAATATAATATATGTTAGCATTTTATGTAATATAAGTGTGAGCTGGCTAGCCTACTCTCTGTAGAATTAAATTATTATTTTTTTCTTTCATTTGTTTTTTCTATTTGGACGTAAAATGTTATGGTTGATTTGTCTTTGTAAAAATAAAATCTAATATTGTCTAACCGTAATTAACTAAGCGGTAATTTTAAACTAAGGTTTAAAGCTGTATGAAAATTGAATTAAATCAAATCGCAATAAATTCCATAAATATATTACAAAGTCGAATCGACCATACATACCAACCAGTACACAATATTTTGTTAATTTTAAAATCTTATTTTTAATAAACGTAAACTCTTATATTTTTTTATTGTACCCTTCTTTTTTTAGACCCACTTCGATTTGACATTACCTAGATAGTGTTCTAGTGTTGTTAAAATGACAAGTCGAATTGTTTTTTGGTTGCTGGCAACCCTTGACTACAGCTTGGTAGTGGGAGGCAGTCACAAATTATGCTATATACATTGAAGTCTTATATTCCATAAGATTTCTTCTGTAATTCTGATTTACCCACGAAATTAGGACTAGCACTGAGTAACTTATTTAACTGTAAAAATAGAAAACAAATTTCTCTTTCGATTTTAAAGATACGAAGAGAAAATATACTCTAATTTGAAAATTATAGTTAAAAAGGTTACTCAGTTACAAATAGTTTAAGTAGTGACCGGTTGCCGGTAGCCTGGCTGTCGTAACATAACTACGTAAAGGGAAGATGGACATGTTTAATGCAACCACTATATTTTCGTGTTTATTTTCTACGGAATATTATTATTTTAGTTGACAGTATATATATGTCCCCCCGTCACAACTCGCGGGCTAGTTTAAGATAGCTTAGTAAAGTTACGTTAATTGTATTGTGTATTTTTTATTTCGTAAAATATATGCTATTTGAAAAAAAGTTTATTATGAAATTATTGGTGTTTTATTTCCTTCCCCAGTCTGGCTATTCCCCAAGCTGTGTTAGAATAATTGGTAAAAGGTTTGTATTTTTTTCATGCAGATTACTATAGTGCTACAAGAATCTTTTATCACGTGGCCGAAATCGGAACTAATGCCATCATGGACCCCACAGTCAAACAATTATTATTGCTACGGTTTTGTGAGGCTTAGTTTATAAGAAATAAAGATAAATAAATAAAATAAATCGTATAATATAAAAAACTATCACTTTTGACAGACAGTTGAGTTGATTCTTGTTGCGAATGCACACCAACGCCCTCATGTTAATGTCATCCACGTGCTGAAAGATCCTTGTAGCTGTATAAGATAGGATATCCATATATTTGTGACCCGTTAACCTTGGTCATCATAAGAGTGAATGGAACACTTGCGTGATATCATTCTTAAGTGGAGTTCTACAAAGCTTTTGTTAGGAGACTACTTATTTTTTTATTAGCCTATATTGTCCCACTGCTGGGCAAGGCCTCCTCACTTCGTTTCCACACCTCCCTTTATTAGTTATTTCAGTAAATTTTCTAATTTTACAAATAAAAGTCATTGCTTCACAGAAACAGTGTTTACTGTTCACTAATACCGACGATACACTTGAGGATGTGGCGCACGATGTAGATGCAGTCGGTGCACACGGCGCACGTGGCCGCCACCAGCTGCCGCAGCATCAGGCAGAAGTTCGTCTTGGGACACGTGCAGTTCACGATGCAGTAAATACACCTGCCAACACACGGGACAGTGGAAATACAACGAGAACAGCTGCAAACACATCCCCCTCTGACGCAGTCGGTTAAAAAGTATAAGTTAATCCAGGTTGTCAACTAACTCTATTCCAAATTACATACGAATTGGTTTAAGCGTGAATGAGTAACAAGCCCATTCATTAAATACGCACAAACTTTCGCATTTATAATACAGCATCAAGACATTTGTACCAATTATTGAGGGTCTAATCTAGTTTTCCAATTAAACAGGTTTTAAATTATAGATGTTTCGTTTATCGAGACCAATGCTGACAGAGGTGACCATTTCACAACACTTAAAGTTTCTAAAGCTTCCATCGCCTCATGCTATAATATTTTTACCGGAGATCATGTTAACGTATTAATTATTTATTTACCTGATTAATTTGTTTCACTTATACAGACCAGGTACACATCGAAAAACTCTTAGAAATTCAAATTTCATTTAATCAGGTTCAAAAAGTCCCGTTAACAGAGGTAATTTACTGATCAAATCTGATTTTAAACTTTCGCGACTTGTACACATATTTTAGACGACAAACGGGACTTGTTCGCGATATAGGTAGGTAAAACGTTATTTTATTTAACGATTGATGAGTGTGAATGAAGCTAAAGTGGTATGCCAGGATCGTAGCAAATGGAAAGATGTGATCTCTGCCTACCCCCAAGGGAAAGAGGCGTGACGTTTATGTATGTATGTATGTTATTTCTTTTCTCCCGACGTTTCGATCGAGTTGCACAGATGTGGTCACGGGTGGACCGTTTGTCGTCTAAAATATTTGTCAAATCTGTTTTTAATTTGATATGCAATCAATTATTCTATCTAATTAGGTTCAAAAAGTCCCGTTAACAGAGGTAGTATCTATCCAATTTTATGGAAAGTACCGGGCCCTCATAGTAGCTCTTAAAAACAGAGGTTTCTCATGTATTCAGGCCCTACTTGGCCAGCTTTACTAACCGGATGGCGTCGTGCACGTACTTGCAGAGGATGTCGCACACGCGGCAGCAGTTGTTGTTGCACGACGCACACATCGAGTCCAGCGAGGGCTCGGGGTCCGCTTTCACACAACACGGAAACTTCTTCTTCGTAAACAAAAATAAACATTATTTCCTACAGCCCTAAGACGGCACATAACATTAAAATACAAGCTACTGACATTAGAGCGACGGTCCTGAAACATCACTATAAATAAATATCTTGGGACAATATCCACACACGGCCATCTGATCCCAAGCTAAGAAGAGCTTGTGTTATGTAGCTCTTTAATCACTATGACTGTAACATATACATATTATAGATACATCACACCCAGACACAGAACAAATGATCGTGCTCATCACACAAACATTTGTCCTGGGTGGGAATCGAACCCACGACCTCCGGCTTAGCAGTCAGGGTCACTAACCACTAGACCAACAGGCCCGACAAGGTATAACGGTTTACTCACGCGTATTTAAAGGAATAGCCCGATTAGTTTCGGACCCAACCGGAGTCCTTAATCATGAGCTGACGCGGAGGCGGGCGAGCGAGTCGAACTGACTCAACTAGTCGGGCTATTTAATAAACCGTTATACCTTTTAAGCCTTAAAAGGGCATCTTGAATGATACCGTAATATACTTGGAGAGTACCTTCTTAAGAAAGCAGAGGGTTATCTTCTGCTCGCGCTTGGTCTTGGCTTCCTTCGGCTGCGCGCCATCTCTGCTCTCTGCGCGGCTCTCATTAGGGTTAGCCGGAGGGAGGACGGGGACTTTCCGTTTCTTCCCGTTCTGTGGTTGTGGTGGAATCTGTTCGGGTTTCTATGAAAAAAAGAATAAAAATAGGAGCTGCATCAACAAATATCTTGGGACAATATCCACACACTGCCATCTGATCCCAAGCTTGTGTTATGTTACTCTTTAATCACTATGATTGTAACATTTACATATTATAGATAAATCACACCCAGACACAGAACAAATGATCGTGCTCATCACACAACGTATATCGGGAATCAAACCCACGACCTCCGGCTTAGCAGTCAGGGTCACTAACCACTAGACCAACAGGCCCGTCAAACCAACCTAATAAACCCGCCATTTTTTTTTGGCTGATTAAGGCCTCTTCTTATATTCCCATGTATAGGTAGAAGGATTGAGAATAACATTGATGCTCCCTTACGATTTATTTTAACACGCCTCGCTTATAAATAGCGTTTCTGTGTATCGAAATGATATACTTTGCTAAAAAAAAAACAGATGATTCGATCAGTACAATAGACCTTTCCTCGACTGCAACTATTTAAGTTCGAGACTACGCTTGGAGCAGGTACAATACTAAGGTGCAATACAACATTCTATGTATTTAAACAGGCCGCATCAAAATCCATTGCGTAGTTTTAAAGATCTTAGCATACATAGGGACAGACAGCGGGGAGTGCCTTTGTTTTGTACTTTGCAGTGCCCTACCAGCATCTCCTCGCTCTTACCTTATCATTCGCCTTCACCGCTTCACCGTCTCCTTTGACATTTTTAGTAGACAGCCATGTTTTCGGGTTCTGAAGGACAAGACAAATTGTTAACGACTCGCAATAAATGGTAGCAACCTGCAAAACTCATGCTTAGTATGAAACAGCTTTGTGCCTGTCTTTCTATGCACCTATATACTAGGCGTATTAATTTTGTGAGATTCGGGATGTATTTCAAGGAGTCCTTTAGGACTGCGGCCAGCCACAGTGGCACAGAACATGCGCCGGCAATGCTGAGACCTGAGACTGGCTAAGGTAGGAAAAAAGGCTCAGGTGCCCTGTCCTTAGCGTGGGTTTAAGTCATTAGCGTTTCCACCCCGGAGAACAAGAAAAAAACGGTTGGTGGTGAAGCGGCGAGTGCGTTAAAACAGAAATCGCTACTTTCAATCCTACCTAAAGATGTAATTTCTTCTTCAAGCTTTCATATTTTATATGTTGTATTTTTAGATACCTTCAGATCTAAGGATATCTGATAAGCAATTGTCTGGGATAAGTAAGAATACTTACACAACAGTTCGCAATAGGTATATGTAGGTACCCCTACATAGATATTAACTTTAGCTTCGTAACAGATTGTTTTACCACAGTATAAAGAAATACAATAGTAGGACTTGGCGGTTACTAAAAAATGAATGCCTACTGCCGTGAGGCAAGTCAGCGATAGGGCTGCCCACCTACAGCATTGTAATTACATCAACAACTCACCGTCCGTCCGTCACTGCGACACGCTTGCAACTGTAGGATGCTGAGCGGATGCCACGATTCGAACGCGTATACATTACTCGCATTAGTCGCTAATCGCTCGGCGATACTCGCCAAGCGATTAGACATCACGCCGAGAGAGCAACAAGTGGTCATTTCTCTACAGTGCGAGCGAGTGATGCGAGTAATCGCCCGCCTCACTCGCACACTCGCTTATAGCCGAGCTACACAAACATCGGGACTACGCACTCGCTCCCCGCGTCTCGCTATCTCGTTTCTAGTTCTAGCTCTACTCGTTACCGGTGAGACGAGTGCCTTTCGCCGGGTTATATGCAGACATCATACTATATACATTATTATACTGTGGTTTTACTTGCCAAGCTCACTCGCCAGGCCTCGGTCTCGGTTTCCATGTCAGCAGGCGACGCGGCGCGAGTCACTCATCGTACAGGAATTTGTTCTCACTATTATATCGCGAATTAACAACACCTCGAATTTTTACCATTTGTGATTGACATATGTCTTGTGATACAGAGTTTATTCTTCTGTGACGTTTTAAGGCAGCTGGGAGCAGGAAGGAGGATGGCTGTGATTGTTTAGATGAAACCTTTTTCAAACTTTTTTGACGGGCCTGTTGGTCTAATAGTGGTTAGTGACCCTGACTGCTAAGCCGGAGGTCGTGGGTTCGATTCCCACCCAGGACAAATGTTTGTGTGATGAGCACGACCATTTGTTATGTGTCTGGGTGTAATTTATCTATAATATGTATATGTTACAGTCATAGTGATTAATGAGCTATTATACATAATGACTAGTCATTATAGATAATAGCCAAATTCACTAGACAGTGTAATAAATTAATCACATTATCTAGTTATTATTCCTAATATCGTGTCAAAGTTAGCCAAAGTAATAATAAGGTCTTTATCTTAGGTTCACCCTTGTTTGATCGAACAACGTTTGATATAATATAACTCAATCGAACAACGTTTAAGAAAATCATCACTTTGTATAATGCCGTTTGACATAATTTTCAGTTCGTCGAATATTTATTTGCTATATCAACATTTGCGCTAATGATCAAAAGGTATAATGTTCATTTGATATCCACACTCCTGCCTAAAAAAAAACCTAACCTAACCTAAATTAGGTGAGGTTAGGTTTTTTTTTTTTACTTGTTAAAATCTATGTTTATTGAGGTGAAACTATTATCTTATGTTATTTTAATTGATAAAATAATCTTTCTGATATGTATGCTTAAGGCAAATTGAAATACAAATTTATTCTTAAACGAATATCTATTTGTTTTATCACTTTATCTAATTCTTTGAAGATATTATGTATAATAGCTAGTTAATGTGATTAATTTTGTGTGAATTATCACTTTATCCAAATTGAGTAGATATTATACATAATAGCTAGTCAGTATACATAATATCTAGATTAATTACTTTGGCTGTAACATATATATGTCGGAGAATGAATAATTATTTATTTTTCGAGTGGCAAAGAGGCTGAATATCGTTAGCTTCCTGACCTTCATGTTGATGTTTTGACGGTGACAGTTTAAAAAGAAGTTTATTTGTATGTCAGTTCAATCTGTCAGTAGTGTGAATGTCGATGGAGCTGGCAAGAGAGCCAGCTCCGGAGACTTCACCGGCGCCGGGTGTGCGCACTGACTGAGAAATATTTAGATGGCGGACGGAAATTATCAACACGTGGATTCTAATCCGTTTGAATCTGCGACAGCAGCGGTGGGATTACCCCAAGGGGCATCCTACGAGCCTACTGCGATGCCAGCTACAGAAGGATATTTTACGTCCTAATCTTCAGCGCAAAAAAATGTGGCGGATTTAGCTTGGGTAACCGAAGAAAGTCAACCATGTGCCTCCACACCGGAAGCATGGGCGACATTCTTCCAAAATATGTTAGCGGATTTTCAGAATTCTGACCTACAACCTTCCACGAGTACTGGTTTACGTAGAATACTGAAAGCGAGTGAAATATTCCTACCACCATTTGATCCAGACGAGTGTCAGTTTACCTACTGCGGTGCGTACGTATCCTTTATGTAAAAGTTGCAAAGAATTACAGGAGCGGCTTTCACGGCAGTTTATAGCAACAAAAAGGTTTCACGACCTTTTGTGACAGTACAAGAGCGATCTAGCAGCAACGTACCTACGTCGAGTATTTTACGAACAAGTTGGCGCTGGTAGATCGACAGGAAACTGGCTGGAACGAGCCCAACCAGATTTAAGTTGTCATTTCTGGTATTACGGATACTCAGGTATGGTCAGAGTTGCTTAAAATACCCAAGATGACGTTTGTAAATTTTTGAAAATGCCTTTTGGTCTCTCAAATGCACCTTCTGTTAACCAAAGAGCAATAAATAATGCTCTCAAAGGGCTAAAAGACAAAATTGCTGATGATGTTTTGGTTATTTCAAAATAAACCTTTTGGAATTTGGAGCGCGTGTTATCGGCTCTGTCAATGGCAGGTTTTACATTTTATTGGAAAAAGTGCACTTTCCTTAAATCTTCAGAAGAATATATGGGCTATGTCATTAGTGTCAATTCTATAAAACCAAATCCTAACAAAATAAAAGCTTTGGCTAACTCTCCTTTGCCTACATGCGTAAAAGAACTACGGCAATTTAATTGTCTTGCTGGGTATTTCAGAAAATTTGTACCTAACTTCTCATCTATCATGGCACCCTTGTACGCACTTACTAAAAATTATGATAATGGGTATGGACCGCCGAGCATACATTGGCTCATTCTGCTGTGGTTGGATATGTGACTTCTGCACCCGTGTTGACTATCTTTGACTTTAGTAAACCAATCGAACTCCACACCGACGTGAGTTCGATTGGATATAGTGCGGTGTTATTTCAAAAGGATGATGTACAACTGAAAATTATTTCAGTCAGCGACCAACCGATGCGGAAAGCCGATATCACAGCTACGAGCTATAGACTCTAGCCGTTTTTTAAGCCCTGAAGTATTATCGTCATTTTAAAGTCATCACAGACTGTGATGCCTTGAAGGCATCGCGTCATAAACGTGAATTGTTACCCTGCGTTCACCGATGGTGGGCGTATATGCAATCTTTTGATTTCGAAATAAAATATCGAAAGGGTGAATGGATTCCACACTAGATTATTTTAGAAAGAACCTAGTCAATAGTATACTGGTAAATGTTTCTCATTTAAACAATTATTGGTTGCAGGCCGAGCAGAGGTTATATCTCGAAATAAAGCGCATTACTGACCATTGAAAGCGAATTGATTGATGCTGGAGTTGGAGCGCCGTATACTTGTAAAGATAATTCACTTTTTTTTTAAAACTTACAGATGAATGGTGGGGCTTTTAGTGGAACAATAGTTCCCGGTAATTACAGATAATTCAAGGATTTCATGTCGAACTGAAACGCTTGGGCTGGGATAAGACCTTGTCAAAAGTAGGGGGACCATTTCTGGTTTCCTGATATGAGCTCATCTGTTAAAGCCTGCGTAGACCATTGTTTACCATGCAAAGTAAATAAAAGCCTTTCTGGTAAAACACTATTCATGTTGACACTGGTGGTAAGATGACCGGCGGGAGGATGACAAAGAAGTGTATCATGGTTATTATGGGCACTTTTGCGAAATTTTGTCATTTGGGTGCAGTTGACTTCAGCCTATGAGGCCTTTGGAGGTTTCTTTCACATTTTTGGTGCAGCCAAACGAATTGAATCTGAACAAGGTGCCTCTTTTACCGGACGGGAGTTTCAGAGCTTGTGTAGTGAATGGTCAATGGATTTCATGAGGTTGCCGGTGGTGTATTGCGGGCCAATGGCCAGGTAGAGCGAATGATATCAGTGCTGATCAATTGTTTTACCATTGCTGAAAAACACGAGAACAAATCTTGAAAGTCAATTATTATTGGTGAGGTTAAAGAGGATCGGTAAAACGCCATCGGTAAAAGTTGTTGATCGGCTGCAATAAAAGTTCCCCAAGATTTAATTTCCTAACTTCTGATCTTGACGCGAATTTTAGTCGTAAGGGACTTCGTAAATATCCAGTTGGATGTTTACGAAGTCTTTCATGACAGATGATAGACTAGATAGTTTGCTACGCCTGTCTGAATGTTTAGATGGTACAAAGAATAATGCTTGAGTTTAATATTGTAATGTAGTCGAAGTTGTTTTTATTGGTGCGTGCAAATTAGCATCGATTGAAGTGTTATAAGAATTACGAATTATTTTACTATTGTAGGTAATAGGAAGATCATTTTTGTTTTTAAAATGATTGTGTATACAACCGAAACCAACAAATGGATTGTAATGTATGGAAACTTGATATTACACTGTGACTGAAAGCTCCTACGCTTTGACTGAGAATTTGACTGAAAGCTATTACGCTTTGTCTGAGAATTTGACTGAAAGCTCCTACGCTTTGTCTGAAAGCTCTTACGCTTTGGCTGAAGGTATGACTGAAAGCTTTTACGCTTTGTTCGATAATTTGGAAAAAGCTGATATGCTTTGTCCGAAACAAGATGAAAGCTTTTACGCTTTGGTTTAAAGTTGCTATGCTTAGCCTGAAAATTAGTACGCTTTGTCTACGACATAGATTGAAAGCTTGCTACTTGATCCAGTGTGACTGCTGGAAGCTTCTACGCTTCGTAAGTTTGCTAAGCTAAGGTGTTATTAAGGTCCTAATGTTGAAAGCTTCCTCGCTTTGCGGGGTAATCAGAATAACTTGAGTATCCGAGACAGACCTGTTGTATCTATGATATCAACGGGCAACGCGAGAGCGCGTTGATTCGCAGAATGGCCGTGTCGGAGAATGAATAATTATTTATTTTTCGAGTGGCAAAGAGGCTGAATATCGTTAGCTTCCTGACCTTCATGTTGATGTTTTGACGGTGACAGTTTAAAAAGAAGTTTATTTGTATGTCAGTTCAATCTGTCAGTAGTGTGAATGTCGATGGAGCTGGCAAGAGAGCCAGCTCCGGAGACTTCACCGGCGCCGGGTGTGCGCACTGACTGAGAAATATTTAGATGGCGGACGGAAATTATCAACACGTGGATTCTAATCCGTTTGAATCTGCGACATATATTTAGAAATATACAAGTATGTTTATCAGCTGTCTGATTACCATAACAAAGCTCTGCTTAGCTTGGGATCAGATGGCCGTGTGTGGATATTGTTCCAAGATATTTATTTATTTATTATAAACAGTATATATTATTATAATCAGCTACCTAAGTGTGCATGTACAGTCGGGTCGATAAATGGCATCTAGTAAAAAAAATGACACTCAGTAAGCCCGTTTATTGAATCTAGGATGCTAGGCCAATAGGTTGCACGTGCCCCCGCGACGGGCCCGTTGCGTGTGTGCGGGGCGCGCACCCCCGCGCATCCCCGCTTAACGTAGTTTGAAATATAAAATATCTTGGGACAATATCCACACACGGCCATCTGATCCCAAGCTAAGCAGAGCTTGTGTTATGGTAATCAGACAGCTGATAAACATACTTATTAAATACATATTATAGACAAATCACACCCAGAGACAAAACAAATGATCGTGCTCATCACACAAAAAATTGTCCTGGGTGGGAATCGAACCCATGACCTCCGGCTTAGCAGTCAGGATCACTAACCACTACACCAACAGGCCCGTCAGGTCTAAGAACTAACGACACAATTTGCTTCCGCGCAGACCGCAACTGTGGAACCGCGGTTTTATTTCAAAACTCACGGCCATTTGCTCGGTGACGCAGTCGTGGCGGGCGTTAATTTCAAGACCAACAAGGGTTTTATACACCCCACGTCGCAGGGGTTAATAGTTGTTGCTCCCTTTGCATAGAAATCAAAGTCTTTCTTCCGGTTCCTATTTTCTAATTCTGCATCTCCTCATTGACAAGAACGAAGCTTGCAACTTTTGTAGCGAGGGTCGAACTCGCCTTCCACTCTTTTTTTTTAACGACTCCCGTACTACGAAATTTAATCCTTGTACCGCGGGGGGTTTCACAGACATTCAATTCACATGCACAAAGACACCCAGACTCAGAACAAGCCTTTGTGGAATGCACAAATTCTTGTTAAACGCGGGGATCGAACCCGCGACACGTCGCGTACAGTGGTAATTGGCGTGGTGACCTATACCATGAGACCATCCGTGCAGAAATTGATTGAATGATATGTTTAAAGGACTGCCCCTAAGTAAATAAAACTGCATACATTTATAAAACTTAATTTATTAATATTTTACAAAATCAACAACCATCTTATGTTACAACATATTATTGCTAAGTATATAACAAGTACCCCCCCCCCCCCCCCGTCCCCCGGGTAGCAGTGACGTCACGTGACAAGAGAGAGACAACAAGTGTTTAGAGAAACAATAAACCCTGATTACAACAAAATGCAACACATTTTAGAACATTAGAAATGATTATAATGGAACATAGATAAGTGGACGGAAGTGCCACTCGGGTATTGCGTGTGTCACTATTAGGAGATGACGATCAACATTCGCTTATTCTACGTATCAGCTTAGTTTTATGACATTACGCAATTGATTTTGATGCAGTTTTTAATTTAAAGGATTATATTACTAGTACTGCGGCAGTGTGGCACTTCCCTCTACTCAGCCATGTTCTAGGCGCCTTTTTGAGCACTTATTGATTTTTAAATTCATTTTAATACTTAATTGGAAATTGTGCTTTCAATATTAATATACAGAGCTATTCAGCACCCCATTTGATTTTGATAATTTAAAAATATTTCACAATTTTTCGATTGGATAAAAAAGAAACCATACCCACCGAATTCATTTACTAAGTAGGTTAACCGTTTAAGGTGCGGGCGGCGGCTGGAGGCGGAAGTTGTAGTCCTGCGTGCCGTGGATCGTGCGGATGTGTATGCGCAGGTAGCTCGGCCGCGTGAAGAACTTGCAGCAGATGTGGCACTGGTACTTCTTCAGCCCCGTGTGCGTCTCCAGGTGGCGCTTCAGCTTCCCCTTAGTGATAAAGCCCTTCCCGCACTGCTGGCAGATAAACGGCTTCTCCTTGGAGTGCGTGAAGCTGTGCAACTTCAAGTAGTAATGGAGCTTGAAGCCCTTGTTACACAGAGGACAGACGTGCTTCTTGTCTGCGGGTTTATCCAGTTCCTCGACCGCGATGCTGGCCGCGTGGCCCTTTAAGTGCTCCTCCAGGTGGAAGAAGTGGTGGAACACTTCGCCGCAGATGTTGCAGACGCGCGAGCGCTCGTCCCCGCTGTGTGCGGCCTGTCGCGCGCACACGGGACGCGCGTTCTGCAGCGCCATCGCCAGCACCTGCGGCCGCTGCTGCTCCTGGATCCTGAGGATACGATGGAATGGAATAAAATGCAGGGTGTGGACTGACCTTTAGAAGAAAGTTCGATCTGTGTTAACTTACAGGCCCTCCTTCTGGTGCGTGGCGAGGTGCATGTGCACGTGGTACTTGGTGTGGAACAGGTGCGCGCACACGGGACACTCGTAGCGGCGCAACACGCGCGCGCGGTGCGAGCGCTGGTGCGCGGCCAGCTTGCAGGCTGCGGGGAACCGCCGCGAGCACACGTCGCACACGAAGGAGGGGGCCAGAGAGTGCTGCTTGCGGTGGTACACCTGCACAGCGGGATATACACTAAGTGCTGGTGCGCGGCCAGCTTGCAGGCTGCGGGGAACCGCCGCGAGCACACGTCGCACACGAAGGAGGGGGCCAGAGAGTGCTGCTTGCGGTGGTACACCTGCACAGCGGGATATACACTAAGTGCTGGTGCGCGGCCAGCTTGCAGGCTGCGGGGAACCGCCGCGAGCACACGTCGCACACGAAGGAGGGGGCCAGAGAGTGCTGCTTGCGGTGGTACACCTGCACAGCGGGATATACACTAAGTGCTGGTGCGCGGCCAGCTTGCAGGCTGCGGGGAACCGCCGCGAGCACACGTCGCACACGAAGGAGGGGGCCAGAGAGTGCTGCTTGCGGTGGTACACCTGCACAGCGGGATATACACTAAGTGCTGGTGCGCGGCCAGCTTGCAGGCTGCGGGGAACCGCCGCGAGCACACGTCGCACACGAAGGAGGGGGCCAGAGAGTGCTGCTTGCGGTGGTACACCTGCACAGCGGGATATACACTAAGTGCTGGTGCGCGGCCAGCTTGCAGGCTGCGGGGAACCGCCGCGAGCACACGTCGCACACGAAGGAGGGGGCCAGAGAGTGCTGCTTGCGGTGGTACACCTGCACAGCGGGATATACACTAAGTGCTGGTGCGCGGCCAGCTTGCAGGCTGCGGGGAACCGCCGCGAGCACACGTCGCACACGAAGGAGGGGGCCAGAGAGTGCTGCTTGCGGTGGTACACCTGCACAGCGGGATATACACTAAGTGCTGGTGCGCGGCCAGCTTGCAGGCTGCGGGGAACCGCCGCGAGCACACGTCGCACACGAAGGAGGGGGCCAGAGAGTGCTGCTTGCGGTGGTACACCTGCACAGCGGGATATACACTAAGTGCTGGTGCGCGGCCAGCTTGCAGGCTGCGGGGAACCGCCGCGAGCACACGTCGCACACGAAGGAGGGGGCCAGAGAGTGCTGCTTGCGGTGGTACACCTGCACAGCGGGATATACACTAAGTGCTGGTGCGCGGCCAGCTTGCAGGCTGCGGGGAACCGCCGCGAGCACACGTCGCACACGAAGGAGGGGGCCAGAGAGTGCTGCTTGCGGTGGTACACCTGCACAGCGGGATATACACTAAGTGCTGGTGCGCGGCCAGCTTGCAGGCTGCGGGGAACCGCCGCGAGCACACGTCGCACACGAAGGAGGGGGCCAGAGAGTGCTGCTTGCGGTGGTACACCTGCACAGCGGGATATACACTAAGTGCTGGTGCGCGGCCAGCTTGCAGGCTGCGGGGAACCGCCGCGAGCACACGTCGCACACGAAGGAGGGGGCCAGAGAGTGCTGCTTGCGGTGGTACACCTGCACAGCGGGATATACACTAAGTGCTGGTGCGCGGCCAGCTTGCAGGCTGCGGGGAACCGCCGCGAGCACACGTCGCACACGAAGGAGGGGGCCAGAGAGTGCTGCTTGCGGTGGTACACCTGCACAGCGGGATATACACTAAGTGCTGGTGCGCGGCCAGCTTGCAGGCTGCGGGGAACCGCCGCGAGCACACGTCGCACACGAAGGAGGGGGCCAGAGAGTGCTGCTTGCGGTGGTACACCTGCACAGCGGGATATACACTAAGTGCTGGTGCGCGGCCAGCTTGCAGGCTGCGGGGCAGGCATACACTCAGACCTACTCAACTTACACGCGTTACAGACATTTCTGTGACTCCCAACTAAAAAAGACCAAAAGAATGTGCGAAAGGCCGAAAATTCAAAATTCTAAGCGCAATAAAAAGTAGGTCTGGGATGTAATTAGAGGGATTTGCGGACTTGACAATAGAGTAGACCATTCACCCCGTCTTCTGAAGTCTAATAACTTTGACTCTGATGTAAACCAAGTTAATAGTTTCTTTGCAAGTGTAGGTGCCTTGGCCGCGAAGATACCGGTACCTAAGCAAACACTTTCAGCCACTCTGAGTAATGTTCATCCTTCATCAAGTCCTCTTAACTCATCATCATCATACATCATCATCAAAATATCTCTGCCTCGTCACCCTACCTGCAGAGGAGGCAGAGATATTTTCCCCTATCAAAAACCTAAAGGATAAATGTGCAGTAGGAATTGACCAGATAAGTAGCAAAATGATTAAAAGATATGCGAAAGTCCTCTTTCCACTAATTACGTTCATGTAACTTAGTAATTTCAACAGGCGTCTTTCCGACAGCATTTAAAACTGCTGTCATAAAACCTATACAAAAGGAAAGAGAAAAAGACTGTAATTACCGACCCATTAGCCCATAGTCATTTTAGGTTTAATCAACAATCTGTAATAAAAGTGTACACAAAAATTCAGCTTTCTAGGAATTTTTCCCTAGATTGGGGTTATAAATGCCTAAAACGACTGGACTACATCTCGTTACTACTAGTTCTCTCCAAGGTTTTGGAGCGCGTCTTACCAACTTTCTGGAATCAAATGAACTTCTTTCTCCGGCGCAGTTTGGTTGTCCATTCATTAAAGTAAGTTCTCCTCGGAATTCGAGATGTAGAGCACGGCGTGGGGATATGTCGGACTCCCACCGACTAAAAACACCCCGGGCCCCTTCTACTACCTAAGCCAGCGTCACGGGATCGCTCGCGCTTTTGACTACGTGCATATTGACACCCTTAAAGTTGTCCCAAAACCTACATATGGTGTTCTCCGCCCTCTATATCGACAACGGTTAACCGTATAAAAAAATCGTATAATTGAACCAAATTGTAGACAATTTTGTATTTTACAATATTGATCATATACAATTGGCGAAAAACCCATAGGAAATTAGATATTTACAAAAAAAACCGCTAAAATACAATTTTTGTGACTTTTGACCTCGAAATTTTATAGTTACGCGCACCCGTTACCATATGTAGGTTTTGAGACAACTTTTAGGATGTCAATGTACACGTATTTACAAAGTTAGAGCTGGGTATCTCAAATTCCGAGATTTTTTCTTAATTTAAGCTTAGATGACTAAACTATTAGAGCTAGTAAGAGTACTAACGACGCTGTTCATTAGTTGTTGAACTCAGTTGTTTCAAGCCTGGACGAGAGGAAGACGTGCGTTACTGTGTTCATTGACCTTGCGAAAGCTTTCGACACAGTCTCCACTCCTCATTTGCTGAAGAAACTGTATGGACTAGGTATTAGACTGATAGTTGTGGTGTACCTCAAGGAAGCATCACGGGACCGACTCTCTTTCTGGCGTATATAAACGACCTTTGCCAACTTTCTCTCCTCAGAGGCATTCCTTGACCTTGCGAAAGCTTTCGACACAATCTCTATAACTCCTCATTGCTAAATAAACTGGATGGACCGGGTATTAGAGGAACACCGCTAATGCTGGTGAAGGATTATCTCACGGGGCGTAAGCAGCGGGTTAGGATTAATAGTATGCCGAGTGATGAGTTGACTGTTAGCTGCGGTGTACCTCAAGGAAGCATCATGGGACCGATTCTCTTACTGGCGTATATAAACGACCTTTGCCAACTTTACATTACTTGAATATTTTTTATATTTTCCATTACTTGAATATTTTTTATATTTTCCATTACTTGAATCTTTTTCAATTCGAGGTATAACTTACACCTTACACGGGGACACAGGTTCAACATGCTGAGGCCATGTTGAGAACTTTAATCTAAAATGTGACGGGGCACCTACCAAGGGCAATCCACCCCTGCTCTATGGAAGAACGGACATAGATGGCCCATGGTAGGTACAAAACTTTTGTTAATTATAGAGATGAAATGAATTTGGGCTCAATGGCTGCCCCCCAATACATGAAAATGCAATTACTTATTATTACTTTTTCTACTGTTTAAACCTAGCTTAAACTTCCACTTATTTCAAGTTGTCACTCACCATGGTCTCGCGCTTCTTGTAGGCCTTCCCGCAGAGCGTGCAGAGGTAGGGCTTGGGCGGCAAGTGCTGCGCCTCGTGCTGCGCTAGTGCTGTGCCGTCGCTCTGCTCGAGCAGGCAGTAGTGGCAGCGCAGCACTAGCGGCTCGCCCGCGTGCGACCGACGGTGCACCTCTAGCATGTTCGCGTGGAGGAACCTGCAGGGGGATAGATACTTGGAGAACAACTTGAGGGGGGTTAAACTCCCCTTAGCGAGGGGGAAAACTCGCTTAAAAGTCTTAATATTTCTTAAGGTGGGGGCGGGGAAACTATCCTAAAGAAGGGGAGGACTAAGGGTAGGGGAGGGGGAGGGGAGGAGACGGATGGGGAGGAGGGAGGGGAAGGGGGTAGGGAGGGAGAGGTGTTGGGGTGAAGTGCGCTTGAGAAAGTGAAATCCACTGAAACTGGGGCTTAAGTCTACTTGAATAAGAGGGATAAAATACATTTGGAATTTGTGACAAGTGTAAAACATTTAAGGAGAGGTGTCACACAATTTAGAAGGGAGAAATAAAACACACAAAGATCTAGTATTTTCTGCTTATCTTCTACTTACTTCTGGTTACAATACTCGCAGGCGTGGGGCCGCTTCTGATGCTTGCGGCGAGGCTTCTCCTCTCCCTCACCATCAGCGTCAGCTGTCTTGGCTTTCGTCTTACCACGCTTTTTAGTTCTAAGGGCAGAAGAGTGTATAATATATTTATGGGTCTGTTGGTCTAGTGGTTAGTGGTCCTAACTGCTATACTGGAGGTCGTCGGGTTTGATCCCCAATTTCCCGTCCAGGACAAATGTTTGTGTGATGAGCACGATCATTTGTTCTAGGTCTGGGTATAATTTATTTATAGTGAATGTTTAGAAATATATAAATATGTTTATCAGTTGTATAGTACTCATAACACAAGTTACTCTCGTATACTTAATTTTAGACTAGTTGGCGTTGTGTGAATGTTAAAAAAGAAAATATTACAGTATAATAGTGAATCAAAGCTATTTCTTTCTATTTTAAATTATTTGAATTAACACACATTACCGACCAGCTCAGAATTCGTGAATCACTTCTAATGAAACTTCAATATAAGTAATTTCCACATACTTGCTAGCCTTTAGCGGCAGATCGTCTTCGTCTATCTCGTCCCCCTCCCCCGCCGGCTTGGGCTCCCCCTCCTCCGTCTTGATATCGCCGTCCTTGTCTAAAAGAGGAGTGACGTGTATAACTGCAAATTGCAGTTCCGATGCAGTTTGAAAAACAAGATCAATTGCAGATACGACCGCGCTGTAACTGCACGGTTAGTTTGTAATTTGTATACAGACGAAACAATTTATGTCTTTCTAGAAATTAATCTCGTAGCGATTAAGCTTTAGACAGGCAGTTCGTTATCACTTCTATTGCAGCCCTAACAACGGCATTTCCTCAATTTCAATACATTTCCTTAAAGTACGTACCAACCAAAAACCCAACACATTTTCTTCTACCACTTAAAGTGACACTCACTATCAGCCAGGGTCTGGCTTAGGTAGTAAAAGAAGCTCGGGGTGTTTTTAGTAGGTGGGAGTCCGACATATCCCCACACCGTCTCCCCGCATGGATCGAAGCCATTATCATTTCACCATGTCAAACAAAACAATAATCATAGTACCACTCACCATCCTGATGCGTCAGTACATGCCGATGCATTTTACTTGACGTAATGAACCCTCTCCCGCACTTATAGCACTTGAAGGGCCTCTCCCCCGTGTGTGTCCGCATGTGCACGCGCATGTACGATGCGCTGCTCACAGTCTTGTGGCAGACGGGGCACTCCCCGCCGCCCCCCGCGCCCCCGGCCGCGCCCCCCGCGCCCCGCCGCCGCCGCGCGGGCGAGGGGGGCGCGGGGGGCGCGGCCGGGGGCGCGGGAGGGACCGCCCATGTGTTGGAAGGGAAGTAGTCGTCGTCTGATGCGCTGAGGGTAAAGAAATGAAAGTTTATCTAACGTTTTATGATACGTTTTCAAAGATTTTGAGTAGGCTTAGGTCGTGTCACGGGGAGTTTTTAGTCGGTGGAAGTCCGAAATGTCCCCACGCCGTGCCTTAGGCGTGGGTTGAAATTATTAGCGTTTCATTTCGGAAAACAAAAAAGAAGGTATTATGCAATATTATGAGATTAGCTGTTTAGGAGTGCTGTAAAATGAAATAATAATATAAGTAATCACACTAATGTTAAGGCAAACTTTTTTGGAGTGTGACTGTTCCTCTGCACGCTTAAACGGCACGAACAATAATGAGAAAATAAGAAGCATACGGTCAAATTGAGAAATTCGCACTATTACCTACGCATCAGGTTAAAAAATTATAGTCAGTATCCTCAATAAACACAAAAAGCTACTTTTCACAACTACCCCTAAAAACAATCACACAAAACCAACTCAGCTATCACATAATTTAGTAGCACAAAATAATCTGACTTACTAATAACACCCACAAAAAACACCCCTCTCTTACCTATCCTCGGCCTTCACCGCGTCCCCCTGTGGTCCCCCGTCCCCCCCGCCGTCGTCCCCCTCCCCCGCCAGCCCCCCGCCCCCCGCGTCCCCCCCGTCGTCGGACACTTCCTGCTTCACCTTCAAGTCGTCGAAGTTCACTTCCACTTCGACCTTGTACTGCGGAAGTACTTGCTTTTTGTCTTCGTATGGTGTCTGAAAGTTATTTTAAGTGTTATACTCCTGTGGATATTTGACTAAAAAAAATCTGATTAGTCCATCAATAGATTTCAATAAAATATTTGATACGCATATTGAGTATTTTTTATTTTATTAAATAGATGAAAAAGTACAAAGATAACACGCAACAAAAACACCCAGACTCAGAAGAAGCGGGGATCGAACCCGTGACATGTCGCGTACAGTGGTAATTGGCGTGGTGGCCTATACCAAGACGCTATGCAATTAGGTACTTAAATAAGAAGAACTAGTTTGAGTTTTAGTTTGAGTCCGTCAGATAGATTTCCAAAAAAAAATGGGCACGAAAGGAGTATGCAAAAAATTGTATGGGCGCTGTCCCAAGAACCAACAGACTTGGGACTAGTTTCAATATGATTATGAAGTCCCATAAAAAGATAAATATCAATTTTTTTTCCCTAAAGATATGGGGTTATTGAAAAAAAAATAAAAACATTTTACTTAAATGGGGTGTTAATTTTTTTGAAATAACCACATTTTAGTTATTAATTACAACACATAATGGTTCAGCTGAACATTTTAGTTATCAATAGCAAAAATATTCAAGTGCATTATGTAATTATGTATATTTTTGATAAAAAAACATCATTTTAGGTTAGTATTTTTAAACATTTCTTTGTTGTTGTTAATTTACTATCAAAGGGCCCAATAAACAAGCAGAGGTCAGCAATAGCTGCAAACAAGCCGATATTGCACAGATAAACAACGTGAACACAGCGGAACGTACAGGACACGACTGAGGTGCGCGCGCGCATGTTAGCATGGCAAGGGGCGAGGGTACAGTGAGATTAGACCGTTATTTTACCTATGCGTCTCACGGCTGTTCTCTATCAATAGCTTTTTTATAGTTAAATAGTGTGCCTAAATTTTTTTGTACTGAAAAAAGTGAACAAGAATTGTTTTTTTGCACGTTAACCCCATGACTTACGATGATGTCGTCATAATAAAAAATGATCATGATACCATGATGTATTAAATGAGATACGTTTGAAATCTGTTGGTGGGTTGGGACGATTTTTTGCGTAGTCATTTTTTATATTTTCGCGTAAATAAAAAACAATGAAGGCGATACAATGAATGGAAATCTCATGTGACGTCACCTACAGTACACTTTTACTGACAAGTGACGTCACTAGCCCCCACTTCCATACGATTCACCATCTTTGATGTGTTATATCTTCGTATTTTATTGATTTGATTAAGGAAAAAAATACGTATCCCATGTTTTTTTGGAAATCTTCAAATTGTATTAAATTATTTGTAATTCTATTCTTCTTCTATTTAACTAAAAAGACCTGGGTCTTAGAATTGTGGAATAGACTGAAAAAGTCGAAGATGATTCGACTTTTTTTTGTCCAATACCCAATTATGAACACGAAGTTTTAGGTTTGAGTCCCAGGTTAGGGGAAAAATAGTTACTGATTTTTTGCAGAAAGCAAAGAAATAAACAGAAATCTTTTCGAATAATATAACCCCTCCAAAAAATACATTACCTGCTTACAACATAAAAAGCGAGACCCATATTATTTTGGCAAGAATTATTTGTTGCTCTGCAAATTTTTAATCTATTTTTTATTTTATTTTAACATTTTCGAAAAACTTACAGCTAGAAGAAACAATATAAGATAAATAATATGACACTTGAAGGTCATTTAAAAGTTTTCACAAATAGGGTTTACATCATGTTTAACAAGAAAATGTCGATTGGTGGAAAAATAGTGATTTAGGTATTGCATGTGAATACAAAAAAAAAACTAATTAAAGAAATTACTAACCATACAACGCTTAAGACGAGCAACACTGGTATTAAACAAATCTAAGTCAACATTACGCGAGATTACATTAAAGATTGCTCTTAACATAAACTTTCGCATAACAACCTACCTCCTCTTTAACATCGTCAGTGAGCACAACACAGTGCCCCTCCCAGCCCTCCACCTTGACCTCGCCGGTGTCCTCGCACAGCGTGACCCGCTGCGGGGGACACGGCGCGTCTCCCCATATGTCCTCCACTTTGGGCTTCTCGTCCACTTGCTGGGCTAGCTGCTCTTCTAACTCTTTTAGGTAAGGGAGGATCGCGTTGTAGTCTGAAAAGATTTTATAAGATTTAGAATGTATGTAATGTGAAGTCCTAAAAAAGGGTCAGGTCAGGAGTACCCTAAACCGACGGGCGTGTATGAAGCGATTGATAAGTGTGGATGAAGCTAAAGTGGTATGCCAGGATCGTAGCAAATGGAAAGATGTGATCTCTGCCTACCCCCAAGGGAAAGAGGTGTGACGTTTATGTATGTATGTATGTGATGTGATGGACATGAATGTGGATGGATATAGGGGAAGAGGACGACCAAAGAAACGATGGATGGATTGTGTGAAAGATGATATGGATGCAAAGGGTGTGACTTGCGAGATGACGTCAGATAGGAACGAGTGGAAGAAGAAGACATGCTGCGCCAACCCCAAGTAAAAATTGGGATAAGGGCAGGGGAATGATAATGATGTGATGTGATGTGTCTCCTGACCGATTACGGTCACGGCGGCTAGTGTTACTATGACACCAGACGAGGGACATATTATAGTGCACAAGCGTGTGCTAACACAGGGGCACTCTCTGTTCCTTTACTCTCATAGCGCGATGGACACGGCAAACCGACAACTCAAGAGATCAGGCGCAGGACACACATTTTAACGTGCCTTCCGAAACACGGAAGCTGTGATATTTTGTTTCTGAATCGCACACAGCATTCGAAAAGTCGGTGGGGATCCAACTCGAGACCTTTGACTTGGCAGTCCTATGGTCTTACCATTTGGCTAACACAACTTCAATGTACTTTGTATAAAAACAACTATGGCGACTTTGCATGCGAAGATGTTAATTATAGCTGCATAAACATGCCCCCTTCCAACGCGGTTAAAAAGTAGGTTATGTGTTAATCCAGGGTATTAGCTAACTACTTACCGTAGGGCTCTCCCTCCAGTTTGTCCTCTGGGTGATGCTTATCAAAGTGCGCCGTCAGTAGGTCGAACCTGCAACAATATATAATGCATTAACACTCAAATGTAACTGTAAATGTCTTTTTGTCTGAGTAGAGTGTAGATTCACTCGTGAACGGGTGCTGCTTGCGGTGGCTGGTCGGTCTGCTGACCTTGGGCTCAGTAGTTAAGAGTTATGTTTTTTCTTTTTAATGACCTAAAATATTGATTTATCTGGCACGGTTCCTACTTTGCTATATTATTATAATGTATTAGAAAGACAGCGTGCTGCTGGGGAGTTTGTTGGGCCGTTTCTTCTCCCGCAGAGAGAGCACAGGAAGCGGTGAAGGGTGGGCGATGGGGTGCTGTCTATTAAAATTATTGACGTTTGAAAAGTTCTACATTGTAGCCTAATTTGAATAAATGACTTTTGATTTTTTTTTTGAGATTGTACGCCACTGTGTCATATCAACACGTAAAATTTTGCTGCCTAGGCGTAGCGCTGGTGAAGTAACCGTGTCATCAGCAATATACTTCTTGCTGGTCGTATGTATGGCATTTGTATGTGTTCTCATCTGGCCCATACCTGAGGAAGACCTTGAAGCAGATCCTGCACTGGAAGCGCGCCGTCTGGTGGATGCGCTTGTCGTGGCGCCCCAGCTTGCTCGCCGTGATGAACGACTGCCCGCACGAACGGCATTTGTATGGCTTCTCATCTGTGTCATACAAATTACACTTAGAGAAAATGTATCTGGATTTTAAACAATGTTTCTTGTAATAATCACTGCCCTAAGGCGATTAACACACTGTCCCGCTCCACTCAGTATAGCGCGTGAATACATGATTTAAAGTTGTCTGTAAGTTTCGCTAATTGTATAAAACACGCGCAGTCTAAGACAGTATATGTAATCCAACGCAACTTGCACCGTGATGCCTGACAGTGTTTTCATCGTCTTAGGACTAAGGAAATTTATACGGTGTGTGGTGTTTACAGCCTCCAAAATCAACAAGGGAAACCCAGAATTTGTGCAAATACTTGTCCTACACAGGGATCAAACCCGTGGTACGGCGCGGAAAGGAAGCTCTGATATTTAATTTTAAAACGTAAACAACGTTTGGAAGGTCGGTGCGCGCTGTCAGGATCGAACTCGAGACCTTTGACTTTGCAGTAATGCGGTCTTACCACTAGGCTATCACAGTTTCAGTACAAAAGTAGTCTTTGTGTTAAACCACAAAATTAGTACTATAAGCATATACATACATAATTATGTAACTTAAAGTAATTCTCACCTGTATGCGACCTGACATGTAGCTTCAAATAATAACTCAAAGTAAACTGTTTGAGGCAAGCGAAGCACTTGTATATCTTCTCCAAGTTATTCAACTCGTTCTCATCATCTTTGCTAGTCCCGTTGTTATCACTCACACCGTTACTCTCACTTACATTATCGTTACTTACAGAACTATCAACACTGACACCGTTCTTATCACTTATAGTATTAAGGCTAGTTAAGTTATTACTAGGTACATCAGCTGTTACACCAGCTGTGAGACCAGTTTTACTATCTTCCTCGTGCTTTTCAAGTTTCTGATCGTGCTCATTACTCACAAAATCAGCAGCTTTCTCGTTACCTATATACCCGTCTTCCGGCTTAATCTCTATATCTACAGCTAATTCCTTTTTGATTATTTTCTTTAACCGTTTCTTCTCTTTTTTTAATTGTTTCTTTTTATACTGATTCCTTAGTCTAAGTCTGTAGCTAGTCATTCTATTTTTGTGTATGGTAACGTGTTGATCTAACTCATGTAAAGCTTTGTAACTTATGTTACATACGGAGCACCCGTAAAAAGGGAAGCTAGCATCTGTTATCTTTTCAGAGCAGTAAGTACTTTTGATTTTCTCCTTTTTTCTTCTTGTAGGTACAGTTTTAATGTCTTTAATTTCCGTTTTGTTGTCCGTTTCTTCCTTGGCTTGTAGCGGTGTGAGTTGTTTGTAGTCCGAGTGCCCGTTGGGGACGTAGTTCTGGTAGTACCCCTCATCTTTGACTGGGTAGGTGTAAGGCGCCGGGTGCGGATAGTTGTACGCTGGGTATTCGTAACTTAGAGGATCAATGTCCATGTTTACCGGTAGCGTTGTGTGGTTCATCGTTTCTGGAATAGTAATTTATAAGTTACACAATTGGTATATGGAAAAGGTTTTGTTGTTGACACTATAATATTATTGAGATAAGAGTTTGCTGGTTTTTGTATGTCATTTATTTCAAATTAAACTGTAGGATGGATTACATAACAAAGTTGGATAAGAGTTCTTGACATTTTAGAATCTAGATTAACAAGAAGTCTACTGTCTATCATGAAAATCAATATTTGTGTTGAATTGTTTGAACAAAATTTTTGTATCTAAACCATAGGTGATTATGATATCAGTCAAGGCCACTAACCACTAGACCAACAGGCCCGTCATATTACTGCAGTAGTGTGAGTGACTCCACTCTATGCCATGTAGTGCGCTGTCACATGCACAACACAACTGCTATATTACTTTAGGTGGTTTTAGGCCACCTGCAATATTAAATACAAAAATAACTCTGCCTGGATATTTATATGTATTTGACGGTTAATGTATGTACAGGTCGAGAGTTTAGTGTCTATAATTAATAAATCTATCTTTTTCCAGCTCATACAATAAGAGAATGGTATTTACCATTCCTGAATATTTATGCAGGTGAAATTTTGGAGCAAAAGTGGTTTTATTTTTTTATATTTTGTATAAATAGACCAAAGACAGGCCAGAGTTATATTATTGTTTATTGCCATGTAGTACTACTCCAAGTTTATGAGAAATTTATTACTATTTAAATAATTAATTTACTATTGTTCATTAATATTCACGAAATTAGAAGACTTTAGTAATAATCATTAATAATACAAGCAATTAAGTAATTGTTATAACCTACTCTCCAAGTGTATGAACAACAAAATATGGTGTAATTATTAAATAATTAATAATTATTATTAAAATAATGACACATTACAATGATAAGGCGCTCGCTGAATTACACGCCATATTTATCGAGATTAAGTACTCGACGTAAAAGATACACACATTACAAAATTGTGTTATCAAGACCTACCTGGGCCCACAAAAATGTAAACACAACATTAAAATAAGTTTTTTAAGCACTTTCGAGGCTTAAATAGCGTTTACAACAACACAGAATGTCGTTCCACGTACTAATCGATACAGCGACGTAAAAAACCCACCTGATGTGGAATTGTATAGCACAAAAAAACACTTTTTTTACTCGATTCACAAATTAGTTTATAAACACGATTTTCAGCGTTTTCTCGCGACATAACTGCTTGGACAACACACTTATCATGTAGGACATGTCGTTTAGCTGATATTTGTTACAAAAAAACGCGTTTTAAAGTTCGTTAAGGCAATTAAAACAAAGAATATTCAATTCGTAAATTCACATTTTTTTTCTCGCGTGACTGGGTAAACTGCTATGGCCGTCACTGCAGTGTTGCCAGTAAATGATTTTATTTACCCAACTCGAAGGAATGGTTCCGTCGATAATTTTTGTAACCTTATTTTGCTTATTATTTTTGGAGTTTTTCCTCAGAGAAAGGTAAACCTGAGTAAAATATATTGGAATTTTAGGTAACTCGATTTTGTGAAATGATACATTACGAAGTACAGGTTCAAAAGTAAAATTTTGGATTTTAACAATAACATTTCACACTCGAGAATCAATTGGTCGCTTACGTTTGAATATTAAATAGATATTTCATAGAAGAAATTTATACAAAACAATTAAAATTAATTTAAATAATTTCACACTTTTCAAGTACCCTAATTTAAAACAACATTAAAGAATAGCAACTTTATTACCAACTGTCAAACGACCAAGGTCATCAGTTCTGCGTTTCGTTTTACGCTACGATGTTGTACGTGACTTTTTTTATAACGATTCGATAGCGAATTTATTGCTTTATATATTTTACCACTTAAATTCAAACTTCCTGTTTCATATCGATGTTTTTACTCCACAATTTACACATGCAACCACAACAAATGTAAAAATTAGGTTATTGCGATACCAGATGCTTGAATTATACAATTATTTACACATTTGAATGTTATTTCACAATGTCTGGTATAAATAATAGTCTAAATGACCTCTGACGTTCATTATCATAGAATAGGTGCCATTATTAGAGGCATAGGTACCAATTGAGCTGTACTTTCAGCCTATTTAAATGAAACTTCACGGTAGACTGAATATTTCATACATTTTGTAACATTGTATGTTGGCCGTGGCATAATGTCATGATTACCTACAAATGTAGTCATTACCGAACTCATTAAATGTAATAATAAATAGGTGACAATGAACCGGATGGTCGAGTGGTTAGCTGCCATGATTTTAGTTCTTTTTTTCAGGGTGAAAAGTTTAGTAACTTTAACTCAAGTTAAGGGTATGGCGGAAATTAACACATCGATTCTTCATTATCTAAAAAGACTCCACTTTGTAAACTAAATGCAAGACAAGACGGGGTACGAAAAGTAAAATCCGAATTACTCCTTCAGATAGATAATTAAAAAATATTACACGTATTTTTGCGTTTATCTGAACAATAAAATAAGTCAAAGATAAGTTGCTTTTAAGTTAAGGAGATGGAGCTTGAGACGTAACGGATTCGCACGCTTCATACGAAAAAGTGACGTCACGCTTAAGTTTCATTGACTGTATTTTGATGTTTGCGGGACAAAAGAAAAA
Source organism: Chrysodeixis includens (assembly GCA_941860345.1). Classification (NCBI taxonomy): domain Eukaryota; kingdom Metazoa; phylum Arthropoda; class Insecta; order Lepidoptera; family Noctuidae; genus Chrysodeixis; species Chrysodeixis includens. The sequence continues at coordinate 3,256,466 of OW796118.1, read as the reverse complement.
TAACTACCTACGTATCCAATATTATTTATTAAACTCTTAATTATTAAACTACATGATGGACATAAAAAAGTTGTCATGACCCTATTACACCTACTTGGTAACAGGCATATTCTTATCAAAACCATTTTATTATCGAAAGAACAAAAAACCCAAAAACTTGGGAATTCTTTTTGTATAACAATAATGTAAAATGTTAACCTCAGGAACGACTGACACCGATTCTGGAAATTCCTTTACCTACGGAGAACCACGTTATTTGTGAGTGTCACTGGCGCGGCTATTCCTGGTTTAAGACTAGAAGACGTTGTGTTAAACTAAAAGAAATGTAGACTATTGTAACATCGTATTTGTCCCAAAACGTCCCATCCAACGAAGTGGGCAGTGGTCAGCTATCCACTGTATCACTGCACAAGAGTTGGACAAGAATGTGCTTCGTGCGATCCACACATGCTTGTTCTGAGTTCTTCTCAATTTAGTTCAATACAAGAGACAAATAACAACGAATACTGTCTGCTAACAATATCGTTAATAGTTTTATTTTTCATCTTTAAATATGTATAAGTTTGTGTGCTTGTCTGTTGCTTTGTAACAAATACAATTGTGACTGCTGAATTTTGTGTCGTTTTTCGTTCGCACGAAAAGTAAATTAAAGGTAAGTTAAAAAAAAAGTAAGTTACTTATTGGATTAGGTACTAAAAAAATATATGTAAGTAACTACTATAATTTAGGTTTCTAAGTTAGAAAATAAGATACGGTTAGAAATTCTAACCGTATCTTATTTTGTAAGTAAACAGTGTGTCACGTTATTTAATCTGAACCCGGTTTTTCGAATGTAAGACTGTTTGTCAAAGCTAATTATCGTAAGCGTTTGGCCAATATTGATAAGATTTTAACTTTAAACACACAAATCGAAACAGAGAGATGGTTGTCCTTTTCTATTCGGTAAGTAAGTAAGTAAGTACTTATCCATTTTAAAATGAATGGGTTTATTGTATTTAAAAATAAATCCTTTCACGCTCTCTTATAATACCTAAAATTATATTACTTTATAAGCAAAAAACTAATTTATACTTAACCTAAACAAGAATCCCTACCACCACGTCTTAAAGTAATATTACTGCAATTGTGTGAGAAAGACGCCGCTCTACGTCGTGTAGTGCTCTGTCTCTTTCTCACAACTGTAATAATATGATTTTAATACAGTTGGTAGAGCAATGTCGACAGTTGAAACCTCGTTATGAAACCAGTCCGCAGGTATTTCCGTTCTAAGCGGACGTAATTACTTGATGTCTATGTATTAAATAGCTACTCTAGTTAATAACATGTTACACACACTATAAACGCTCTTGCAGTTTTAATATGTAGCCTGTCTGAAATCCCACTGCTGGGCACAGGCCTCTTCTCATATAGGAAAGATTTGAGCATTGATCACCACGTTAGCTCACTGCGGACGATTTCAGATTCCAATGTTTGGAATCCAGGTTTTCTCACGATGTTTTCGTTCACCGATTATCAGTAGTGTCTTAGAATGATTAATAAAGTACATATAACGTTGAAAAAGTCACGTTGGTACTTCACCAGCGCTGAGGATCGAACTTGCACCTCGTGCATACAAATCCATACATAGAACCGCAAGGCCATGACACACTAGAATGTAGAGACAGATAAATTAAATACGTTACTTAACTAAGTAATAGCCTAGTGGTATGACTGTTGGACTGCCTAGTCTTTGGTCGTAGGGTTCAAATCCATGGCCAATAAAAGACTCGCGTCAACGTCTTTTTAAATTCATGAGCGTATTATTTGTTCATATTAAGGATCTCCAACAAAGAATACACAAAATACATTCTTAGACAAAAGAGGACGGTATACATTTGGGTTGTGCTTCCTCAATTCAAAGAGAACACAGAATTCGCATGTAGACAATTACAAAGAAATACACGTAAAACGGTGAAGGAAAACATCGTGAGGAGACCGGCACACCTCAGCATGTGTTGTGTGTGTGTGTCACCACGTCAGAGGGCTACGGACGGCGCGGCGCACACTCTCACACCAGGTTGTACGTCAACGATAAGAAGTCTTAGCTGTATTGTCAATTTAGTATAGAGTTGTACGTATTTTACTGTAAAAGGGATCCTGAGACTATATTCCATGACATTCCACGACTTTCACACAGCGCCATCTAGTCTCAAATTAAGCTGAGCTTGTATTATGAGTACTAGACAACTGTTAAACATACTTATACGCTTCTAAATACATACATATTGTAGATAAAATTACACCCCGACACAGAACAAACGATCGCGCTTATCACACAAACATTTGTCCTGGGTGGGAATCGAACCCACGACCTCTAATATAGCAGTCAAGGCCACTAACTACTAGACCAACAGTCCTGTCATTAACAGTTTAGTATAGAGTTGTATCTATTCTTCTGTAAAAGGTTCCCGAGATTTTCAACGTTATTTGTTTGTTCAAGGTCCTTTCAAGATGCATCAAAACACACCTAAACACCAGTTTAGAATGACCCATTCAACTAAATTATTAAACTTACATCTAACAAGGTCTGAATACGTTATTATGCGTAGCTGCTGACCGCAACTTTGCCTTCACGAATGTCGGTAATAGCTGCAAAAACATTACCCCCCTGTGACGCAGTTGGTTAAAAGTAGCCTATAGGGTGTTGCCTAACTCCATACCAAGTTTCATGAATGTTGTTGATGTTTCTGAAAGAGTTACATACATCCATCCATACCTACTTACAAATTGTCGCATTTATAATGTTAGTTGGTTGTTGGAAATACTTTGTTTACTATTATTTATACCTATATAGTTTGGTTAAGTTCAACTTGTATTGTCTTCGTATAAAACATTTGTAACAATTGCAATTTTTACATTCAATGTAATATTATTTGTCATTTTTCATACATTGATTATACAAGAGTCGTATACATGTAAAACAATACAATAACAAACAAGAACGAAATATTTTAAATTAAATAAAAATAAACGCAAGCAAAGTCGCGGGCGTGTATAAGTCATAACAAAAATTGACAACAATATACTCGATACGGCACAAGATACAAACTTATAAATACCATTCCCAAACTATAACATTCATACTTCAATAAGGAAAATTCTTTTGAATCAGCCGCAAATGTAACATTGCGTAGGAAACGTCAGATAGAGTTCATTCACAACTTTATTTTTGCTACGCTGTCAAACGAAATTGCGCTTTGTGGCAATGTGATAAGGGTTAGTAATGACTTTTCGGGTGTTAGTTTAAATTTGTCGGTTAGATAAATTACAATATGGAGATTTTTCAATTCAGTTACGCGGGAACGCGCGTTGAAGACGCACGCGTGTGGCGTTATTTTCTTTTACAACATACACTTTTGTTGTGTTTATATTTAAAATAAGTTGTTGAATTATCAGTTTTTGATATTAAATTATTTATTTAAAGTCTGTGTTTTGTGTAAATGAGTTAAATAAGTGTTAATACGTGATGTGTTGTTATATCTTGTTTGAAAACAAAGATGTTCTGGATTACCATTGCGAGTAGTTTGTGTCTTTATAAAGGTAACTTTATTATCTTACTAGCTGAACTAAAACCACTATATTAGGCAATATTTATCATTAACTTTAAGCCTATAAGACATAGAAATAACGTAGCTTTTTATATGTAAAATGATTCCTAAAATCGTTTCAATAGGTCCTGAGATTATATCTTACAACGTAACAAACTCACAAACTCTACCTCTTTATATTATTAGTATTTATAAATATATTCTAGTAATTTGATTTCAATTATTGTATTAAAAACTTTTTTGTAACAATTAACTAAGACAGCTCGTTTAGCAATAGTGATTCAATATTAATAAGGAAAGAGCAATTCTTTTGTTTTAAAACTTTTAATATTACTGGTGGTATTTTGTTAATGAGTTGAGTAATGACACTAATGACTCAGTTAATAGAGCAAAGTACCAGGTTCATTTCCAAACTTGTGTAGAGTTAAAACCTTTTATTATTATTTTGTATCGTTTAAGTAATCAAGGCTTATTTATAATACTAAAACACAATGCATTTTAAATCCTTTTGTACGGCACAGGAGTCGAACCTGCAGATTGCTATGTGATAAATAGCAAAGTGATACTTACAAAAGCATAATAGTGCTTGTACACGTTGCTACGCGCGGGCGCGGGCGCGTGCGCGGGCGCGGGAGACGTGGCGGGCTCGTGTTCACATTAAACGCCAGGCGTTCGCGCGATCGTGACGTATTTCAGAGGTTGTGAACATGGACGACGATCTTTTATTTTTAACCGAAAATTCATACCTAAAGTGGGAGATGCTAAAAATTAGAATTGGTGTGCACGAAATTAATAAAGAAAGAGAACGGTATGGTGAATTTCATACTTTATATGGTATATTGAGGGAACATCCTTCAAGATTTTTTGGATATACCAGGATGAGTGTCAACTGTTTTGATTAAGTGCACTAATAAACTCTTCTGTACTGAATTACATGATAAAAACGCGCTATCGCATCTAGCGACAAGTTCAAACTGGTTGAACTGACCTGACGTCGCGAGTGAAACGCGCGCGCCGCCGCTAGTTCGACGTGAACACACACACAGGTCTCAAGCGTTTGAAATTGTCGCGAGCTCGCCGCGCGCGCCAGTCGCTAGTTAGCCCGCTAGTTGGACCGCACGTGCGTTTTGAACGTGAACACTCGGAAGCACCTCATATGTTTGATATTTCGTGACATCGCCCGCCACCGCGCCCGCGAGTCAACGTGTACAAGCACATAGAGTAGAATCGTTCGGGTTCGATTCCCGGAAAGGGAGACATTTGAGTATTCCCTTTATTTTTGGAAATTGACCATTTATCAAGGAAGACTAATAGGAACTAGAAAAACTACTCATAAACATCACGCTACTATCACAAATTAACTAATTTATTGCACGGATAGTCTCATGGTATAGGTCACCACGCCATTTACAACTGCGCGCGGGTTTGATCCCCTCGTAGGACAAATGCTTGTTCTGAGTCTGGGTGTCTTTGTGAATGTGAATGAAATATCTGTAAAACCCTCCGCGATACAAGTTTCAAATTAGTTAGTGCGGGAGCCGCTTAAAAAATATCAATGTAGGTGACACAGGACTTAGCTAGTCAGAAAGAAGAAAGTATAAGTAGTTCAAAGTGATTTGCAAGTAACCCCCAATACATGTCGCCCCGAATTGGACGATGTCCCAAATCTACAGGAATCCAATTGAAGTCTTTAACCTTTTCTTTGGTCAATATAGGTTACATGACAAAGAGAAAATTGTAAGAGACCATGCGGTTTAGAATAAACTCAAATAAAAACGGTATAATGCGAGCTTGATCACGTCGCTGAGGGTTTAGTACATAATGTAAACTGTTTGACAACCTGTTACCCGCGATTTTGCCCGAGAGAATGTCGCTTCATCATCATCATCATCATTCCCCTGCCCTCATCCCAATTATTACTATTTGGGGTCGGCGCAGCATGTCTTCTTCTTCCACACGTTCCTATCTGAATGTCGCTTATAGCTGCAGAAATTACGCAGTTGGATAAAAAGTAACCGACTGGGTCAGCGATAATGATTTAGCCGACACTCTGGATTAAGCCATATACTATCATAATTGATATAGCCGTTTAAGAGTGAGAGAGTAGTAAACATCCATACATACATTCAAACTTTCGCGTTTGTAATATTAGTACGATGAACCTGGAATTAACTTGTAATCGACCCATTAAACATACGAACCTAATTACTAAATCATTAGCTTATAAGCAGTATAATAAAACGCTGACAAACTAACAAGAAATAATTAACCTTTATAGTTAATTGGTTTTAAATTAACTTATTAGTTAACTCTATTGTTCAATGAGATAACAATAACTATTGGTTATGACATAACCATTGCGGTTGCTGTAATTGTCAATATGGTAGTAAATGTAGATAATAATGATAGTGGTGTAGAATTTAGAATTGTTAAAGGAAGTGTCTTAACTACGTGCATGTGTCACTATTTGGAGGTGATGATCAACTTTTGAGAATAACACTGTTTGATTCTTGTCGTTCTTTGTCCTCAAAATCAGAAGTCAAATTAGGCTGCATTGTAGCACTTATTGAACGTCAAAATGATAATAGACAGCTCCCTAAAAGCCAAAATAATAAAACCTATCTGTTGCCCGCGGCTTCGATCGCGTGGATGTCGGTTGTATCTGCAAATCCCTTTGTTGACGTAGTCGGTTTTAAAAGTATGTGATACCGTGTTTCATCTACCTCCGTGCCAAATTTATCTAAATCGATCCAACCGTTTGAGCGTGAAGAGGTAACAAATATCAAACACAGTCGCCTTTATAATATTTGTACGAGTAAACGCAATTTTTCGGTTTAGACATGCGAAAACGACTAGGAATCTCGCTTGGACGCACTTATAAAATTTGATCCATTGTAAAATTATTAAATTTTGATATAGTAAGGTTGATCGACATCTCCTAATGGTGACACTTAGGCAAAATTCAACTGTCACTTCCCTCTTCCTATCTATGGTCTGTATTTACACTATGATTGCCTTAAGACTAGTAGTAACTTTATGATAGGTACTATGTAGGTTGTAGATAATATCGTCAATTGATGTAATTTGTATTTGGCAACTCGCCTCGTACGTGATTTGTTAATAAGTTTTAAGTTGCGAAAATAAGATTATATGATATTTGACATATGAAACCGATGTATTTTAATTCATATTATATTTAAATGAATACTTTTTGGAGTTCTCCTATACATACATATAGGAATATAATGTAGCCTATGTTCTCGTTCTTCGATCAAATCCAACCATTTATTGGAATAAAAACCAATAAAAACTGCGCTTAGCGCCCATCTGCGAGATGGGGAGGATGGGTCCAAACTCCAACCCTGGAGGGACCCAAGAAATGAAAACTACCTATTTTAGGAGATTTTTAAAAGAGAATTACTTAGAAATAATTAACTTGGTAGATTTAGAAACCCTTTAACTAAAACTATTAAGTATTAAAATGTTATCCAAATTTTTAGCCCTGTTTTTATAATTTTGAATAATATAACAGTATCGAAAGCTTTTTACAAATCTATTAGACGAGAAATCCTGGAATATTTTTATCAATATTAAAATATGATTGTAAATAGGCAGAAATATTAAGGCGTATTAATGTTTGTTTAAACATACAAATCGTGTTAGCTGATTACACGACATGAAGTTATTTGATTTCCGCCAACAGTCTGTTTCCTGGTCTAAGATCATTATAAACCACCATAAGCTATTTTGACTACATGTGTCGTAAAAAGTAGTATCACAAGCTTATAGTGAAAATCACAAAATAATACGTTCTTAATCAAAAGTGTCGCGGTGGCCTTGCGGTTTTACGCTTGGATTTATACGCACGAGATGCAGATTCGATCCCCAGCGCAGACTAGCACCAATATCATTTTTTCAAAGTTATACGTACTTTCTTAATTTTTCTAGGACACTATGAACAAACAGTGAAGAAAAACAACGTTAGGAAACTTGGATTCCAAATATCCGAATATGTAATCGTAAATCTGTAATTAGGAAAGGACATTTAACTTTGAAAAAGTCATATTGGTACCTGCCTGCGCTGGGGTTCGAACCTGGACCTCGTGCATACAAGTCTACACATAGAACCGCAAGGCAACCATGAACTGTAAAGACCAAACGATTGAAATATTCAGTATCCGACATAAAATATGGACGACTAGAATAAGTATCACTTATCACCAACTTTTAAAGTAAGATGTGAAAGAAAAGAGACAGTATACTACACGGCATAAAGCCTCATCTCTCTTCCACACTGCATCAGTTCCAATTTGAAACGTGGTGGTAAGGTTCTAAGCATTTGGCAAGTCAAAGTTTGGCAAACAACAGCGAGTATTGTGTAAATGATATTAAATATTTCAGACACGCTTGTTTGTGTAACTTTGTAAAAAGCCTTGATGTTAGTTACAACTTTACGTTTTCAATTGAATTTAAATTGTTAGCATTATTCTATAGGTCAATGTGTGCTAGGTCAGTAACAGCAATAATTGTGCAAATTTTGTTACCAACTGCTGTTATTTTGCGATTACAAAACATGTAATAACCGCAGAGGGTGATGATGGCCTTGCGTTCTTTGATCGGATTTGTATCCACGAGGTTGCAGGTTCGATCCAATGCATACTTGTAACATACCAATCCGAGTTTTCAAAGTTATAGCATATACTTTCTTAACTACATATTATTTGACTGGTCTGTTGGTCTAGACAGTGGTTAGTGACTAAACCCTGACTGCTATACCAGTGGTCGTGGTTTAATGCATAATTATAACTCATCACGCACAAATATTTGAGTTTACAGTACGAGATAAACATTAACCGATCAACAATATAAACTGTTAGAAGACAAAATATTTGTAATATTGAGAGTATTACAAATATTTTGTCCATTCACACCAAACTGCACCTCTAAGATGTGCTAGTCACACGTCATTTCCGCCATATTGCATTAATACACCTTCTATAAGATATAATGATGTGTTTCCTCATCTCAGCTAATGACACTCATTATGAGGAGCATACATAGTGCATGCTTAGGTTAAGGAAAAACAATCATATTAATACTGCAGACAGCTCTTAAGTTATTAGCTTAGACAATTTTGTAAACAAAGACTTGGATATTAACCATATACGATTCTTAAATATATTCCATTTTTTTTTATTTTCCTCAACATTCTCACAGCGCCATCTAGTCTCAAATTAAGTATACGAGAGTAACTTGTGTTATGAGTACTAGACAACCGATAAACATACTTATATACTTCTAAATACATAGATTTTGCAGATCAATTACACACAGAACAAATGATCGTGCTCATCACACAAATATTTGTTCTGGGTGGGATATGTACAGTCCTATTGCAGTTGAATTGCAGTCGGCTTGCAGTTAGCGTGCAGTCTGACTTGCAGTTCTATTGCAATCGTGTCAACTGCGTTCAAACTGCCCTTGAACTGCAATTTTCAGTTGGATTGCAGTTGAAATGCAGTCCGATTGTCTATTAGATAGTCTTATAGATAGAATGTTTACATGTATATGACATCAAAATTGTACGCTTGCGAAGCTAGGGCGGATCGCTAGACATAGATAAATAAGAGAAAAAGCTACGATTAACTTGAAAATAAATACTCAGTAGTACATTTTTAGTTATTCAGTTTATAATTTGAAACGACACGGTCAATTATAAAGTAACAGCCTTCATTCAATCCTTGTGCTTGCGAATTATCATTGAAGCACTAGGTTACCAACATAGTAACAAAATAAAGCTCTCTATACACGAGGCAAATTGAAATTTCACAGGCCTGTTGGTCTAGTGGTTAGTGGCCCTGACTGCTATACCGGAGGTCGTGGGTTCGATCCCCACCCAGGACAAATGTTTGTGTGATGAGCATGATAATTTTTTTCTGTGTCTGGGTGTAATTTATCTATAATATGTATGTATTTAGAAATATATAAGTATGTTTATCAGTTTTCTAGTACTCATAATTTGAGACTAGATGGCGTTGTGGGAATGTTGAGAAATGTTTAATCATCATTACTGTCTTTCTCCCCTGCCCTTATCCCATATTCAGAAATGTTTAAATACTCAATTTTGCGTGCCAAGTGTTTCAAAGTCGCCGAATCCGATACCTTCTGCCTGTGTGGGCGCGACTCCCGCCATACACACTCAAAGAGGTTCGTATCGCACGTACAAGAGACTACATTCTGAAGGTATTGTAGTATTATGTTGTCCGGTGTACAAAGGGCCTTAGTCCCCTATTGTGTCTGATCTCTAACCTACCCTACTTCCAGACAATCGATGTTGTGACTCGCCGTACTGAGTTAGGTCTAAAGAGTCTTTAGCAAAATATTTACAATTTCGAAAGAGGTTTCATTGACCGGACGCCATATTATAATATAACAGTTTAATGAGGATGTTATTTATTTAATTTAATAACATAGTAATTGTCCTCTTATAAAAAGAACGGGCATTGATCACCACGCTTGTGAGTTGCCCCACGGTGGGGCGCCATTAACGAAGCTGTTAATAACACCAGCCTGTAACTGTCCCACTGCAGGCCTCTCATACAGAGAACGGGCATTGATCACCACGCTTGTGAGCTGCCCCACGGTGGGGCGCCATTACCGAAGCTGTTAATAACACCAGCCTGTAACTGTCCCACTGCAGGCCTCTCATACAGAGAAGGAGCTTTGATCACCACGCTTGTGAGCTGCCCCACGGTGGGGCGCCATTACCGAAGCTGTTAATAACACCAGCCTGTTACTGTCCCACTGCAGGCCTCTCATACAGAGAACGAGCATTGATCACCACGCTTGTGAGCTGCCCCACGGTGGGGCGCCATTACCGAAGCTGTTAATAACACCAGCCTGTAACTGTCCCACTGCAGGCCTCTCATACAGAGAACGAGCATTGATCACCACGCTTGTGAGCTGCCCCACGGTGGGGCGCCATTACCGAAGCTGTTAATAACACCAGCCTGTTACTGTCCCACTGCAGGCCTCTCATACAGAGAACGAGCATTGATCACCACGCTTGTGAGCTGCCCCACGGTGGGGCGCCATTACCGAAGCTGTTAATAACACCAGCCTGTAACTGTCCCACTGCAGGCCTCTCATACAGAGAACGAGCATTGATCACCACGCTTGTGAGCTGCCCCACGGTGGGGCGCCATTACCGAAGCTGTTAATAACACCAGCCTGTAACTGTCCCACTGCAGGCCTCTCATACAGAGAACGAGCATTGATCACCACGCTTGTGAGCTGCCCCACGGTGGGGCGCCATTACCGAAGCTGTTAATAACACCAGCCTGTAACTGTCCCACTGCAAACTTAATATTTTTTATAAGTATTTCCTGGTCAGGCAAAGAGTTTTTTATCTAAATAACATTGGTTAGCTTCCTCGTGACGCGGCGTATTGTGTTTACTTACATTGATCTTTGACTCCGGTGACCTACATAGTCTACATACATACGGACAATGCAATAACATTAGTTTTACAACGAATATTTATAATACTGTAGGTTAAGCTACACACAACGAGACTGTTTTGTAGATGGGTGACCATGTGACCTTTATTTTCTGTTATAAAAAAGCAAATAACTTCAACCCACGCCAAATGTACAGTGTGGGGATATGTCGGACTCACACTGACTAAAAACACCCCGGACTCCTTCTACTGCTTTAACTAGAGATTTTTGCGATCTACTCTGGGTGTCTTTGCGCATGTGAAGTAATGTGAATTGAATGTCCGTGAAACCCCCGCGAAACAAGGATTAAATACTTATTGACTAGTCTTTCGATCCAAGTACCAATGTGACTTTTACAGAGTTATATGTACTTATCTTAATTATTCTAAGACACTATTGACTAACGATGAAGGAAAACATCTGCATCGTGAGGAATCCTGGATTCATGGAGACATTCAAATCACATGCACAGAGACACCCAGACCCAGAACAAGCATTTGTGGAACTTACAAATTCTTGTCGTACGCGGGGATCGATCCCGCGACACGTCGCGCATAATAGTAATTGGCGTGGTGACTTATACCATGAGGCTATCCTTACAGTCAAAACTACGCAGTACTACCTTTAAAAATACGGAAAGGATTTTGATACGGTTTTCTAAAGATAGAATGTTTTAAAAGGAAGGTTTATAATGTGTCCGGACCGATTTCGGCCACGGCGCGGCGGCTAGTGTAACTATGACACCAGCCAGCTACGCAGCACTTATTATAGTGCACAAGCGTGTGCTAACACAGGTGCACTATCTGTTCCTTTACTCTCATAGCCCAATAGGACGGCAACCTGACACGACTGGAGAGAGATCAGGCGCAGGACACACATATTTTTACGTGCCTAATAGAGGAAGGTTTATATGTATTTCTTCAGTAATGCCTCGCGTAGGTGGATCAGGTCACAAGTAGGTACACATGAGTCGCAAAAAATAACTATGGGAAGAGCTATATTATATCACCATTACAATAAAGGAGTACTAGATAAGTGTATCCTTTATGTAATCTTAGCACTTCCCACAGCGTCTGGATTCCTAGTCCCACGTGTAAATAATAATACAGCTGTAAATAGGATGGTCCTATTATATGAATTACTTCGGTTATAAAGGTGTGATAGGGATCGCAGTTATTCGCAATTGTTGAGTTATTTCTGCTAAAGTCGCGAGTGGGTGATATTAGGTAGGTGCTTAGATTAGCTAGGATAAGAACGTTAGTGTTTTGCTCCTAGTATGTTATAATAGACTAGCTTATGCAGGCGCGATTGTCTGTTATAAGTGCAAAAATATTACTCCTTGTATGACGCTGTCGGTTAAAAAGTAATCTATGTGTTAGTCAAAGGTGTCAACAACTCCATACAAATCTTTTACAAAATAGATTCAGCCAGATAAGACTCATGTGACTAAGAGAGTGATGAGTATGAATTTTGATGGATGGAGAGGAAAGGGAAGGTAAAAAAAAAATGGATGGGTTGTATAAGGAATGATATGAATGAATAAGGAGTAAATGATACTGTAACGTCTGATAGGGGAGAATGGAGGAAAATAAACTTTTGCGCCGACCCCAAGCCTTGTAAAATGGGATAAGGGCAGGAATATGTTGACGATGATGAGATCCAGCCGTTTGTGTATGAAATAGTAACATTCATCCATTCAGTCATCCGTTCTTACATACTTTCTCATTGAATTTGACAGCATTTACGAGTCTCGTAAGTGTGATAGTATTATCTGACTGTTGTCTACTGTCACACTGACACATTTACAAACAGCGCGACTGTCCGTGTGTCACAACATGCATTGTGACGTCACGAGAGGATTTAACGTTTTATACCGGAGAACAATTTGGTAGACAATATAGGTTTTTCACTTTTTTGTGAAGAAAAAGTCTGTGTAAAAAACATGCTTAGTGGGATGACTCGTGACATTTAAGGTTTTAATGATATAAAAAGAAAAACCAATGTGCATTTACAAGTTTTTCAGCTTGATAACTCCACACGTTTCTCGAAAAAGAGGCGTTTGACAGACATACAGACGGACGAACGTATACCTAATAAAATCATCCGATAAGGGTTCCAATTTTTCCTTTCTAGGTATGGAACCGTATAAAATCTATCGTTTTTAACGTTTGTCTCATACATAGTGTCTAACTTAATCTCACAACCTTTTGGGGATTTTCATCTACACAGAATCGCAATATTAGGCATGAGACAAGCTGGGTCTTACATCAAAATTTATTGTTTTGATGCTTAAAATACGTTTATAGCGTGTTCAAAATAATACTTAATGTACCTAGATACAGAATTATTTCGCTACAAGGATCTTTTGTCACGCAGCCGAAATCAGAACGAATGCCATCAAAAATGATATCACTTTTGACAGACAGTTGAGTTGATTCTTGTTTCAAATCACACCAACACCCTCATGTTAATGTCATCCACGTGCCGAAAGATCCTTGTAGCACTTTAATCGGTATTAAAACACAAACTTCGTTTATTAAGGGGAAATTTAAGCCTTTTATTGATAAAAAAATATTTATTTTTAAGCGTATAAGATTTTATATTCGTAACAATATTTTTTCTTTTTTGGCAGCATTTCGGCGGTAACTGTGGCGACCCAAAATGGCGTCCTCTGACGTCATACAAGATGGCGACGGGGCCAAACTGCACCCGTATTTAATAACATTAGTGTGAGTATGACAATTCACTTTAAAAATACAATATCCTTTAACTGGCCTGTTGGTTTAGTGGTTAGTGGCCCTGACTGCTATGCCAGAGGTCGTGGGTGCGATCCCCACCCAGGATAAATACCCATATTTTACGTACCTACCAAACACAGAAGCTGTGATATTTAATTCTAAAACGCACACAACATTCGAAAAGTCGTTGCGCGCCGTGGGGATCGAACTCGAGACCTTTGACTTGGCAGTCCTACGGTCTTATCTATGTATCACAGTTTCAACTATTACAACAGTTGTTGTAACAATGTTGTTTCTAATACTCTATTCACTATTCAGAGTATATCGTGAATGTCTCAATGGCCCTAAAAGGTAGTATTTGACCTCTCGTAGGGCCACAAGGCCTAAGACCAGAAAGCCAAGGTGACCCGGTGCTAAACGACTTAGTAATACAATCTCAATCAGAGTTACAATTAAAGTAACAGAGATATTTAATTTTGAACTAACGACTTTAATGTTTTAACTAGTGAATGTTTTGTTGTGAAGGTCTCTATCTTATTATAATAGGCTAGATTTACAATCACTACAATAACTGTAATTTTTAATCTGACCATTCTAAAACAAGCTCTTTGTAATACATATTATAACTACTAGCTATTGCCTGCGACTTCGTTCGCGAAACAAAAATAGGGATGAAAAATATAAAATTCCCGTGTCACAATGTTCGTTCCCGTACTTCCCCGAAACGGCTGCACCGATTTAATTGTTATAGAGCGCACATTTCTAACTTTAAAAGCCCCAAGCTCATTTGGCAAGCGAAAAACAGAAATACATTTAATAATATAAAAATTTCTTTGCTAAAGACAAGATATTGCTCTCTTTAATCCACCAACCATTTTTCTAATACAATTTAATATTATTATCTGTTCCCATGCGATGGCCACGCCGCCATATTATTATCTATGCCTAATAAAATCACACACGTGTATGTCAAACTGTTCAAAAATACAAACACGTTTCTTTTGCGATAAAAATACATACATAGCTACATATGATACATATATATGTTACGCGACGCGACGTTTTTTTTGCCATGCGTATTGTCACTTTCGCAGGGACTCTTGCCAAAATTTTTAGCGTTCTTTAAAAGTGAGAGCGGTTGTTTGAATTGTATTTTATTTTTATTACACTATTTACGTTTATAATAAGGGATATTTGCATTATAAAAAGTACTGAATTTGTTGACTTTTTTTACTCCAAAAATCAAAAGGTTTTTATTTCAAGTAGGCCTTTTCAGACACTTTCAAAACGCCCTACGGTCTTTCCACTAGGCTATTACCACTTTATAATATTACTATTAGATAATCTGAAGGTTATTTTTTACTATATTTAAGTATTATCTATTTCAAACAGACCACAGATTGACATCGATACCTTGAGATCGGCTTCCAGGTCAAAGAAAAACTCTATTATTGAGTATTTCCTGTCAGTGTATTATACTTCTTTCAGTATTTGGTGCTTAGCCAAATAGTCTGTACTAAAATTGTATTAAAACCTTTTTTGGTAAAAAATGTACAAAGTGTAGGGGAAGATCGGGTAGCCCCGGACACATAAATGAATTGCAAATAAGAAATAAATTAACGAAATTATTGACTTTAATTTGTACTTAAAATAAAATTAGGAACTTCTTTAATCATATAAATAAAACATTAGTAATTAAATTACATTTTGTAACGAAATAGAGTAAGAATTATTAGGTGTTATTTTTTCGGCATCGCAAGAAGTGGCGGGTAGCCCCGGACATCATACTTAATGGTGGCCCAATCGTTTTTTTAGCCTTACAAACGTCACAACTATAACAAGAATTCGATGCATCAATATAAACGCAATCTTTATGGGCCCAGTCTTTGCATTCCTGGCATTGAATGCAAACACTTACTTAATTTTAAAAATGTATGTGATAACTTGCGTCGAAGTTTGACAGGAGCGGCGAAAATTTTATGGCCGGAACAAAACATTCGCTCACGGCTAACTTACTCCTCACTCACGCCGCAACTGAACGGCATTCGTTTTTGTTCTTAATTACACAAATTAACGATAATAATATATCTATGGAATGCGTTTAGTTTCTTAGATATTAAAATGTCCGGGGCTACCCGCCGTCCGGGGCTACCCGACTTTCCCTTATGTCTGTTATACGTTGACTTGTATAAATATAAGAATAATAAGAAAAAATCTACTAAGTACTAATATATTAGTAAGTAAGTATATTAGTAAGTTTATGAGTATAGATGGATGGATGTTTGTTACTTTTTCACGCTCAATCGCTGGAGCAATTTTGATGAAATGTATGGTGTTAGCTGACACCTTGGATTAAAAAATAGGCTTAGGCATAGGCGTAGGCATACTTTTCAACCGACTGCGTCAGAGGGGGGTTATGTTTTTGCAGTTACAACCGATATTGGAGCGAGCGAAGACGCGAGAAAAAGCTAGATATTAATAATAATATTACCAGCCTATACACGTCCCACTGCTGGGCACAAGCCTCTTCCCATATAGGGAAGGTTTGAGCATTGATCACCAAGCTAGCTCACTGCGGATTGGCGAATTCAGATTCTAATGTTTGAAATCCAGGTTTCTTCACCGTTTGTCAGTAGTGTCTTAGAATAATTAAGAAAGTACATATAACTTTGAAAAGGTCACCTAGATAAAAGTCAAGGAAAAACGTGTTTAATCGCAGTAGACGATATCCTTTTCCCGAAATTTTGGCAAAGGTTACAAACAAAGTTGGAAAGAGTATTTACTAGATAAAAATACGTTTATTATTTTGGCAGCTAGTATAGAAACTTTCTTTTAACAATAGCTGAGTCATAGCTGAAGGGAAAAATATAAAACACCCAAAATATAATTATATACCTACTAGCTTTAACCGCGACTTCGTCCGCGTGAAATTTAAGTAATTAGTTTTTTTTTCTGAATAAAATAACTTTTCTGAAATTAAAAAAGCTTAAGTTACTCCTTATTACATGTTACTGTCAATAAAAGTTCTGTCACAATCGGTCTAGACAATTCAGAGATTAGCGTTAACAAACGGGCAGACGAAAATTGTAAAAATAGTATTTCGGTGTATGTACTGTATACAATATATACTCCAACATAAAAAGCAGCATATTCCTTCGCTATCCTACTTATACTAAAAAATATAGGCTTAGTTAACAATCTACCACATAGGTAACACTACGGTAAGTAATAAAGAATTGAATTGTATAAGAAAAGTTCTCTTTAAACTATGTAGCTTTTCTTATGAAATATGCCATCTTACAATGTATAATAATATTTAATCTCACAATGAAATAATAGGTCACACCTACATTACATGAATGACAATTGAAATAACTATAAAAGCAATTTAATTCCTTACATATACAGTTCAAAGGTATAGTATAAACTTTTAAAGTCTTCATATAAACGGGCGCAACGCTAGTTATGCCTACGCTATCGGATCGTGGCATGATACAGTCGCGAGCGTGTCGCAGTGACGAACGGACGGTGTGTTGTTGATGTAATTAAAATGCTGTAGGTGGGCAGCCCTATTAATAATGTCCGGACCGATTTCGGTCACGGCGCGGCGGCGGCTAGTGTTACTCTGACGCCAGCCAGCTACGCTGTGCACAAGCGTGTGCTAACACAGATGCTCTCTCTGTTCCTTTACCCTCATATCCCGATCGGAGAGAGATAAAGCGCAAGAAACATATTTTTGCGTGCCTTTTGAAACGCGTACGCTGTGATATATGATGTATATTTCTAAAACGCACAAAACATTCGAAAAGTCGGTGCGCGCCGTGGGGATCGATCTCGAGACATTTGAGTTGACAGTCTAGACTAAACTATACCACTGTGCGCGACGTGTCGCGGGTTCCATCCCCGCGTAGGACAAGAATTTGTGCGTTCCTCAAATGCTTATTCTGAGTGTGGGTGTCTTTACGCATGTGAATTGAATGTCTGTAAAACCCCCGCGATACAAGGATTAAATTCCTTAGTGCGGGAGTCATTAAAAAACAGAATAAATAGTAGTTATGAAAGAGAGAGTGCACTACACGGCGTATTGAGGCGTCTCTTTTACACAATTGCTGTAATATTACTTTAAGTGGTGCTGGTAGGTATCTAATAACATTGAAAGTGTTGCAATGTAGGTACGTCCCTTGCCTTGGGCTCCGAGCCGGTTTGAGCGGCCGGGTTAACAGATAACCTGCTGGTTAGGTTTGCGCAGTGATGCAAGACCAGGTATATGAGTAGGAAAATTGATGTATGATGTTTTAGGTAACTATTTTGTTCTTAAAGTTGTTTGGATGCAAAGGGTGTTGCTTGCGAGATGACGTCAGATAGGAATGTGAGGAAGAAGAAGACATGCTGCGCCGACCCCAAGTAAAAATTGTGATAAGGGCAAGAGAATGATGATTTTGTTCTTAAAGAAATAGCACCCAGCGTCACATCTTTGTAAAATTCTCGTGTCACAATGTTTATTCCCGTACTACTTCGAAACGGCTTGACCGCTTTTTTCATGAAATTTTATCTGCGAATCGGCCAACATCTATTCTTCGATCCCAGTTTTTTTTTCCTATTTGGTATATAGGAACGTTAGAATATTGTAAATTGAAAGACAGCGTGCTGCTGGGAAGCGGGGAAGGGTGGGCGATGGGGTGCTGTCTAAAATGTATGAATCTTTACGTTTAAATAGTGCAACATTGTAGCCTAATTTGCATAAAAGACTTTTGATTTCGATTTTGTTCATCTTTTTCGAGGAAATTCGTTCCTTACCACGCACAGTCCTAATACCAAACATGACTACATTGTCATACATTGTCAAGTACACTACAATTGCCTCATAGATAAATATTTTGGTATCGTACGGGGAGCCCTGACACCGGAGCCGGCGCGGCGGTCGCCACGACCGCGGGCGTTATGTAACGGCTGATGTGATAATCCACTTATTCTACTTAAATGATGATGGTTGATGTTTTGGATTTATTTCTATTCTGAAAAAGTGCCGAAATTCGTCTTAAAGTTATATGGTACCTAGTGGCTGGAAACGCAATTAGAGTCAGTAACGTTTTGAAAGTGCCTGAGAAGGCCTACTCGACATAAAAACCTTTTTAATTTGATTTTGGAAGCTTGAAACCACACTATATATATTATACTACTACTACTACTGCAATAATATTATTTTTTATTTTATTTAATCAATAAAAAAATACAAAGATAAAACGCAACAAAGGCGGTGAAAAGTCTGGAAATGGGGGCTACCAACGTCACTTGCTAGTCAAAAGTGTACTTGTATGTGACGTCACACGGGATTTCAACTTACGCGACGGTATCATCTTATTTTTTTGTTAACGTGATAAAAGAAAAAATACGTAGGTGTCCAGTATTTTTTGGAAATCTATCTGGCGGACTAGTTCGATTTTTTTAGTCAAATACCCAATTTAGGGTTCAAAAAGACAAAAGGGCTCTCAATCTTAAGCCCTTTCCGAAAGATTCAGTAGTGATAGTTTATGATAAGATTGCATAGAGTCCATAAAATCTATAGAACCGTAACATTCATAATACATACCTAATTACTTAACATAATCTTTGTATAATTATTACCTTACTACACCTTTGCGTTTCCAAGGCTTCAGATAAACCTTCCAATATTACAGCTCTTATTACAAGGGAATAAGGTCGACATTCGTGTAACAATGTTAGTTATACAAGCAATTATGACCTTGTCTATATAATACGTAATTTGTGAGTTAATCCCATATAGATACTGCTTAAGGAGTCCTATTTACGTTGTTATGAAACTTAGGACCATATTATACTTAAAGTCAGTTTATGAAGCTGTGATAGCTTAGTGGTAAGACCGTAGGACTGCCAAGTCAAAGGTCTCGAGTTCGATCCCCACACCAAGCGCTAACTTTTTGAATTTTGTCTGCGTTTTAGAAATAAATATCACAGTAATTAAATACTAGTAATATAGTTTATTACCTATTATCTGAGAAGCAGTTTATAAAGTATCTCGAAGTAAGATGTGTCGGTTCTAGATGCATAACATTAACCTCCTTTTACGCAGTAGGGTAAATCCATTGTGTCAGCTAACTCCGTAGCAAATTTCAACTAAATTGGTTCAAGCGTGAAAATATTTTAAACATCAAGTTTTTAAATTTTTTTGTTCATTCAATAATGAAATAGTTTAGATAACAGCCTATAAACAAGTAGGTGTAATTACATCATAAATGACCAATAACTGACGACCCGTGACGGTTGACCTACAGGCGGAGATAAGCTGCCATATTTGATGTTGTCAAACACATGACTCATTTAATATTCCTACAACATTTGTAGTATACACCGCTTAAAGTAATAATCCACCCGTGACCACGGTCGGTGCAACTCGATCGAAACGTCGGGAGAAAAGAAATATTGTTTTATATCGCGAATAAGTCTTGTTTGTCGTCTAAAATATGTGTACAAGTCGCGAAAGTTTAAAATCGTTAAGTAATAATATTGCAGTATTTTTTAATATTCCACGACTGTCACACAACGCCATCTAGTTTCAAACTAAGCAGAGCTTGTATTATGAGTACTAGACAACTGATATACTATAGGTAAATTACACCCAGACACAGAACAAATTATCGTGCTCATCACATAAACATTTGTCCTTAGTGGAAACCGAACCCACGACCTCTGGTATAGCAGTCAGGGTCACTAACCGTTACACCAACAGGCCCATCAGTTTTAATGATACAATTTCATGATTTAGGACTCCGGTTGGGTCCGAAACTAGTTGAGCTATTCCGATAAATACGCGTGAGAGAACCGTATATTTAACGATGAAATTACAACCAGGCCTATTTTTAGTCCTTGTAGATATAACTAGCGACCCGCCCCGGTTTCACTCGTCTTAAATACTGATGTAAAGCCTCTCTTTTCAAACATTCTATCTAAAAAAAATCGCATCAAAATCCATTGCGTAGTTTTAAAGATCTAAGCATACATAGGGACAGACAGCGGGAAGCGACTTTGTTTTATACTATGTATGTATGTATATTGATAGATTATGTAAATATTTGTAGCGAAGCGTAACCTCACAGTGTTATCTCCTAACGCTGTTGCTAGCCGAATCATTTTTTATTGAATCTAATAGAGTTTGTTATGAAGGGTTCTTCCCAACTCGACATAAGAGACTGGACACACGTGTGTCCGGTTGGTGAAATTAAAATTAGTGCTACTAATTATTTCGTCATGTGGACACGCCATAATTTTTACGCGTGTCCACATGGGAAACTTAAATTAAATCACTTTTATGTTTTCATCAACTGGACACACGGTCGTATTATACCCGATTCTGGACATTTCAGATTTTAAGGACCGTGTGTCCAGTTGACGAAAACATAAAAGTGATTTAATTTGAGTTTCCCATGTGGACACGCGTAAAAGTTATGGCGTGTCCACATGACGAAATAATTAGTAGCACTAATTTTAATTTCACCAACCGGACACACGTGTGTCCAGTCTCTTGTGTCGAGTTGGGAAGAACCCGTTATGAAAACGTGACTTTTTATATTACTGTAATTTTTGTTGGTATGTTTCATTGCTCTCTATTATAATACGCTAGAATATGATAAAACACATCGCACTACCTAGTTATGCGGAGGAAAGAGGATCACGTGGTAAGGAAGGTGCTGGACATGAATGTGGATGGATATAGGGGAAGAGGACGACCAAAGAAACGATGGATGGATTGTGTGGAAGATGATATGGCTGCAAAGAGTGTGACTTGCGAGATGACGTCAGATAGGAACGTGTGGAAGAAGACTTGCTGCTCCGACACCAAATAATAATTGGGATAAGGGCAGGGGAATGATGATGATATTGGTAGCCTCCAGTCTCACCGACAGCTGAACACCGTATGTCACAGAGCGACTGTCTATCTGACCTCCACAACCCATGTTACTGGGTAACACAGTGTCCCATAGTAAGACTGCGCGTCACAACTGTAATGACTTAACGACTGTCAAACGCTGTGTTATCACCTCTAGGCACGAGTATTTTATTATTTATAGAAATGCATATTATTATATCCCTTATCGGCCTCATTAAATAAGAATAAAGATAAGTATAATAGCTCTCATTATTGTAAACTTGTTTATACACGCGGATTGACTTCTTTGACACACATTTTGAGAATCTTACGTCATTTTATGGCTGTTAGAACATTACTCCGCTTTGATGCAGTCGGTTATAAATTAGCCTATGTGAAAATCCAGTTGGTCAACTAACTCCATACCAAATTTCATCAAAATTGCTCCAGCCGTTTAAACGAGAAAGAGTAACAAACATCCATACTCACAAACTTTTACGTTTATAATATTTGTAGCAGATAAATAATATATTGTGTCCTAACCATAGAAAAACTATCGTCACAAATTAAAAACCCAAAGTAACTATGAAAATTGGTATCTTAGGATTAATTTAAAACCAAAAAAAAATATTTTACGACATGTATAAATGTCCAATATACCTACTACCTTTCAACTGACAGGCGATTCTTGTACTATCCTTATTTGGCATCTTACACAACTTAGATATATCTAACAAAAGCATGTGTATATCTGTCAGTTTACACGAACTCGTGATTTATATTATTATGTACATAAACTGCGTAATTGAATAAACATTAAGATAATATACTAGAGTATATAGTCTATGATATTACATAAGGCACGTGCAGCGGTCGTTGACCCCAAGATGGCGGCCGTGGCTTCGCGCCAATAACTCATTCAATTTTTGTTCATTAATACCTTTTTATGTTTGTATGGGATTGTGTTATGTTTAATGTATTGTGTGTGTATTAAAATTGCAATGAGTAGATATATTTTAGCCTAATAAAAATATACAATCTCAAATTTTTGAATTTTGATCAGCTGATGATAATGTTGAGTTTTAGCGCCATTTTTAATGTTGCTAAATATTAAAAATAGTGGTTTATTCCAAGTCCATAACTTTGGTATATAAAATACTTTTCTAAAACATTACAACGACTCTACAAAAAATAAATTAGAATGAATTAGTTTCGTTTTTCTCACATTAGTTAGTATTATATGAATTCGTCCTTGACAATGTTATGTCAATATAAAAGCGTTTATTTTGTGTAGTTTGTGTTTTACGTAGTTCTATAGACATATATTCGTCGAACATTTCGATTTTTATTCATTTTAAAATAAAGGAATAAATAATATACTAGCTGTTTCTCCTGACTTTTCCCGCGCAAATGTCGGTTATACGCTCTGACGCAGATTGTTATTAAAAACTAGCCTATGCGTTAATCTAGGGTGTCAGCTAACCCCATACCAAATTGCGGTAAAATTGCTCCAGACATTAAGCGAGAATAGTATCCGATTCTCAGACCTACTGAATGCATTTACAAAATTTCAAGAGAATCGGTCCAGCCGTTTTAGAGTAGAGCGGTATATAGGATAAAGAAAAGGGCCGTTTTTAGGGTTTGCCAGGCAATTATTCGATTTTCGGCAATTTTCGATTTTTCTCACCTTTTAAACCTTCCCTAGACTTCCACGAACAATTCAAGACTAAGATGAGATAAATC
Organism: Chrysodeixis includens; assembly: GCA_941860345.1. Lineage (NCBI taxonomy): Eukaryota > Metazoa > Arthropoda > Insecta > Lepidoptera > Noctuidae > Chrysodeixis > Chrysodeixis includens. The sequence goes on along the minus strand of OW796118.1, from coordinate 3,233,014 downwards.
CGTTCAGCCGTTCTCGAGTTTTAGCGAGACTAACACAAACAGCAATTGATTTTTATATATAAGATATAAAAGATAAAAGATATATCGATACAGTAACACTACACACCGGTGGGTAAAGAAACAGGTTATCAACAGTACCATCTTATCAAAGGAACCACTATTCTTTACATACTAGTTTGATCCCGTGACGTCACCCGTAATACTGATAAGGAAAATATCTGGAATACCTGAACGGATAACATTCTAATATTGTTAAGATAACTTATAGTTAAGTAGCCAATAACCACTGTGCGCGACGTGTCGCGGGCTCGATCCCCGCGTACGACAAGAATTTGTGCGATCCACAAATGCTTGTTCTGAGTCTGGGTGTCTCTGTGCATGTGAATTGAATGTCTGTGAAACTCCCCGCGATACAAGGATTACATTTCTTAGTGAAAGAGTTATTTTTTGTATTTTGGTGCCATTTATTGGTAATTAACTATCACTAACAAATATTTTTAGCTTCAATTTAGTTTTTTGGGTTCATAAGGAAAATCTAGGTACTTAAGTACATTCTTTCAAAGAATATTAAAGCTCGTGTCTGCTAAATTAGTATTAATTTTGCATGGACCTTGTATGACAATTAGACTACGGGAATTGAAATTAATTCCAGACTTGGTCTGTTGTTATAATGATACATTATGAATCTGATATATTACTAGCGGTAAGACCTAAATATTTCTAAATGCATACATATTATGGATACACCAAACACTGAACAAATGATGATGGGGTTTCTTGCCGGTTTTTCTCCATAAGAATGACATTTTGGAACCGCGCAACTAGAGTCAGTAACGTTTTGAAAGTGCCTGAGAAGGCCTACTCGAAATAAAAACCTCTTGATTTGATTTTGATCTTGCTTGTCACACAAACGTTTGTCTTGGATGAGAATCGAATCCATGACCTCCGGTACAGCAGTCAGGGCCACTAACCACTAGACCAACAGGCCAGTCGGAAAAAGAAAAAGTCTTTCTACATTTCTTGAGGAAAACTACTAAGCATGACATTCGTAAAAATAATCAGAGTTATCAATAAATGTAAGGAAGTTGATACGATGTGCCGCTTTGATAATACCGAGGTCGCTCTTACTACACGTGTGGTACATTCGAAAGTACAAGTTAAGTATTGTGATATAACATGCATTTTGAATTAGCTATAGTGTCGATTTTTAGACCTGACCGCTATACCGGAGGTCGTGTGTTCGATTTCCACCGAAGACAAATATTTGTGTGATAAAGACGATCATTTGTTCTATGTCTTGGTGTAATCTATCAATAATATGTGTGTATTTAGAAATAGGTTTATCGTCTAGTAGGTACTCATAACACATTTAAGGTACTCTCGTATACTTAATTTGAGTCTAGATGGCTTTGAGGAATATTTATTTATTTAACTTCTTTGAAAAAAAATCTTAATATTTATCGGAAATAATCATATAGTATACCTAACATGATTCGATAACGTGAAAAGGGGCCTGTCGGTTTTCAAGGTTAAGACGCTTTCATCGCGGTGCTAAAAGGATGGGTGACCTTAATGTAAACAAATCCCAACGCTTTTCTTTTATAGTCAGTTAAATATATATTCTTATGTACTATTAGTAGTAATAAATAACAAGGTACGTGACAAGCTATAGTTTTCAGATATAACAAAAAGAATGAAATAATGTTTTAAGGTAGAAAAAGTTCTAGTAGGTATTTATGTCCGGACCGATTTCGGCCACGGCAGCTAGTGTTACTATGACACCAGCCAGCTAGGCACGACATATTATAGTGCACAAGCGTGTGCTAACACAGGCGCACTCTCTACTCTCTATACCTTTACTCTCGGAGAGAGATCAGGGGCAGGACACACATTTTAACGTGCTTTCCTGAACACGAAACCTGTGATATTTATTACTAAAACGCACAGAATATTCGAAAAGTCGGAGCGTGCCGTGGGGATCGAACTCGACACCTTTGACTTGACAGACAACCTATTGAGAAAAACTCAATCGCGTAATAATTAAATTGAATCTTGACTTACAGTTACTTATTATCGTTTTGTAAAGCGATATATTTTCTATTGCGTGATACTTATGATAAGATAATCTATCGGCTTACATACAATAGATACTCTTAATAACGAATAGGAAAATTACCGGAACGACATTCACTGTATTTTCACTATTTCTAAGAAATGTCGCAATTAGATTAGATTAAAACTCGCATTCCCAAAGAGGGTTAGTGTCAGGCAGGCGGCCGACTGTAAAACCATAGCCAAAACTTTAAGCAACATGTCTAGAAGACGTGTTGCGCCGACCCCAAGTGAAATGGGATAAGGGCAGGAAGATGAAGATGTTCTAGCGGCAAAGAAAATACATAATTTATAAAATTTACCTCTTTATAAGAGAGTATCGATTATGTTGTGAGATTTGTTTATTTCCAGTTTCGCATTCCATACATATTACTTATATTTTGTTAGTTTACACAGGTGGCACACACACCAAATATTATTCGAGTGTTTAAACAACAATAAGTATTTGCGAATACGTAGGTATTTATTTCTTAACAATTTTTTTAATTTTCAGAAAGTATTTGATACACGTACGATTGTATACAATTTGTATGCACGAGGTGCAGGTTCGACACCCAATTACAAATGTGAATTTTTCAAAGTTATATGTATATGTTTGTATTTTCTTAATCATTCTAACACACTTTTGGCAAGCGGTGAAGGAAAACATCGTGAGGAAACCTGGTTTCCAAATATTAAAATCTTTAATCGTCCGCAGTGAGCTGGGTTGGTGATCAATGCTCAAACATTCCCTATAGGGGAAGAGGCCTGTGCCCAGCAGTGGGAACGTTTGAAGTATTATTTGATACACGTGTAAGATTTAATTGATTGCGCCATTGTTGAAATTATATTATTAATTGAATTTATCTTAAGTACACATTACACTACACAAAATGTAAATAAAGCAGTTACAAGTCGTTTTAAGTGGCAAACAATGTATGACAGTGAAAGAAATAAGTTTTCATTTCGAGTACATTTTAAAGTTAATTCCATTTGCGGCCTCTAAAGAATATATTACAATGAATGATGGATGTATTAAAAGATAATATATTATATAGCTACATTCTAAACTAAACTTATATACCTACTTATAAAATAATATGATATGAAGCGTCAAAAATATGTCGTCATCTCCGTCTATGGCAAGGAACGTGCTCAAAGGCTAGCGGCATTACCACGTTGATTAGCAATGCTAATACTTTGTGCAAAATACTGTCCAGCCTTCTGATCACGGGTGGAGTGCACCCTTAGAGAAGGAGTCCAGCAAGACTGACGCTTGCCAAAGTCGCGCAGAGCATGCGCTAGCGACCCCGCGACTTAGGTAGTAGAAGGGGCCCGGGATGTTTTTGGTCGGCGTGGGTTGATGTCATTACAGTTTCACCCCGGAAATAAAAAAGAAAGGGATGGAGTGGACCAAGTGCTTTGCGAGTTTCTTTATATAGAACTCATGCACCTGACCGCCTTGTCTGAAGCATTTCAATACGCCTTGTCTGAAGCGTTTAAGGATTTCCGCAACTCTAGCAGCAGCGCCGGGTGGTACTGCTGAACTAGGGACATGAGTTGACGCAAGAGTGAAAATACATAATCAAAAAACATTTATTCAAATTAGGCTACAATTGGAGCTCTTTTTGAACGTCAAATTAATAATAGACAGCACCCCATCGCCCACCCTTCACCGCTTCCTGTGCTCTCGCTACGGGAGAAGAAACGGCGCAACAAACTCCCCAGCAGCACGCTGTCTTTAAATGTAAATACAATGATTTATTATTGAATACATTGCTAGGAGAATTGATCATCACTTACTCATTATAGGTTTTCCCATAAAATATGTACGTAACACGTAGATAATTACGTAGTTATTAAAAACAATATTTCTCAAGATATTTTCCATTTTAGTCAATGGAATAACCAAGAAAGTGATTAAATAAAAATTGTTTATTTTTCCTTTTGACTGCACGGATAGCCTCATGGTATAGGTCACCACGCCAATTACCACTGTACGCGACGTGTCGCGGGCTCGATACCCACGTACGACAAGAATATGTTCCACAAATGCTTGTTCTGAGTCTGGGTGTCTCTGTGCATGTGAATTGAATGTCTGTGAAATCCTCCGCGATACAAGGATTTAACTCCTTAGTGCGGGAATCGTTTAAGAACAGTATCTAACAAACAACTTTCCTATACCATATTCCTACGAATAAAGATTATACTATAAATAAACATGCCTATAAATAAATAAACCGTCCCACTGCTGGGCAAAGGCCTCTTCCCGTATAGGGAAGGTTCAAGCATTGATCACCACGCTAGCTCACTGCGGACCATTTCAGATTCCAATATTTGGAATCCAGATTTTCCTTCACCGTTTGTCAAGTAGTGTCTTAGAATGATTAAGAAAGTACATATAACTTTAAAAACGTCACATTGCTATCTGCGCTGGGGATCGAACTTGCATCTCGTGCATAGAAAACCAAACATAGAACCGCAAGGCCACTAAGAAATTGATTAGATTATACTATTCTATAAACAACCTATATTACAAGTTCGGTACAGCACTATAATGCCTGCGCCTGCGCACAGCTGTCGTTCTCGACGACCTTCGGATCCTTGCCACGCGCGCAAACAAACATACATGTAACATACACATACTAGATATATCATACATCTTTGTGTATGTATGTATGTATGAGCGTGTCTCATACACATGTATCTAGATAACAGAATGATTCATAGGTAAAGATAATGTTTTAACAGACTACAATGGTATATGTCTCGTAAGTTGAATTGGATATTTGATTGATGCTTTAGTTTACCTGAACTGGGTTATAAATTTGAATTACCGTTTAAGATGAGTCCACAAATGTTTGTCACAAGTATCGGATTTAATCGTAACCGAATAAATATATACTTCTATTGTTTTACTAGGCATTTTCCCATATAAGTTTGAGTATAGATCTCCACGCTAGCTCACTGCAGATTGGAGATTTCAGATTCGAATATTTGAATTCCAGGTTACCTACGATATCTTGGAATAATAAGTACCTAAAAGTAACGTTGAAAAAGTCGCACCCTCATAATCATCATCTTCCTGTCCTTATCCCATTTCACTTGGGGTCGGCGCTACACGTTTTTCTCTTCCATTCTCCTCTATCAGACGTCACACTATCATTTACTCCTTTTTCATTTATATCGTTCCTTACACAATCCGTCCATCTTTTCTTATTTTATTAGGTCGGGGAAAAAGTTGTTTCGCATTATAGTATGTATGAACTTGTAATAAAATCTTTTTGGCTATAGTATTTGTATCTGGCTGGTTTTGGTATAATTGAAAGTTAAAATTTTAAAGAACATAATTCCAAATTCTACTTTTATTAGAGGAAGAAAGATTTTATTAAAACTTTTTCCCCGACCTATTATATTCATTACTAGCTGCTGCCCGCGACTTCGTCTGCGTGGTATTCACGATGTGTAGTGCTGTACAAAAAGTAAAGCCAAGTAATGTTTAATGCCAGCTCCCTAATCCTGTTCCGTTCCAAACTACCTAATTTCTTAACTTCCTAATCCTAACCTCTAGTCTTATAAACATATTTGACTGTTAGTTAATACTACTAACTAGTATTCATTATATTCTATTGCGATGTAACTCATGTAACATCGCCCTAGGCCCTGTCAGTATCACAAATAGCCTTAATCTGAAGGTGAAGGTTGGTGAAGCCACAGCAGTGAGTGCAGGGAGTCCGCACTCGGAGGGCGCGTGATAAATAGGGGAGGAGGGAGTCATACGTCATTACAAAATGTACTGTTAACGTCAGCATATTATGTAATGGCGCTCCCTCTTCAAAGCATTCGCGTGTAATGTAACATTATAGGCCAGACGCAACAAAAAATGCCCATTGATGTTACAAGTTGTATCAAAATATTACACATTCAATTTATTTGTATCATTACAAGGTGCGTTGTGATGCTCGGTTGTCCTCCCTCACCGATGTAATGCTGGATTCTGTAACATTACATTACACGCAATGCTCCCGGTGAGGGAACGCCTTAATGATTTGAACTGAACGAAACTGTGATAGCCTAACGGTAAGAGCGCGAAAGATTGCCAAGTCAATGGTCTCGAGTTCGATCCCCACGCGGCGCGCACCGACTTTTCAAAGGGAAGGTTTGGGCATAGATCATAAGACTGCAGTCGCTTTTATATTCAAATATTTGGAGATCATGCGCCCTTGTATCACTTTTACATGTCTTATAAGTTTTAAATTTGCTAGGTTCGTAATTTCCTAACTGGCTACTCTGAAAAGAATTTTCGAAACAAAGTCAAGGGTCCTTGGCTTTTTTAGGTTGCGTTAGGTAATTCTTGCTGCGAATATGCACACCATGTTAATGTTATCCACGTGCTGAAAGATCCTTGTGCTGAAATCTAAAATAATACTAGGTAATATTATCATTGCGAAAGTTTGTAAGTTTTCTTCTATAACGTTCAAAAGGCGCAACCAACTGAGTCGGAATTTACCTAGTACTTTTTAACCGACTACGTCAGAAGTGGAGTGTTATTTTAGTTATAACTTACATTCGCATGGTCAAAGTCGTGGGTAACGACTACTATAAAATAAACTACTACCAATCATTCAAGGCATCTATAAAAAGATTCTGACACACTAGATATGAAATAAAAAGGCCTATCACATTCACAAACACGTTTGGAACTCCACCTACACACAATACGATGGTAATATGCTGTCAACTACAATAGTACCATGTCTTAAAGTAGATAATATTTCTGTGAGAGAGATAGCGCACTACAAAGCGTATAGCAGCGTCTCTCTCACACAACTGATGTGATATTACTTTAAGAGATGTTGGTAGGGGACAGGTCACGCGGGCGTCGGTCAGGTAACGATTGTTAATGCTCACAACACTAACAAGCGTGGAATGTAGAGATGTAGCTGGAAGTGGTGCTAAAGTAAAGTGTGTTACTGTTAGGAGATGACGATCAACTTTAGCATACAATTGGGCACTTTTACAAACCACAAGATACATTTTCCTATTTGTGTTTTTGCACGTCAAATCTATATTTATTTCCATAATCTAAATATTTGCAACAAAAAAGCTCACCTTTATGTCAAAAGTAATAGTTTTTCGGGGTTTTCTACCTATAATATGTCCTGTGTAGCTGGCTGGTGTCGTAGTAACACTGGTTGCTGTGGCCGAAATCGGCTCGAACATCATTATTGTTTAAGTGTAGCCACTTCCGCGGGGATATAGCTCAGTGGCAAAGCATTCGACTGCAGATCGAGAGGTCCCCGGTTCAAACCCGGGTGTCCCCTTTGTCAATGAACCATTCGCCGGGTGACTAGACACGACTCCCGGCCACCGTAGGCGCGGACCTGTGGGCGGTGACGTTGGGTAACTCACCGTCCGTACGTCTCTAGGGACGACAGTACGGCGTCGGGGGCGCGTATTGTTCCACGCGCTCCTCGAAGTGAAGTGCCTGCCGGGGCTGCGGGATGTTCGTGAGAGTTACCGCTCGCCCGGCACACAAAAGGCTCCAGAAGGAACATAGTGAGTTTTAGTCAGTAACAGTCTGACACTCCCTCCCGCTGCGCCCACAGCAGACAGAGTCATTTGATGATTTCACACGAAAAATAAAGTGTAACCACTTCCCCCTACTTCTTAGTTCGATGGTCGCGCTCACAATTGGTGTTATTCAGTTCGCGTGTCGGTCTGGCGGCACCAATCATACACAATTGATTTAAACAGGGATCGCTGCTGTAGTACGGCTATTGTGGCTTAACAACAGATAGAGTGGAAATTTTGCATATTGTACTGGAATGGGTTTAATATTTATCAAAATAATGATGCTGCAATTGGAGTAGGAAATTGTGGGAAAAAATCGTGAATTTGATGAAAGTACCAATGATGACTCTTAATATTATAAATATGAAAGTTAATTTGTTTGGTTGTTTGTCCGTCAATCACGCTAAAACTACTAAATAGATTTGGTTGAACTTTGGTATACAGACAGGGTACGAGCAGGATTGGGTGATAGAGTACTTTTTATCCTGCTTAAATGCTCTGTTGAGATAAATCTTCTCTATACATATAATATTCTTGTGCCACATTGTTCATTCCCGTACTCCTTCGATAAGGCTTGGCCGATTCTCTTCAAAATCTTGTGAGCAACTTATTTTCGCAATTTTTATTTGGACAAGCCTTTTTTAAAAGCTTTTATTTAACTTGCAATGTATGGATATTTGTGTGTTCGGGTGAAATCTTTGAACTCAATTTTGAAGTAGATATATTCAACCGTTTGTGCTGAAATTTTGTGGACGCATTTTGTTTGGATGACAATATATGATAAGATATGTGACGTCATTCTAAATTCAATATGGCGGATCATACAAGATGTCAGAACAGTTATATTTAATCCACTTATACAATATGGGTATCAAATGAAAGGGCTTGTTAAGAGTGACTAGAAAAAGAATATGACGTCATTCTGAATCCAATATGGCGGACCATGCAAGATGGCGGAATAGTTACCTTTAGTCTACTTCTATAATATGGGTATCAAATGAAAGGGCTTGTTAAGAGTGACTAGAAAAAGAATATGACGTCATTCTGAATCCAATATGGCGGACCATGCAGGATGGCGGAATAGTTACCTTTAGTCTACTTCTACAATATGGGTATCAAATGAGAGGGCATTTTGAGAGTAATAATATCTTGAACAGACTGAGGAACCTAGCCAGCGATAACTAAAAAGTAAATAATAAAAAAAATTAAGTAAAAAAACTTTTTAAGAAAAAGCTTTTATTTAAACGCTCTAAAAAGAAGAAAATAAAATATTCCTTTTGGATTATACTAACAACTCCTCATTATACTCAATTTACATATAATAATAAAAGCTTGTCGCGAGGTTTACATACCTATCAACATTCCTTTATATCATAATAATTTGTGGTAAATCAAGCGACAAGCTTTTATTATTATATGTAAATTGAGTATAATGAGGAGTTGTTAGTATAATCCAAAAGGAATATTTTATTTTCTTCTTTTTAGAGCGTTTAAATAAAAGCTTTTTCTTAAAAAGTTTTTTTACTTAATTTTTTTTTATTTCGGATGTACCTATTAGGTACTAAGGCGTGTGAAGTCGCGGGCAACAGCTAGTAGAAATATTAAAAGGATATTAAAATTTATGCTTATCTACGATGTGAATGAATAAATTAATTAGTTGTATCTGTACCTATGATACAGTTAAAGAAACGTGTTAAACTTTTAATATCACTAATATCATAAATGTTAACAATAATATTAAGAAAATAGCCATCTGTGTTGTATACATGCCACCGCCTGTAAAACTAGACTGTCTACAATGTTTCTTAAATAATGTTAACAACATACTAAATAACGTCGACGACGTTATGATTCTTGGAGATTTTAATTTGGGCTTCATTGATTGGAAAATGAATAACGACGATCCTCATCTATCACCTTCAAATTACGAAAATTCACTGGGCTACACATTTGTAGACTTTTTGTCAATCAATGTCCTGCATCAATTTAATACTATTCTAAATGCTGACTGTAGAATTCTAGATTTAGTATTGAGTAACATACCGGAGGTAACAGTCACTAAACCCAAAGACCTGCTTAGCAAATTAGACTCCCACCGCCCGAATATCCTTATCTCCATTCCTCTTTCAAACATAAAACAGTTAAAAACAAAACATCGATCAGGTTACAACTTTTATAAGGCCGATTATACCCAAATCAAAACACATCTTAAAAATATAAATTGGCATAATGCCTTTCACGAAAGTATGGATGCTAACGAAATGGTTAATGCCTTCTACAGTATATTACAGGTCGCTATCGACAATTTTGTACCCAAATATGTAAGAAAAAAATCGAAATATCCCCCTTGGTATTCAGATTCACTTATTAGAACGCTGTCCGAAAAAGAGAAATTTAGGCTAAAATACCGCAAATACAATAATCCCCGAGATAAACTTACCTTTGAGTTACTTCGTGGTCGTTGTCATACTCTAATAAATAATTGTTATAATACATATAAATCTAAAATTGAAAACGACATTCCTAAAAACCCCAAAGCGTTCTGGCGATTCATTAAAGATAAACGTCGCGGAGAATCTTGCATACCTGCTGAAATTTTCATGAATGACAAGGTAGCTAACAATGGTCCAGATATTGCTAACCTCTTTGCTGATCAATTTGTTTCTGTATTTAATCAAAATACAGCCACCTCTTATAACACTAACAGTGGATTGTCTTGCAGCGACTCAATCTTAAGCACTATTAAGTTGACGGAAAAACAAATTCTCAACAAGTTAAAAGTAATAGATGCTTCCAAAGGTGCTGGACCTGACTGTATACCACCCTTGTTTATAAAACGCTGTTACCGTGAACTCGGCCTACCGTTGCAGATTATCTTTAATTCTTCCCTTGCTAAAGGTATATTCCCTGATGTATGGAAAAATGCAAGAATTGTCCCCGTGTTTAAAAAAGGTAATCCTGCTGATGTTCAAAACTACCGCCCTATTTCAATACTACCATGTTTTTCCAAGATATTCGAGTCCCTTGTTTGTCCAGTAATAACTCACCACATTGGCAGAATTATTTCACCAAATCAGCATGGCTTTAAAACTGGACGCAGCGTAGAAACAAATCTTGTTGATTTCGTGTCGTACGTGACACTAGCTCTTGATAAAAGACTAGAAGTAGATGCCGTGTACACTGACTTCAGTAGTGCGTTTGACAAAGTTGACCATTCCCTGTTATTGTCCAAGTTAGAGTATAATGGCATACATGGCTCACTTCTAAACTGGTTTAAATCTTATTTGTCTCAGAGATCGCAAACTCTTGTTGTTAATGGTTACGAATCTTATCCATATTATGCTGACTCGGGAGTTCCCCAGGGTTCTCACCTTGCACCAGTTCTGTTTATATTGTTCATAAATGACATTAGTGCCCAGATTCATCATTGTAAATTTCTAATGTTTGCCGACGATCTCAAAATTTATAAAGTTGTAACTTCAAATGAAGATCCTACCCTAATTCAGGAGGATTTGGATAGAATAGAACACTGGTGCAAACTTAATCGCATGAAACTTAATGTACACAAATGTAGCCATATACGATTCACGAGGAAAAAGCAATCCAATGCCGTAACGTATAATATAAACGGAGCATTGTTAGAAACCGTAAATGAGGTTCGCGATCTTGGCGTCATTATGGATAGTAAAGTCAACTTCGTAAGTCATATCGATAGCATCGTTACGAAATCGGCACGTCTACTAGGATTTCTTAAGAGAAGCACTAAAGGATTTAAGCAGATAAGAACCAAAATTGTGTTATATAACACCTTAGTTCGGAGCCATCTTGAATTTGCCAGCGTAGTATGGAACCCACACTACGCTGTGCACTCACAAAGAGTAGAAAGTATTCAAAGGGCATTCACAAAACACCTAGCATATTCCTTTGGTGGTGTATCTCCCCGATGTCCATACGAGCAGCGTATCGAATTCTTTAAAATTATAACCCTGCGCGATCGTCGACTGGTACAAGATCTTATATTTTTTTACAAATTAGTTAATAATAAATTAGACTGTTTTAAATTAATTGAACAAATTGGAATAAAGGTCCCCTATAGATTACCCCGATATCCCATTACCCAATTATTCCATACTGCTACATCCAACACAAATATAGGAGAAAATTCACCTCTCAATAGGCTTAGTAAAGAGACAAACTGTTTCATTAAGTTAAACCCAGATGTCGACATATACCATAGTAGTATGAAAATCTTTAAAACCCACATTTTGAGCCATAAATCTCCAAAAGTTTATTCGTAAAATATGTTTTTGTTCGTAAATGTTCTGCAACCTCTTTCCTTATAATTTAAGTTATATTATTTATATTTAGTCAAGTTATTTCTTTATGTTGAGTTTTTGATCTCTTTAGTTTAATTTGGATCTCATCTTTGTTTGTTGATTTTGTATTTTAGGTTAAGCATAATTTTAATTTGTTATAATATTTGTAATTCAGTTTATTCATACAGTTTATTTCCATTTAGTATTAGTATGTATCCATTTAGTTTAAGTTATCACTTATGTTTGTGAATGTTGGTTCACCTGTCATTGGCAACTGTATAAGCCTGTTACCTTTATCTACTACTGTATTTGTTAATTTATATACAGAAGCTGTTGGTGTACCTTTTTATAAATAAATAAATAAATAAATAAATGTCTATATTCTTCACATTATTTCAAAAGCATATATCAATCATTATTATATCAATCAGTGAAGTTTGTTGTAATATTTTGGAATGTCTATGATCTTTTTAGTCAATTCAGTTAGTTTTCAAGTGGTATTTAGACATTGACTCGTGTGGTGTCCGGATATAAAGAATAGCGCCACCCCATATCCTCCACTGGGTGTCGTAAAAGGCGACTAATGGACCTTAAGACCCAGTGCACTGTACCAAGCACCTTGGGTCACCCGAAGGGTGGCGGGTAAACAACCAACAATCGCATTCCCAAAGAGGGTTAGTGTCAGGCAGGCGGCCGACTATAAAACCATAGCCAAAACTTTAAGCAACACGTCTGGAAGACGTGTTGCGCCGACCCCAAATAATAATAATTGGGATAAGGGCAGGGGAATGATGATACTGGTTAGTGTTAAATAATGTCATTGTAACCAATATTGCATTAGTTATTGTCCTGTTGTAGTTGTACTTGGTAAAATAAATGAATAAACCTTTGCACGTGTCTTTTGCATCTCGTTTATGTAAATAATTCCTGAAGTGTATTTATATTTTCACTGAAATAATTATATTTGAATGTTTCTGTACCGATCAAATCAATTTATTTGCGTTATACAGGTTATTGGATTAGATATGGGTTCTCTGTACACCAACGTTGTTGGTGTCCAAATTTACGCGATAAATCAATATTCCTCAACATTCACACAACTCTATCCAGTCTCAAATTAAGCATACTAAGTAGCTTGTGTTACGAGTACTACACAACCGATAAACGTACTTATTTATAATATCTACATGCATACATATTACAGATAAATTACATCCAGACACAGAATAAACGATCGCGCTCATCTCACAAACAATTGTCCTGGGTGGGGATCGAACCCACGACCTCCGGCTTAGCAGTCATGTTCATTAACAACTATACCAACAAGCTAGTCATGGAACAAATTATCCACTTTCTTAAATATATATCCCATAAATTGTGACTTACCTAAGAAAAGAAAATATGGATGGATTGTATAAGGAACGATATGAATGAAAGAGTAAATGGTAATGTGACGTCTGATAGGGGCGAATGGAAGAAAAACACGTGTTGCGCCGACCTCAAGTAAAAAGGGATAAGGGCAGGAAGACGATGATGATGAAATTGTGACTTATCTTTGACTTCACTTTTTCGATGCATCTTGTATATTGTAACAACTCCTCATACTAATGTTAGCTCTCTCCTCGCAGTCGGTGGATGGTGTCGTGCGTGTGGAGCACGGCGTCCGTGTTGCTGCACCGTCTACTCACCGCGCCGCTGCCCGCCGTCACCGGTACGTTACATCTGTACCTTCCTTTGGTTGTTATCGAATAGAGTCTTTCACAATTTTTAGGGTTACGTACCCAAAGGGTAAAACGGAACCCTATTACTAAGCCTCCAGTCTCCAGGCTGTATCTCGTATACCGTGATAGCTAGAATGCTGAAATTTTCACAAATGATGTATTTCCGTTTGTTGCTATAACAAATACTCAAACAAAAAAAAATGTTTTCAATTAGCCAGTTTTTCAGCTTTCTTTTAAATTTCGTCGTAGGTAACTAACTTCTAATAATGATTCCTGACCAATTTCGGCCACGGCGGCGGCTAGTGTTACACCAGCCAGTCAGCTAAGCGGGACATATTAGGTATAGTGCACAAGTATATGCGCAACACAGGTGCAATCTCTGTTCCTTTACTCTCATAGCCCGATGGGACGGCAATCCGACACGACCGGAGACAGATCAGGACCAACATCTACAATAATCTCATCTTATATCCCCAGCGTCTCGCCAGCCGCCCCGTCCCGCCCCGCGGCCGCGCTCGGCGGGCACGGCGCACCTCCACCCCGAGCCGCGCGTGGAGTGCGTCACGCTGCACACGCCGCGCACGCACTCGCTAGATGTCATCTTCGTGCACGGACTATACGGTATGGGATTGTAGCTTGTTTATCTGTGGTTGAAAGCTAAGGATATCAAACTATAGTAAATGCTACCAGCCGGTAATTGTTCCACTGATTGGCACGGGTCTCCAGCCCTATATGAATGGTTTGGGAACTGATCTTTCTGAAAATTTTGATTCCAATATGTAAGATTCAGGTTTTTAACGATGGTTAGACTTTAATCTGATGGCGTGAAATAAAATCGGCTTATAGATGGAAGGGGAATCGATGATAATACACAAAACAGTCTATGTTTTGGAGTATTCTAAAGTAATTCTGGCTGAGATGGTCCAAGATACCAAATGTTAAAGCTTTCTTTTACAAAATGCCTACTGTAACTTTTGCTTACAACAATATTTGTTATTGCAGGGTCTCTAGGCAACACATGGCGCCAAGGCGACTGGCGAACCAAATACAAATTAGACCCGACCAAGGTCCCCCTCCGGGAGCACAGCGCGCCCTGCAGCTGCACACACCGCGACCAGGCCCAGTACAACCTCCAGCAGGTGTACTACGAGACCAACATCGAAGAAAGCAAGAACATCAGCTTCAACCAATTCAACGGGTGCTTCCAAAAAATACTTCCCAACGAAAACGCTTTGATCACAGAAAACTTTTACAACAATACCTTACTAAACGTCGATAATTATGAAACTCAAGCAAAGTTCGTGAGCGAGCTCTTCAAGAATGGCTGTGATAACCGCTGTGATTTGAACACTATTAATTGCAGTGTCGAGGACGGTATTAAGTGCAATTATAATGAGAAGTGTAGCGACGATAAGTGTCGGTGCCTCAATGAGAAGTGTAAGCTTAGTGAGTGTAAGTGCAAGAAGCGGGCCGTGCCGTGTGAGGTGGGCTGTGGGTGCGTGTGTGATGACTGCTACTCGCCTTGCTGGCCGAGAGACTGGATCAAGGAAGACTTTCCTGAAGCTAGGGTTATTTCCATTAATTACACGAGTGACCCGTATCTATGGAGGCCGTTGTGGGTTAAAGGCAATAAGAGGTGAGTAAGAACATTTTGGTTTTAGCTAAAGCGTTTGAGTTAGTTGATAATAAAACACACTGAGTTCATAGACTGAGTAAGAATAAGAAAATTACGTTCGACCATTTTTTATAATTGTCTGCGTCAACCTAATAAGATTTGTTCTAAAATATTACAAGTCTATTTACTTTTTCTATCTAGTCTGTACCATAGTGTTCTCCAGGGCACAATACTGGGCCCAGTGCTACCATTTCTATACACTACGTTTAGGTACTTTTACTTTTTTACTACCTTGCACCTCCATTTCCATCGATTATTATCACATAACTACGATGTTTCCAGACTGCGACTGCACGAGCGCGCGGAGCAGATGATTGAGCAGCTGCTGGCGCTGGGCGTCGGCGAGCGGCCCGTCGTGTGGGTCGGACACTCCAAGGGAGGGCTGTTTATCAAACAAATATACTGCGAAGGTAGTACTGTTATATCCTACTAACGACCTGCCCCAGATTCACACGGGTGAAACACTGGTACATATAAACCTTCTAAAACCTCTTCAAAATCCATTCACTTAAGCGAACATGTATGTATTATGTCGAATTATAAATTCTAATAGTTTTGCATGAGTTGTATTACATATTTAAATAAACCTATAAGTGTATAACTATGTCTCAATAATAATGTTTCTTGTTTCAGCTTACGAGGCCCACCTAAAACTAGAGAAAAACAAATCTGAAGGACAAAATATACTAAACAACAACACAGACCAAAGCAATAGACAATATAACATAGACAATACCATAGACAATAATTATAATAGTTTTAACGACAAATACGAACAGACCAACGAGAAACATTTCCCAAATAACTTCATGAATGATGACTTCAACTGTAAAAATAACAATATAACCACTTTGAGAAACATTGATGAAATGAACGAAATAAGGAATAACAATAATAGTGGGGACAAGTGTGACAACAACGTTGGTTGCCATGGTAACGGTAATGTAGTGGAAGCTGGTGGTCAGGCCAGGTGCGAGGAGGATTGCGAAGATGGGAATGCTGGGCAGGAGGCAGGCGGTGAGGTGACTGCTGATGAGAGCAGTTCTGACGTGTCTTCAAGTAACAAAGGTAAGGTTTTTGTAAATATGATATTTTTTGGCAGAAGATACGTACAAAATATATTAAAGAAGCCCGCAGTAAACTTTAAGAAGACTTTCTGTACCAAGTATGGTTTCACAAACATTCTTGCAAAGCACATGCAGAAGACACTTATGACTGCACGGTAGCCGTGATAGCTTTATGGTATAGGTTACCACGCCAATTACTACTGTGCGCGACGTGTCGCAGGTTCTATCCCCACGTACGACAAGAATTTGTACTTACGTTCCACAAATGCTTGTGTTGAGTCTGGGTGTCACTGTGCATGTGAGTTGAATATCTGTGAAACCCCCCGCGATATATGTATTAAATTTCTTAGTTCGGGTGGCGTTTTACATAAAAAAAAAACCAAAACGTTGTAAATGCACGTCCCATGCCAGAATGTTCGTTGGTGTGGTCAACTATATCATTCAGGTATCAGTCCGTTTAGCGTCGTATCTAAGTCCCATTTAAATAGAACTAGCTGGGGAGTTTGTTGAGCCGTTTCTTCTCAGGAAGCGGTGAAAGGTGGGCGGTGGGGTGCTGTCTATTATAATTGTGACGTTCAAAAAGTGCTACATTGTAGCCTAATTAGATAACTTTTGTTTTTTGGACTACTTACCTCTAATTTGACCATACCCTTTCCAGAAGACAGGTCTAGCCTGTCCCGGCGCGCGTCCCTGTGGCGCTCGTCGTGCGGCTTCATGTTCTACTCGGTGCCGCACCGCGGGTCGCCGCTCGCGCACATCAAGACCCCCATCACCACGCGCAGCATCGAGCTGCTCGAGATCGCTAAAGGTTAGTCTGTGAGCTTGGTAAGGTTAAGCTTTTCAGTGACGAAAGGCGAATTTTTATTTTTTTGTGAATTCCGTCCGGAAATTATTAATATTGTAATAGGTACTATTTTTAAGTAATATTGAGGGGGGGGGGGTTAAACAATAGAAAGCCACGTTATTCTCGACTGACATACAGACGTACAAGAAACTTTCAGCAAGTGGATGACAACATAGCGTTGGTGTACGTATCCGTAACAAGAACCAACTCAACTGACTATCAAAAGTGTGATTTATACATGACATTATTAGTTCCAATTTCAGTCACGTGCCAAAAAAATCCTTGAAACATTTCGATTTTTGACAGTGGTTATAGCAGAATTCATGTGATTTTTGGAGTTATTAGTAGCTATCTGTGTTGTGTTGCAGACTGCCCTTTGGTACTAGGCCTGCAGGCCGCGTGGCTGCGGGCGGCGCGCGCGGCGCGGCCGGCGGTGCGCTCGCTGGTGGAGACGCGCCGCACGCTCATGTCCGTGCTGTGGCTCACCATCGTCAGCGAGGACTCCGCCGGTACACACACCAGCCTATACTATACAATAATAGCTTTCATATTTCATCATTTACTTCCGACTTAATCTCCCTTTAAGTCTATGCATATGACAGATATAGGTATAAGACAATAAAAGTGGCATCCTCGGTAGAAATTGGTTTGTCCTCCAAAAGATGATCTAACGCATACCAATAATACTGGTTTTAATCTAGTCACTTTTTGGGCATTAACCATTAACGTACTCGAATTATAAGTTGTGTTTCAAGCTATAAGAAACATCATTTTTTCTAGACGCGGGCGTGGGTTCCCTGGCCGGCGTGTCGGTGGACCACCGCGAGATCTGCAAGCCGGCGAGCCGCGCGTGCCCGCTGTACGCCGACCTCGCCGCGCTCGTGCGGGACGCGCTGCACACCACGCGCTGCGGGACGCGCGCTACTCACGCGGAGCTAACACTACCCGGGACAGCGCCATCTAGCGGTGATGTTATGAAACAAGTCGCCGATACAGCGCCATCTAACGGTGACGTTATGAAACAAGAAGTTTGCCAATAACTTGGAGAATTTACTGACAATTTGAATAGTTAAAAAGTGTATTGTGACCTTAGCTTGTGTATAATACACGATAAAATTAATATTGAGTATCAAGTTACCAAAATAAAGGTAATGTGCTTTTTCCTGCTAAAAACGTGGATAATGAACATAAAAATATTTTAAGATGTTGCCTTTACTGAATTTACTGAAGTAGGTAATAACTTGTGTTACAGTGTGATGTAGTGGTGAAATAAGGAATCTAAAAGTTACCAAAATAGCGCTTATGTATTGTAAATATTCGTGAAAAGAAACCTGAATGGTGTAATCAATTATTTAAAATAACGAGTTTCAAAGTGTCAGAAGTTTGTTCCGTGACTTGCACGATTGCATTTTATGTATTTATCGTAACAGAAAGACATGTTTAGTACCTCCGTCGAGACATAGATGTCGCTGTTACAAGTATTGTGTAGTTGCTGTAAGCAGACGATAGATTATTGTAATCGGTTTTGCATATTTCTAGTTGTGGCTAGCGAGAGAGGTCTCGAATAAACCTACCCAGGTATGTTACTGACATTTTTCTAAAAGAAAAATGCTCAGCGGTGGCTTATTATGGGACCGAATATATGTTAGATACGAATAGTTTAAGATTGTTAAAACGAATGAGAACGATTGCGAATAAAAGAATGAAGTATTGAACGAGTTAAGGAAATGAATTACAGCCGCATTCAAGAACGACAGCAAAGATAGCGTTTTAAAGGGTTTACACAGAAGGCTCGGGGAATTTCGGCTCTCTTCTTTCTGTTCACTCAGACCGTATCGCAGATGCCTGGAATCGGCATAAATCGGTTTTTATTTCGATTAGACCTTTCTCTCACTTTCAAAATGTTACTGACTCAAGTTGCGCGACTCCAAAATGTCATTGGCCGCAGCGGCGAACTATCTCACATAGATCGTCTGGAATGGATCTGAAAGTTAGTGCGGGAGACGCTTAAAAAATCATAATTATTATTATTATTCAAAACTCTGTTTCCAATGTGGTATTAATCTGCTTTCTTCGCCAAATCGGTCTGTGTGAACGTAGCCTAAGTATCGTGATATCTTTGTCGGAAATTGTAATGTTGAGACAAATATACATTTTAGAACGTCACTTGGTAAAGTCGTTCCTGAATAGTGCTGTTACTATAGATTACGGAGAATAAATTATAATGTATAGTTAAGCCGAGTTCCTAGAGAATAAGGGACGTGAAAATGAACAAAATAAATTGTGTAAAACTGTGATAGAAACAAGTTGCCAAAAGTTGTAGAAAATGTTAAAATATTCCACAAAATATGTACTCTGCTAAAATCCGTGTGATATAAATATAGATGTAGATTATAAAGACTTTTCTGCTCATTTGTATGTTGTAATATATCCACCTGTATCTGTATTTGAATCGATATATTTTTGTATGTTTTTTTAACTAGGTAATAAACTTGAATGTATATTGGTAGCTCAACGCTAGGTTTATGTGCAATATTCCATCTCTAGCGCCATGTTTGTGAAGTGCAATATTATTGTATATACTTACTATTATTCCATTATTCTGCTAACAATACTTGAGATGTACTAGGATATTACTTTGATTTTATTTGTCGCAAGTTAGTCTTCATATTCACAAGAGACGGTGACGTTTAAAAAGGTGTCAACGATGATAGAAATCGCATAAATGTATGAAATCAATTTAGCATCATGATGAGCTTTCACGCAACGCCATCTAGTCTCAAACTAAGCATACTAAGTAGCTTATGTTATGATTTCTAATCCCTAGACAATTGATAATCATACTAATATATGTCTAAATACATACATATTATTAAAAATTACACCCAGACACAGAACAAATGATCGTGCTAATCACACAACGATTTGTCCTGGGTGAGAACTGAACTCACATCCTCTGGTTGAGCAGCCGGGGCAATTAACCGCTAGACCACCAGGCCCTTCTATACATCATTAGTCTTGTAACTTCCACACATTTAAGCGATTTAAAATGTTACCTATATGTGTGTTGAACTTAAATATGCGAGATGAAAGGATAAGCTAAAGTCAAAGTAACATCTTAGTATGAAGTTTCTATGTAAAGTTGGTACTTGTTACAGTCTCTGACACCTTCTGTCCCCTTGTTGTTAAGTTTAATTAAGTGTAAAAGTTTATTGTATCAATAAATAAATGATATTAATTATGTTTTGTTGTTTGATTATCTTTACTTGTGACAGGCATATTGCTGTGATGTTTGTTACTTCTTCAGGATAAAAAAAGTGGATCGGTTTGGATTAAAATGATATAGAAAGTAATTGAATGTCAATAGATACAAATAGACTCTTTATTGTTATCGTATGGTTGATAGTACACATGAATTCGGAAACATATTGTTGTGTGCTAGGATTCGATCCTAAGAACTTTTGTTTGGCAGTCATATAGAATAGTTAAATGATGTATGTCATATGATTTATTAAACAAAAAAAAACTGTAATCACCAAAAAATTGGAGTGTAAAAATATCACTTACCTATCAATTATGGCAGATTATTAAGGAGAGATAAATAAAACATCGTTATACAAAGAGATTATATTTTATTCTTAAACATAAGATCGAATCAGTTACAATTGACTTTTGAACATATCTACCGCGAATACAATACAAACAAAAATATATTACTTTGACAACTCCGCGACACTGGCGCCTCTAGCGGCGGGACCGGGAACTGTAGTCTAACTGAATGAGGTTGAACGCTCATTTGAGACAAAATAGTTCTGTTTTATCCCACTGCTGGGCTTAATACCTCGTCTTAAAGTAATATTATAGCTTGTTGTGTCATTGTTACTTTAAGAGATGTTAATTGGGCCTCTGGGCATAGACCTCCCTTCGTCTCTATCTTACTTCTATATCAAAGACAAATCTGTCTGATATAGAGCTACAAGGATCTTTTGTCACGTGGATGATATTAACATGAGGGCGTTGGTGTGCATTCGCAACAAGAGTCAACTCAACTGTCTGTCAAAAGTAATGTTTATCATATATGACGGCATTACTTCCGATTTCGGCCGCGTGACAAAATATCCTTGTAGCACTATGCCTACAGGTAAATAATACTTGTAAAGCAACTGTCTTGTGTCAAACGAGCCCTTTGAAACATTTGTGCGTACCTATATTATTACTATCACTGAAACATTGCTTATTTACGTCTTTCTATAATAAAAATATCCATATTTCTAACTTCAAACTAATAATACGTTTAAAGTAATACTAAGAAGGTAAATTGGAAGAGTTTTTATTATCTTTAATATCTTAATTTAATGTCTTAATAACATACGGTTAATAAATAGTGAGACTGTTTTGTTACTTAAACCCCTTTGTACACGTGGCTATACAAGTATCTGCCTGTGATACGAACCTCTATGAGTGTGTATGGCGGGAGTCATCTAATATATCAGGTAATTCCATCACCTCGTGTACAAAAGTCTTTAAGGTATTAATGTTCTCGTTCCCACCACTAGCAAATACTATAACTTAACTGGCGCCAGTGTCGCCTCGTGTATAGCTATCCTAAGACCGAGCGCTGCGTACTGGGCTCCTTATAAACATAACTTATTATGCTCTCTTTAAACTAACATTACAAGTTTAACTATACTATTTAAGTCCGTATTCAAACACCACTTAAATTTGAGTAGATATTAAAAGTGACACTTAATTAAGTGTCATTATAAATCGTCTGTTTGTCACTTGATAGCATGACAGCTAAAGTAATGTCTTTTAAACTTAAGTACCGTTTAAACTTAAGTGTAGTTTGAGTACGTCTTATAATACTGTTTTATCTTATACGCAGCGCCGTCAACTGAAGGCCTTATGCCATGTCTTAAATAAATATCACTTCAAATGTGTGAAAGAGACAGAGTTATATACGGCGTCTCTTTCCCACAAGCGCAGTGATATTACTTTAAAGTGGTGGCAGGCTTAACATTATGCGAATACAAGAGAATGTGTTACGAATCGAACTGCACTGATCAGCTGATATTAATATTAAAAAGAAAGAAGAATCGCTTTGTCTCGCTCTAATGTACTATGTTAGAGAAGGATAGAAGATATTCAAGTGTTTTTAAAACACTGATTAGTTATATTGGAAATGAAATACGGTTTGTACAAAAATGTATTCTATCCTTGTCTTTCTACGTGTGTAAGAAAGAGACAGAGCGACATAAGTATGTTTGTTGTATATTATATTTATTATTGTATAGAGTTCGATTCGTAACTTCTTAACTAGAGAGAAATTAATTATAAATAAGTCATTGGTATCACTTGACTAACGTGGGAGCAGCGACGATCACCCGGCAGAGGTCACAACCAACATGACCTTTGACCTTAATGATCCGACCTTTGACCTTAATGATCTGACCTTTGACATTAACGTTCTGACCATTGACCTTAATGATCTGACCTTTGACCTTAATGATCTGACCTTTGACCTTAATGATCTGACCTTTGACATTAACGTTCTGACCATTGACCTTAATGATCTGACCTTTGACCTTAATGATCTGACCTTTGTCCTTAATGATCTGACCTTTGACCTTAATGATCTGTCCTTTGACCTTAATGATCTGACCTTTGACCTTAATGACCTTTAGTCTTAAAAATTACCTTCAGTTTCTCGAAGGCTGGTCAATCTATTGTTGCAAAACGTTAGTTATAACCTCTGACCAGTATAACAATGTTCAAATTAACTTGCTTAAAAATACAAAAAACAAAAATACTTTCTCTTTTTCAAAGATTCCGAATCACATAGTTTTTAAAACGATTTAAGATTTTTTGATCAATAGATTTTTGTACGAATATTTTTTGGCATATTATTATTCTCCGTACGACGTGCGCGTTTCTTGTCATATATAATAATATGTCATATGACTCAACAGACCGACCCACTGGTCGTTGAGGCATGCGACTGCGGAACATTCGCTACAATTTCGACAATTTTGTGCAAGTTTGTGCTTTCCAATTTCTGACGTCACATCCGCTGCTCGAGTGTGTGTGTGAGTTTAATAATGTAGTTTAGTGTATGTGTGTGTGTATTCAATAGAACTTGTAATATAATTTTGTGAAAATTTCCACCTTTTTATTTAAATAACGCATAATTTTGTTGTTTTATATTCATTTTCGATATTTATCGTCTTGAAAGAGACAACTGGAAGAAGAATGGGAAGACGTACGCCTAAAGGTGGACCAATAAAGTCGTAATGTATTCAATTATTCGTAAGTTTAAATTATATCAAAGTTCCATTTCATTAAACTCGATGTGTATGTATGTGTGTGTGTGGAGCTATTTACGTATGTTTGAGGCAGGTTATATACTATTTATATGCAAATATGTGTGTGTATGTGTGTTAGGTTGGTTACGTGTATGATCAATGAGTTTGCAAGAACGTCCTAAGGTTACACGACAATCGTCACAACAAGTTAAACACTTGTGGTACATTTGTGATCGACGCGACTTTGCCTTTTGTATACTATTATATGTACGTGTGTGTGTGTCAGTTGGGTTGTGTGTGTGTGTGTGTGTGTGTGTGTGTGTGTGTGTGTGTGTGTTAGTTGGGTTAGGTGTGTGTGTGTGTGTGTGTGTCGTGTGTAGAGATCTGCGTGTGCACTGCTTCCAAGGCTGACCGTGAGGGCGCGCGGCCGCCGCGACCCGCCGCAAGGGGGGAGGAAGGGGGAGAGACCCGCGGAGGGAGGACATAGGAAGACTTGTATAATGTCGAGCAAGGGTTAAAAGATAAGCTGAATAGAGTCACAAGCTTTGACTTGAGACGCCACGATGAAAGGTTTTACATTTTACATACATTTAAACTGTGTAAAAAGTCGGAGGACAAATGAGGAGAGATACTGGTGGAGGATGATGCTAGCGACACTACATGCTGTGGAGGTGTAGGAGAGTTGGTAAGACTTGTCCTGTCTTGTATATTAAGTATGATAAGAGATATAGCTAGACAGACAGATACGCTGTGACGTCACTGATAGCCTGATTATGACACAGTATTTTATAAAGGTGTGCTAAAATTACTATAAGAGTAGTAAAAAATAAATGTATTACATTAATGTCTTCTAATTTAATTATTACGTGGTCTAATATACTACAAATCAAAGAATTATAACATAAAATAGTTGGCACAGTAATATAACTAGTACGTAATATGAGATTCTTATTATTAAGGAATGAAGTCAACATAAAATTTTAAACGAACAAAAAGAAACTCAAACTAAAAAACTAATTAATATACTTATCAAACGAAAAAAAAATCAAAAGTTATTCATTTACTTCTAACAGAGCTTACGCTATCAAATATATGGAGTCTTCGCTGCAGGAGCGAGCTTCGTATGCAGGCCCCGTCAGGGCCGCGGCCCCGCTCTGACCCGGGCCCTGCACTAGGCCCTGCCTCACAGGGCCTCGCACTCAATCCAATCTTATCTCTCTCTCTATACCGAACAGTGTATGACGGAACCTTGTTGACAATAGGCTCAGTATTCTCCGTCCCACTCTTACTGACCTCATCTCTTTCTATCGTCCTAACGCTATCCCTGTACGCGATCTCACCTGTTTGTGCGCTTTCCTCTAAAACCCCCTTTTCTACTCTATTTTCCTCTAAAACCCTCTTTTCTCCTCTACTCTCCTCTTTTACACCCTTCTCTCCGTCAACTCTTTTAGCTTGCCGGCTTTTATAGAAGTCTTTCCAATACACTCTCTGTGTGCTGTCTACCTGTACTCTATTCATCATACCTGTGATATTAGCTACGTCCTTATCACTGCCCTTATCATCATCACCTGTCTTGTCATCTATATTAACTGTCATATCGCTGTCGTCCCATTGGTCAGTGCTATCGATGACGTCACTAGCAGCTTTGTCTGTACTGGGTATTTTAAGCCCCCTGTATGCTAGGTACATACGAGTGTGGGGCCCTAACGAGGAAACTAGAGGGGTTGACCCTGCCGAAGTATTGGAATGTACGTGAGGTTGAAAAGGGGCCACAGTATCTGTGGAGGTATTGGACCGTTTGTGCCCTACAGGTCGTAAAGGGGCTAAAGGTTTAACAGGGGCTATGTTTTCCTTAACGCTAATGGGGGCTACTGGATCTGAGAGTGCTATAGAACGTAAGGCGGGTATGGTACCTTCTAAGGTTACGGATTCTTTAACATCTACAGGTCTTAAAGGGGTTTCAGGATCTGAGAGCGCTATAGCTCTTAAAGGGGTACCAGGACTTGTAGCTATCGGTCGTAAAGGGGCTGATAGTTCATCTGAGGACAAGATAGGTCGGAAAGGGGCTTCAGGATCTGAGAGAGCTATAGCCCTCAAAGGGCTACCAGGACTGGTGGTTACAGGACGTAAGGGAGCTAAAGGTGTTGCGGGGCCTCGGGGCTCGGTCGCGACGCCGCGCGGGGTCCCCCGGCGAGCCTAAGCGAACAGCAGCCGGGGGTCCGCGCCGGAGATCTCGCACACGAACTGGTCCTGCTCCAGCGGCCGCCGCACCCACGACCCCAACCCCGCCTTACTGAACGCCTCGAACAGGCGACGCTTCGCCAACTACGAATAATACAGCTTGATTCAAACAACAACTCGTTAAAGAGCACTTTAACACTAGCGTTTCTCTAGCGTAAGCGGGGTATGACCGTATGGGCAAGAAAACAAAGCGACGCTGACGTTACATATTTTTTTATGATGTGTTTCGTTACTTATTAAAAGCCTAGGCGAGATAAACACTGGTGTGTAGGCACCTTTACTGGGTACCTTACAATTGTGAAGAAAATATAGGCTATACTGTAATTATTTACTGGACAAAAGCGCATACAACGCACATATTCGATGTATTATGCAAAACAAATGTAACGGGAAGATTTGAACTCCCGGCCAGTGACCTCGGCAACAGTACTTTAAGTGAACGACGAATTCGAATCATAAACTTGTTACTATAGTATGAGATTGCACATTTATCTATTATATTAAACAAATTGTCTAAAACCATTGTCCCTAATACCACGGACGAGCCCAAACCCCAGAAAATCACACATAAAAGCAGTCGCGGTCACTGACCGCTCGTACAAATTCCTCCACCCTATCTTTAAGAGGAGAGTTTTAAACGTTCGGTCACTGACCTGGTACGTGGGGCACATCTGCTTGGCCTCGTTGTACAACAGCTGCTCGATGTTCTCCGGCAGCTGCGGCGTCACCGGCCCGCTGGCGTCTTCACTCTCCTGCAAATGCGACAAAATAAATAAATATCTCGGGACAATGTCCACACACGGCCATCTGATCCCAAGCTAAGCAGAGCTTGTGTAATGGTAATCAGACAGCTGATAAACATACTTACATATTTCTAAAAATATACATATTATAGATAAATCACACCCAGACACAGAACAAATGATTGTGCTCATCACACAAACATTTGTCCTGGGTGGGAATCGAACCCACGACCTCCGGCTTAGCAGTCAGGGTCACTAACCACTAGACCAACAGGCCCGCCAAATGACTTGAAATTGTTTCTAATCGAAATTGCAATGTTCGTCAGATCTGACGCCACGTATCACAGATCATTAGATGACTGTGCGCTACTCATTAGCGGACAGAGAAGGTTTTACACTTTCTCCTTGATTCTAAAGATTTTGGAGAAAGAAACTTAAGTGTGTAATTTTTTGTGTGTGTGTGTGTGTGTGCGCCTGTGTGTGTGCGCCTGTGTGTGTGTGTGCCTGTGTGTGTGTGTGCCTTTGTGTGTGTGCCTGTGTGTGTGCCTGTGTGTGTGTGTGTGCCTTTGTGTGTGTGCCTGTGTGTGTGTGCCTGTGTGTGTGTGTGTGCCTGTGTGTGTGTGTGTGTGCCTGTGTGTGTGTGTGCCTGTGTGTGTGTGTGTGCCTTTGTGTGTGTGCCTGTGTGTGTGTGTGTGCCTTTGTGTGTGTGCCTGTGTGTGTGCCTGTGTGTGTGTGTGTGCCTGTGTGTGTGTGTGCCTGTGTGTGTGTGCCTGTGTGTGTGTGCCTGTGTGTGTGTGTGCCTGTGTGTGTGTGTGCCTGTGTGTGTGTGTACACGTGTGTGTGTGTGCCTTTGTGTGTGTGCCTGTGTGTGTGTGTGCCTTTGTGTGTGTGCCTGTGTGTGTGTGCCTTTGTGTGTGTGCCTGTGTGTGTGTGTGTGCCTGTGTGTGTGTGCCTGTGTGTGTGTGTGTGTGCCTGTGTGTTTGCCTGTGCGTGTGTGTGTGTGTTACCTGCGGCAGTAGCGGCAGGCGTCGCACGAGGTACTGCCAGCGCGCGAACATGCTCTGCTTGCACAGCATGGACGGCTGGCCAGACTCCAGCTTGCCTGTCGTCGCGTTGATGATCTCAGGAGCCTGTGGCACAGTGTGTGTGTGTGTGTGTGTGTTACCTGCGGCAGTAGCGGCAGGCGTCGCACGAGGTACTGCCAGCGCGCGAACATGCTCTGCTTGCACAGCATGGACGGCTGGCCAGACTCCAGCTTGCCTGTCGTCGCGTTGATGATCTCAGGAGCCTGTGGCACAGTGTGTGTGTGTGTGTGTGTGTTACCTGCGGCAGTAGCGGCAGGCGTCGCACGAGGTACTGCCAGCGCGCGAACATGCTCTGCTTGCACAGCATGGACGGCTGGCCAGACTCCAGCTTGCCTGTCGTCGCGTTGATGATCTCAGGAGCCTGTGGCACAGTGTGTGTGTGTGTGTGTGTGTTACCTGCGGCAGTAGCGGCAGGCGTCGCACGAGGTACTGCCAGCGCGCGAACATGCTCTGCTTGCACAGCATGGACGGCTGGCCAGACTCCAGCTTGCCTGTCGTCGCGTTGATGATCTCAGGAGCCTGTGGCACAGTGTGTGTGTGTGTGTGTGTGTTACCTGCGGCAGTAGCGGCAGGCGTCGCACGAGGTACTGCCAGCGCGCGAACATGCTCTGCTTGCACAGCATGGACGGCTGGCCAGACTCCAGCTTGCCTGTCGTCGCGTTGATGATCTCAGGAGCCTGTGGCACAGTGTGTGTGTGTGTGTGTGTGTTACCTGCGGCAGTAGCGGCAGGCGTCGCACGAGGTACTGCCAGCGCGCGAACATGCTCTGCTTGCACAGCATGGACGGCTGGCCAGACTCCAGCTTGCCTGTCGTCGCGTTGATGATCTCAGGAGCCTGTGGCACAGTGTGTGTGTGTGTGTGTGTGTTACCTGCGGCAGTAGCGGCAGGCGTCGCACGAGGTACTGCCAGCGCGCGAACATGCTCTGCTTGCACAGCATGGACGGCTGGCCAGACTCCAGCTTGCCTGTCGTCGCGTTGATGATCTCAGGAGCCTGTGCCTTGTGTGTGTGTGTGTGTGTGTGTTACCTGCGGCAGTAGCGGCAGGCGTCGCACGAGGTACTGCCAGCGCGCGAACATGCTCTGCTTGCACAGCATGGACGGCTGGCCAGACTCCAGCTTGCCTGTCGTCGCGTTGATGATCTCAGGAGCCTGTGGCACAGTGTGTGTGTGTGTGTGTGTGTTACCTGCGGCAGTAGCGGCAGGCGTCGCACGAGGTACTGCCAGCGCGCGAACATGCTCTGCTTGCACAGCATGGACGGCTGGCCAGACTCCAGCTTGCCTGTCGTCGCGTTGATGATCTCAGGAGCCTGTGGCACAGTGTGTGTGTGTGTGTGTGTGTTACCTGCGGCAGTAGCGGCAGGCGTCGCACGAGGTACTGCCAGCGCGCGAACATGCTCTGCTTGCACAGCATGGACGGCTGGCCAGACTCCAGCTTGCCTGTCGTCGCGTTGATGATCTCAGGAGCCTGTGGCACAGTGTGTGTGTGTGTGTGTGTGTTACCTGCGGCAGTAGCGGCAGGCGTCGCACGAGGTACTGCCAGCGCGCGAACATGCTCTGCTTGCACAGCATGGACGGCTGGCCAGACTCCAGCTTGCCTGTCGTCGCGTTGATGATCTCAGGAGCCTGTGGCACAGTGTGTGTGTGTGTGTGTGTGTTACCTGCGGCAGTAGCGGCAGGCGTCGCACGAGGTACTGCCAGCGCGCGAACATGCTCTGCTTGCACAGCATGGACGGCTGGCCAGACTCCAGCTTGCCTGTCGTCGCGTTGATGATCTCAGGAGCCTGTGGCACAGTGTGTGTGTGTGTGTGTGTGTTACCTGCGGCAGTAGCGGCAGGCGTCGCACGAGGTACTGCCAGCGCGCGAACATGCTCTGCTTGCACAGCATGGACGGCTGGCCAGACTCCAGCTTGCCTGTCGTCGCGTTGATGATCTCAGGAGCCTGTGGCACAGTGTGTGTGTGTGTGTGTGTGTTACCTGCGGCAGTAGCGGCAGGCGTCGCACGAGGTACTGCCAGCGCGCGAACATGCTCTGCTTGCACAGCATGGACGGC
Source organism: Chrysodeixis includens (assembly GCA_941860345.1). Classification (NCBI taxonomy): domain Eukaryota; kingdom Metazoa; phylum Arthropoda; class Insecta; order Lepidoptera; family Noctuidae; genus Chrysodeixis; species Chrysodeixis includens. The sequence continues at coordinate 3,203,304 of OW796118.1, read as the reverse complement.
TGGCCAGACTCCAGCTTGCCTGTCGTCGCGTTGATGATCTCAGGAGCCTGTGGCACAGTGTGTGTGTGTGTGTGTGTGTGTTACCTGCGGCAGTAGCGGCAGGCGTCGCACGAGGTACTGCCAGCGCGCGAACATGCTCTGCTTGCACAGCATGGACGGCTGGCCAGACTCCAGCTTGCCTGTCGTCGCGTTGATGATCTCAGGAGCCTGTGGCACAGTGTGTGTGTGTGTGTGTGTGTTACCTGCGGCAGTAGCGGCAGGCGTCGCACGAGGTACTGCCAGCGCGCGAACATGCTCTGCTTGCACAGCATGGACGGCTGGCCAGACTCCAGCTTGCCTGTCGTCGCGTTGATGATCTCAGGAGCCTGTGGCACAGTGTGTGTGTGTGTGTGTGTGTTACCTGCGGCAGTAGCGGCAGGCGTCGCACGAGGTACTGCCAGCGCGCGAACATGCTCTGCTTGCACAGCATGGACGGCTGGCCAGACTCCAGCTTGCCTGTCGTCGCGTTGATGATCTCAGGAGCCTGTGGCACAGTGTGTGTGTGTGTGTGTGTGTTACCTGCGGCAGTAGCGGCAGGCGTCGCACGAGGTACTGCCAGCGCGCGAACATGCTCTGCTTGCACAGCATGGACGGCTGGCCAGACTCCAGCTTGCCTGTCGTCGCGTTGATGATCTCAGGAGCCTGTGGCACAGTGTGTGTGTGTGTGTGTGTGTTACCTGCGGCAGTAGCGGCAGGCGTCGCACGAGGTACTGCCAGCGCGCGAACATGCTCTGCTTGCACAGCATGGACGGCTGGCCAGACTCCAGCTTGCCTGTCGTCGCGTTGATGATCTCAGGAGCCTGTGGCACAGTGTGTGTGTGTGTGTGTGTGTTACCTGCGGCAGTAGCGGCAGGCGTCGCACGAGGTACTGCCAGCGCGCGAACATGCTCTGCTTGCACAGCATGGACGGCTGGCCAGACTCCAGCTTGCCTGTCGTCGCGTTGATGATCTCAGGAGCCTGTGGCACAGTGTGTGTGTGTGTGTGTGTGTTACCTGCGGCAGTAGCGGCAGGCGTCGCACGAGGTACTGCCAGCGCGCGAACATGCTCTGCTTGCACAGCATGGACGGCTGGCCAGACTCCAGCTTGCCTGTCGTCGCGTTGATGATCTCAGGAGCCTGTGGCACAGTGTGTGTGTGTGTGTGTGTGTTACCTGCGGCAGTAGCGGCAGGCGTCGCACGAGGTACTGCCAGCGCGCGAACATGCTCTGCTTGCACAGCATGGACGGCTGGCCAGACTCCAGCTTGCCTGTCGTCGCGTTGATGATCTCAGGAGCCTGTGGCACAGTGTGTGTGTGTGTGTGTGTGTTACCTGCGGCAGTAGCGGCAGGCGTCGCACGAGGTACTGCCAGCGCGCGAACATGCTCTGCTTGCACAGCATGGACGGCTGGCCAGACTCCAGCTTGCCTGTCGTCGCGTTGATGATCTCAGGAGCCTGTGGCACAGTGTGTGTGTGTGTGTGTGTGTTACCTGCGGCAGTAGCGGCAGGCGTCGCACGAGGTACTGCCAGCGCGCGAACATGCTCTGCTTGCACAGCATGGACGGCTGGCCAGACTCCAGCTTGCCTGTCGTCGCGTTGATGATCTCAGGAGCCTGTGGCACAGTGTGTGTGTGTGTGTGTGTGTGTTACCTGCGGCAGTAGCGGCAGGCGTCGCACGAGGTACTGCCAGCGCGCGAACATGCTCTGCTTGCACAGCATGGACGGCTGGCCAGACTCCAGCTTGCCTGTCGTCGCGTTGATGATCTCAGGAGCCTGTGGCACAGTGTGTGTGTGTGTGTGTGTGTTACCTGCGGCAGTAGCGGCAGGCGTCGCACGAGGTACTGCCAGCGCGCGAACATGCTCTGCTTGCACAGCATGGACGGCTGGCCAGACTCCAGCTTGCCTGTCGTCGCGTTGATGATCTCAGGAGCCTGTGGCACAGTGTGTGTGTGTGTGTGTGTGTTACCTGCGGCAGTAGCGGCAGGCGTCGCACGAGGTACTGCCAGCGCGCGAACATGCTCTGCTTGCACAGCATGGACGGCTGGCCAGACTCCAGCTTGCCTGTCGTCGCGTTGATGATCTCAGGAGCCTGTGGCACAGTGTGTGTGTGTGTGTGTGTGTTACCTGCGGCAGTAGCGGCAGGCGTCGCACGAGGTACTGCCAGCGCGCGAACATGCTCTGCTTGCACAGCATGGACGGCTGGCCAGACTCCAGCTTGCCTGTCGTCGCGTTGATGATCTCAGGAGCCTGTGGCACAGTGTGTGTGTGTGTGTGTGTGTTACCTGCGGCAGTAGCGGCAGGCGTCGCACGAGGTACTGCCAGCGCGCGAACATGCTCTGCTTGCACAGCATGGACGGCTGGCCAGACTCCAGCTTGCCTGTCGTCGCGTTGATGATCTCAGGAGCCTGTGGCACAGTGTGTGTGTGTGTGTGTGTGTTACCTGCGGCAGTAGCGGCAGGCGTCGCACGAGGTACTGCCAGCGCGCGAACATGCTCTGCTTGCACAGCATGGACGGCTGGCCAGACTCCAGCTTGCCTGTCGTCGCGTTGATGATCTCAGGAGCCTGTGGCACAGTGTGTGTGTGTGTGTGTGTGTTACCTGCGGCAGTAGCGGCAGGCGTCGCACGAGGTACTGCCAGCGCGCGAACATGCTCTGCTTGCACAGCATGGACGGCTGGCCAGACTCCAGCTTGCCTGTCGTCGCGTTGATGATCTCAGGAGCCTGTGGCACAGTGTGTGTGTGTGTGTGTGTGTTACCTGCGGCAGTAGCGGCAGGCGTCGCACGAGGTACTGCCAGCGCGCGAACATGCTCTGCTTGCACAGCATGGACGGCTGGCCAGACTCCAGCTTGCCTGTCGTCGCGTTGATGATCTCAGGAGCCTGTGGCACAGTGTGTGTGTGTGTGTGTGTGTTACCTGCGGCAGTAGCGGCAGGCGTCGCACGAGGTACTGCCAGCGCGCGAACATGCTCTGCTTGCACAGCATGGACGGCTGGCCAGACTCCAGCTTGCCTGTCGTCGCGTTGATGATCTCAGGAGCCTGTGGCACAGTGTGTGTGTGTGTGTGTGTGTTACCTGCGGCAGTAGCGGCAGGCGTCGCACGAGGTACTGCCAGCGCGCGAACATGCTCTGCTTGCACAGCATGGACGGCTGGCCAGACTCCAGCTTGCCTGTCGTCGCGTTGATGATCTCAGGAGCCTGTGGCACAGTGAGCGAGTGTGAGTATTACAACGCAACGCCAGGCATCGAACAGACGCGGGAGACATTACAGGTGTGTGACACGCTTCCTTTCCGAGAAGGTGGGTGTTTGCGCGAAACGCCTTCCAAAATCTTCATAGCGATACAATGTTCCGCGAGTGGTAATTAATGATTTATTTTTGTGTTTAATTTTAAGGATCTACCACCATATTTTGTTATGTTTTTCAAGGAATCAAGGCGTATGTTTTATAACTCCCACTAAATTATTTAATTGAAATCCCGAACAGTGTGTTTCCATGAGAATTACCCCGCCTTACTAACAACAAGGAGTGTGTGTGTGTGTACGACCTGCATGGTGGAGCACCAGCAGACGCTGAAGGAGGGCGCGCGCGCGGGCGTGCGGGCCTCGGCGCTGGCGGCGCGCGACAGCAGCGGCCGGTGCAGGAGGAACGGCGGCGGGAGGGACGATATGTACGCCTCGATACGGCCGCAGATCGCCCTGCAATGTACACGTAAATATTCTGTAAACGTTTGAAGTGTCCACGTGATACTGTTTTTAGTATTAAGCAAAAAAATACGAAAAAACACGTTTCTTGTATGGAGACACCCGTTAATATTTACTATTTTAATTTTTTTAGTCAGAAATACATCATTTGTGAAAATTTTAGCATTCTAGCTATCACGGTTTATGATAAACAGCTTGGAGACAGACAGACAGACAGACAACGGAGTCTTAGTAATAGGGTTCCGTTTTTACTAAGACTCCGTTCAAAAACAACTCCCGCACTAAGGAATTTAGTCCTTGTATCGCGGGGGCTTTTACAAACATTAAATTCACATGCTCAGAGACACCCAAACCAGATCGCACAAATTCTTGTCCTAGGCGGGGATCGATATAGTTGTTAGTGTGGTGACCTAAACCACTTGGCTATCCGTGCAGTCATCTGCACAGTTTATTTATACACTTATACACTTGGAAGCTATCATCCAACGAATAACAAAGAAATGTTCACAGTTACCGCTGTATATTTGATTTTGGCAGCAATAATAGAACACATTGCATTCGTTTTATATTTAACACATTACTAAATATTACAGTATTTCACTCGAGTTCGACTGCGATAATGTCGCTATCGGTCAGAACTTTATTATAATAATATTAAGAAAACGGGAAATTAACTCGTAACATGCTATATATACCTTTAACTACTTTCAACTTCGATCAGGTTGCATTAGCCATGCTAGCAAAGAATTTTGTTCACAAAAACGGCCAGGGCAAGCTGGTCTAAACGTTTCTTAATTTAACATAATTATATACATGCAAAATGATAATTTATAAGTTAAGAAATATTGAATGATATCAATCTTATTTGTGATAGTTAATCACATCCGCCAAAAGGCAAGGAATAAATGTAATGGAGAGATTTAAACTCTCGGTCATTGACCTCGGTAGCTTATTTGGTATACGACTGGTCTTCTTTTCATCGTTTGGTGTAGTCTTCTATAGTACATACACACAACACACAACAACAAAACGAATATTTTAAAGAAGCAAAGTCTGCAATACGTCACTGTTCCGTACAGATTCTAAATCTACACAAATGGATTTCAAAAAATGATTCCCAAACAGAGAGCCCCATATTTATGAGTGTCATACGCTTTATGAACCCTGAAAAATCCTGCCCAAAGACCGGTCAGGCCAGCTACCATAACACCTAGGTAACTAGCTAGTTATCCAAGCTGCTATATAACCTATCTTACTTATAGTCTGTCTGTCGCAGTAATTATACGCTAACACTTGCGCAAGACATCCTGCGCGGGCGCAGCTTCTATTGCGTTAGTGTTTATATAAATATCCCGTTTGAGATAAATACGAGGAATACATAACTAGGTATAGTCGGGTAAGCAAATGTAGTGACGCATAGTGGTAAATGAAAAGTTAATTGATATGAAATACAGTGTGTTTCTAATGTTTAAGTGTGGCTACTCTTGTGTTTCCGACTGTACTGTATAAGGTACTTTGATAACTGGGTTTATGGATATGTACTTTAGAATGTATTAACCTAATAAACCTAAGCTCAAATTGATAATTATCATTTTCCTCAAGTAACTTCGAGGTGGGTCGGAAAAACCAAATACACTCGATATACGGTTTCATGTCAGTAACGAGTTTTATTTGTTAGACTTTGATTAGGTAACACAGTGTCCCATAGTAAGACTGATTGTTAAAAATCAACGTATAGTGCTACAAGGCACGTGGCCGAAATCGGAACTAAATCCTTGATATATGAAAAACCATCACTTTCGACAGACAGTTGAGTTGGTTCTTGTTGTGAATGTGCACACCAATGTGCAACACCCTCATGTTAATGTCTTTCACGTGACAAGAGGTCCTTGGAGCTCTGTATGTCAGTCGAGAGTAACGAGCCTTTTATTACTTAATGGATCGGTGTCAGTAGATCCTAAAACCCTCCTAAGGTGATAAACTTACAAATTTTACCTCTTATTACATTGTCGTAATTAATTATGTCGGGACCAATTTTCGCTCATGACGATTAGTGTTACTGACACCAGCCAGCTACGCGGGACATATTATAGAGCACAAGCGTGTTACACTAACTAACACAGGTGCACTCTCTGTTTCTTTACTCAACGCGATGGGATTGCAATCGGACACATTTTTACGTGTCTGCCGAAAGCCGGAAGCTGTGATATTTATTTCTAAAACGCACATTTGGGGATCGAACTCAAGGCCTTTGACCTGGCAGTCCTACGGTCTTACTACTAGGGTATCACCGCTTCGTTAATATTATTAGTATAGATATGTATGTAAGTAGGGGGGTTCAAAGGGAGCACCTAGCGGGAGGCGACGCAGCGCCCGCGTCGACACACACGCCGTAGACCTACGTAGGAACTGTACTAGTATACTTGCTATAGCTGGAGTACTAAACTTAAGAATAGTATTGTTATCAAACAATAACGTAGTATTGAGAATTAAATAATTTAGGTGATTTTAAAATAGTTTTTTATTTTAAAATCGGGATTAATGATATTTTTTTATTCTATGAAGAGTGTTTTATTATTTGATTAATTATTTTTATATTTTGTTTTTTTAATAACGTAAACTTTTGTTTTATTTTTTTTGTTCTGTATGCGGTGAAGTCTAATATACTAGAGTTAGTTATGCAAATGATAATTTTAGTGTTATAGAATCTAGTTTACGATTAGTTTACATAGGTCAGTAGTGTAAGTAGTGTAGTAGTGTATAGGTAGTGTAGGTAGTGCAGTGTTAGTGCCAACATACGGAATGCAGTCGATGGTGCCACTGGCGTGTTTCCTGTCGGTCATACGTGAGTACTTATGCCGGGGCACGGATTCGATTCCCGGCTTAACATTAAATATTGAAAAAGCTATTACTGTGACGTCATAGTTGCGTACGAGTTTATTTTGCTAAAGCAACGTGATGACGAATATTTCGCTTTTAAGTTATTATTATGTGTTAGTGTAAATATTATTGTGTTTGGATTCGTTTGCACGTGGGTGCGGGTTCGAAACCGCAATAACCAGTGGGATGTAACATCACCACATACTCTGATTGAGATGTGTTGGGGGTTCGGATCCCCGTTGGCTAACTTTTATGAGTGTTTTTGTGTTCGTGAATTGAAACGTCTCTGGAAGCCATCGTAATACAACGATTAAATACTTAAGTTAACACTGTGCGCAACGTGTCGCGGGTTCGATCCCGGGTCAGACAAGCATTTGTGAAAACCACAGATGCTTGTTCTGAGTCTGAGTGTCTCTGTGCATGTGAATTGTATATCTGTGTTTCTTTCACGACAGATTGATTCAACTCCTTAAAGCAGGACTCGATTTCTTTACGTTTTATAGTTTTATTACATTACTTAAGGAAAACTATGTATATTTCCAGTTGATGTGATTAGCTCAGCTCGTTAAGTGGTATAATAAGCGTGCCCTGAATAGTGCCGACTGGCGTAGGTACCTACCGTATAAGGAAGGGGCACGCGGGTGTTTGACAACTTTTCAAACCACTGCGTTACGCGTTTCCTTATCGAGAGGGGCATATATTTATAATATAGTTGTACATTATATGTATATTAATATTAACTGTTTCCCACGATTTTTTTTCGCGAAAAAAGGAGGGTTAAAAAATAGATGTTGGCCGATTTTTAGACCTACTGAATGCATATACAACATTTCAAGAGAATCGGTCCAGCCGTTTCGGAGGAGTACGGTAACTAACATTGTGACACGGGAATATTTTACATAAGATCTTTTACAAGTCTATCAATAGAATTGAACTTAAAACTCTTAAGATTTTCTCGCCAGTTTCATTAATATTTGAACGAGTTCCAATGGTACACAGAAGAGTGGAAGTGGTATGTACACAGGTTCCGCGCGCGTGGACCTATTAGGAGATGACGATCAACCTTCTTATATCGGTTTTTAAACGAGTTAATTTTTTTGGGTTTCGTACCCAAAGGGTAAAACGGAACCCTATAACTAAGCCTCAGCTGTCTGTCTGTCTGTCTCCAGGCTGTATCTCATAAACTGTGATAGCTAGAAAGCTGAAATTTTTACATATACATAGCTGAAAAAAATCGGAGACTAGCGTTGCCTCGTGTATTAAGACCCTTAGAAGCTGTAAAGGTGCGCGTTGCTAAGTGTACGAAGACGGTTAGTTATCGGTCGCGGACGAGCGCACAAGTATTCGGCACATACTGTAACAGTGAAGTAACCGGCTGTCACGATGGATGGGTAACACGCTCCTATACTGTGGCAGTCACTGCACGTGGTGTAATACTAAACTAATTAGTTACATGATTGGTAAAAAAAGGAGGGTATCGTTTGTGAGGTACATCAATGTATGCGGTATACACTTGCATCGTATAATAATTTGGAGTGTGGCGTATCGCAATAATCCCTACATCAGAAAACAATGGGGCTATTTCTATTTTCAACAAAGACGAGGTAGTTGTTTTTAATACGCTTTATATGAAAAACGTAGAGCCTAACTTACCGCAGACACAACCAAGACAAAGAAAAGAGCTTTGTCAACGTTGACGAGATGATGTGCCGAACTAACTCCTAACGGCTAAAACCAATGGAGCGTCCTCATCTGCCTATGACCGGGGGTACGGGGTTCGCTTTCGCATTCACCGCGCGTAAGAGATTTACTACAGAAACGTTAAGGACGAAATTATTTTGATAGTAAACGTGCAACTGTACTGCATAAAGTCTCTAGGAACTTTTATAAGAGTTAGTTTACTTTGAATAATTGGTATATGTCGCGTGCCGGCCTGCGCCTGGCCAGAGTCTAGTGTACCGAGTAATTATAACATTAACATATTTATCAGGGCGCAGAGAACGTGATAGTTTCGACACGGCTACACCTCAGTAGCTACTAGATATGGGCTATCCTCGAAACCAATTGTAGGCGAACTTACGGTGCGATATTATAAACTAGGACCTTTTGGCGCGAAAACGTGAGTTCACAATTCGACTAAATAATTTAGAGAATCGCGATTAGACATAATTATGTCATTTTTTGTAATTGGGTAATTGAGATGCTAAATTGAATCTCTCGTTCAATCTAAACATACAAACAAACAAGCTGTGATAGACTGGCGGTAAGACCGCAGGACTTTCAAGTCAAAGGTCGCAAGTTCGACACCGCACCGATTTTTCAAATGTTGAGTGAGTTTTAGAATTAAATAACACAAGAGGGTGTATCCGAGTTCACGTTAATAGGTCCTGCGTCTGATCTCTCTCCGGTCGTGTAAGATTGCTGTCCTATTAGGTTATGAGAGTGCGGAAACAAAGAGTACACCTGTGAAATATTATTTCCCGCGTAGCTGGCTGGTGTGGCCAAAATCGGTCTGGACACATGATTACACCTAAAGACCTATCAGAAGGATCTACACTTTCAGACACCGCAGTGGGTCAAGATACAGGGTGGCTGCTATAAGCTATTGCTATTAGAACATAATTATATCACAGTTTTGGTACACGGTTTGATGCCCACTGTAGGCTACTTCACAAGTATCTAATTTATTTACATATATTTAATCATCTTAAACCTAAAACTTAAAACTACACAAACACAATAATATTATAATTACACAAACAAAAATACTTACAATTTATATATACATATATAATTATCTATTTACATAAACAAAATCACTTACATAGTTAACCGTTACAACATACATACTTAACAGTTGGTCGGTACCTTTATCGATAGTCGATGGTCGTCTAATTATCGACCTTACCATCTTCACTAATTAGCGACATCTGCATAACCATAAGTATCGTATACCTATGCCGGTGCAAGCGCATAAGTCACCGAACAAGGTCAAAACAGTCAGGATCACACCTCGACGCGGAGCGCACGCTTGTCGCTGCAATTTTTCATTGTAATCATACTCGCTATTATACTCGTTTATTGTGCATTCTCATCTTCATATTCTTCCGTCTATCATTCTTGAACTGTCATCCATCCGCTTCTATATACTGTGCTTGTGCTCGTGCTTGTGAACTATACTTCCCTACTGTGCCTTCTGTACTTTTCGTGTGTGTAAAGGCTTGTGGACATTATATCTGTGAAACGTGAGTTGCCTACTTATTTCTCCTCCACATCATCCATACCACATTACCCATCATCACACACCATACTGGTGACCCCGTGAAGAACGATGGAAGGGAATAAAGAAAAGGAGCCACGACGCGCAGCAACGTCATCGCTACCTGGCACTAGTGATGGGGCGATGTCGATAGACCCGGGCAGTGTTTTTAAAGTCGGCGTACGAGTGCCCCCGTTTTGGGCTGAAGAGCCAGAGATTTGGTTCGCCCAGGTTGAGGGTCAATTTAGTATAGCAGGAATTACTGCTGATGTCACTAAATTTAATTATGTCATCGGACATCTCGAGAACCAGTACACCCGAGACATAAAGGACATAATTATCAACCCGCCTGCTACTAACAAATATGAGAAGCTGAAGACCGAGTTAATCAAACGACTCACCGCGTCCAATGAGAAGAAGATCACGCAGCTGTTGATGCACGAGGAGCTGGGTGACCGCAAGCCTTCTCAGTTTTTTCGCCACTTGAAAGGCCTAGCAGGCCCTAACGTTCCTGACGACTTCCTGAGAACGATATGGGTTAGTCACCTACCACATGGCATCCAGACAGTGCTCGCAGGTCAACCACTAACAACTGCCCTCGAAGACCTTACGGACTTAGCTGATCGAGTGAACGACCTGACCTCATCGTCTCCGAAGGTGTGTGCTGTGAGTGACGGTGCCACTAGCTCTGTGCTAAATGAGCTTACTAGGGAGATAGCTGAGCTTCGTCGACAGTTCCAGCAGTTGTCAACACGAGATAGCCGTTCGCACTCACGTTCTACCAGAAACACTCGCAACAGTTCGAGGCAGCGCTCTCTATCGAACTATAGGAAGTTTCCCATTTGTTGGTACCACAGCAAGTTCGGAGAAAAAGCCAGCAGGTGTACTCGACCCTGCGACTACAGGTCGGAAAACTCCAGGGGCGGTCGGTAATGGCGACTGACGATTGCCCTTTGTATGCTACTGGTCGCCTGTTTGTCACTGACCGATCTTCGAAGACGCAGTTCCTGGTCGACACAGGGAGCGACCTCTGCGTATTCCCACGGTCAGCGCTTCATGATCGTCGTGCGCGTACGGACTACAGTTTGTGTGCTGCTAATGGTTCTAGCATAGCTACCTATGGCTGTATTAATTTAGCTTTAGATTTTGGTTTACGTAGAACTTTTCAATGGCGTTTCATCGTAGCCGATGTTACGAAACCTATAATAGGCGTAGATTTTTTAAATTTTTATAGCCTCATAGTTGACTGTCGTAATAAACGTCTCATTGATAACCTTACTTCTATGTCTACTACTGCTGCTGTAGCTAATTGTAACAACATTTTTTCTGTAAAGGTCGTGACTGGTGAGACTCGGTATCATGAAATCCTCCGCGATTTTCCTGAAATTACTCGACCAGCTGGTAAGCCACACACCACACCACACCAAACTGTACACCACATACGCACGACACCAGGCCCTCCAGTTTGCTCCTCACCTCGTCGTTTAGCACCAGATAAGCTGAAGATCGCCCAGAAGGAATTTCAGTCTATGCTAGCCCTTGGTACAGCTAGACCTTCTGAGAGCCCGTGGTCTTCACCTCTTCACCTGGCGCCGAAGAAGAACAACGGGTGGCGTCCTTGCGGAGATTATCGTAAGTTGAATGCTCGTACCGTACCTGACAGATATCCGATTAAGCACATTCATGACTTTACCCATAGTATAGCTGGATGTAAAGTGTTTAGCACGCTCGATTTAGAGAAGGCATATAATCAGATACCTGTCAGCCCGGGGGACATTCCTAAGACCGCCATCACGACTCCGTTTGGGTTATATGAATTTCCTTTTATGACATTCGGTCTTAGGAATGCAGGCCAAACTTTTCAGCGGTTCGTGGACGAGATGACGAGAGGACTTGACTTCGTATATTGTTATCTCGACGATTTTCTGGTATTTTCTAGAAACCCAGAGGAGCATGAACAACACCTACGTCAGGTCTTCAACAGGCTTAAGGAATATGGCATGTTGGTGAACACCGCGAAATGCGTTTTCGGTATGGAGGAGGTAACGTTCCTGGGCTACCGGATTTCCGAGTGCGGGTCTAGGCCACTTGACGCCAAAGTCCAGGCAGTCAAGGATTTTCCCCCTCCAACTAATGTTCGCCAGCTAAGAGGGTTCCTGGGGATGGTAAATTTTTACAGGAGATTTCTTCCCCACGCAGCCGAAATCCAAGCTCCACTTCACGCGTTATTAACAGGTTCCGTCAAAGGTTCCCAGCCAATAACCTTGACAGCAGACCAACTAGCTGCTTTTGAGGCTTGTAAAGACAGTCTGGCCAATGCTGCCCTACTGGCTCATCCAGACTGCTCCGCAAAACTTGCAGTTGTGACAGACGCCTCTGATAAAGCCATCGGAGCGGTCTTGCAACAATTTAAGGATGACGCGTGGCAACCCTTGGCTTTCTTTTCAAGGAAGTTGAGCCCTTCACAGGTGAAATACTCACCATATGATAGGGAGCTTCTAGCCATTTATGAAGCCATTAAATATTTTAGGCACATGCTAGAAGCTCGCCATTTCATTGTCTATACTGACCACAAGCCGATCAGTTTTGCCTTCCACGAAAGGAAGAACAACTGTTCGCCCAGGCAGTTTAGGCATTTAGATTTCATATCGCAATTCACGACAGATATCCGCCACATTTCTGGTAAGGACAATGTGGTTGCCGATACCTTGTCGCGAATTGAAGAGCTAGCAGACCCCGTAGACCTCGAGAAGTTAGCTCAAGCTCAGGCTTCTGACTCAGAACTCTGTAAGCTTTTGAGCGAAGGTTCTTCTTTGCAGCTCAAACCAGTAAATGTCCCTGGAAGTCCAATTCCCCTGTACTGCGACGTCAGTACGCAAGCTTCCAGGCCGTATGTACCCGAATTGCTTCGCAAGCAAATCTTTGATAGCTTGCACTCGCTAAGCCACCCTGGTGCCACCGCATCAGCCAAGCTGATAGCTGAGCGGTTTGTATGGCCAGGTGTGAGAAAGGACTGTAGGAACTGGGCGCGTACTTGTGTACCATGTCAGAGGGCAAAAGTCAATCGTCACGTGACTTCCCCTCTCGGCACTTATAATCTACCGCGCGCTCGGTTCAAGCAGATCCATATCGATCTAGTTGGTCCTCTCCCACTTTCTCAAGGTTATCGGTACTGTTTAACCGCCGTGGATAGATTTACGCGGTGGCCAGAGGCAGTACCCATACAAGACATTACGGCAGAAACTGTGGCCAAAGCCCTGCTGTCCACTTGGATATCTCGGTTCGGTTGCCCGACAGACATTGTCACCGACCGTGGTCGGCAATTTGAATCGGCCTTGTTTCAATGCCTGTCGAAGATAACCGGTTTCGAACACAAGCGGACAACAGCCTACCATCCGGCATGCAATGGCTTGGTCGAACGGTTCCACCGTCAGCTAAAAGCCGCGATTGTCTGCCATGCAAATGACAGGTGGACGGAATCCTTGCCATGGGTCTTACTAGGCGTAAGATCTGCCTTTAAAGAAGACCTCCAAGCCTCTTCAGCCGAACTGGTGTATGGGGAGCCGCTCAGATTGCCCGGAGAATTTTTTGAGCCTACTGTCAACGGTACAGTAGACACAGCCGAATTTACCGCAAGGCTCAGAAACTTCGCCGAGAAATTACGACCGGTACCAGCTTCCCGCCACAGCAAGCAGAAAGTATTTATTTATAAGGAGCTGGAAACTTGCGATCACGTTTTCCTCCGTGAAGACGCATTGCGTGGTGCTCTCCAGCCTGCCTATTCTGGACCATATAAAGTCGTCGCTCGAGGAGACAAGATCTTTAAATTACTTGTCAAAAATAAAGAGGTAACAGTATCAATTGACCGACTGAAGCCTGCATTCATTTTATCCATCCATGAGGAGGAACCCCCATCGGATGTAACGCCAAGTTACACAACACGTTCTGGGAGGCGAGTTAAATTTACAAACTTCTATCGCCCTTGACGGTCTCTGGAGGGGGGTGGTGTAGGCTACTTCACAAGTATCTAATTTATTTACATATATTTAATCATCTTAAACCTAAAACTTAAAACTACACAAACACAATAATATTATAATTACACAAACAAAAATACTTACAATCTATATATACATATATAATTATCTATTTACATAAACAAAATCACTTAATACTAACATACATACTTAACAGTTGGTCGGTACCTTTATCGATAGTCGATGGTCGTCTAATTATCGACCTTACCATCTTCACTAATTAGCGACATCTGCATAACCATAGGTATCGTATACCTATGCCGGTGCAAGCGCATAAGTCACCGAACAAGGTCAAAACAGTCAGGATCACACCTCGACGCGGAGCGCACGCTTGTCGCTGCAATTTTTCATTGTAATCATACTCGCTATTATACTCGTTTATTGTGCATTCTCATCTTCATATTCTTCCGTCTATCATTCTTGAACTGTCATCCATCCGCTTCCATATACTGTGCTTGTGCTCGTGCTTGTGAACTATACTTCCCTACTGTGCCTTCTGTACTTTTCGTGTGTGTAAAGGCTTGTGGACATTATATCTGTGAAACGTGAGTTGCCTACTTATTTCTCCTCCACATCATCCATACCACATTACCCATCATCACACACCATACCCACTATACTAATAAATCAATTCCTGTAGGTAATCTGTTACATATACTTTAGATTGATAGCCATCAGTGTCACGGTTGATCGGTGGCGATCGCAGCGTAAGCGTTACATCGTGTGGTGATAACAGGGCGGTAACCACTTCCCGGGTTCTTGTAGTCACAGTGGAGGAAGTTAACAATATAATATAACATTACTAATATGGAACTGTATTGTGAATTTCATAAGCATCGTATTAAAGTATGGATAGTTTCAATATATCAACCTATGCATGGCTTATTTCTTTGAAGTTAATCAATTTTATATTTTTTCATGTATTTTTTTGATTTGTGCGATCCGCAAATGCTTGTTCTTGTTTTGTGTTTGGCTTATACGTGCATGTGAATTAACTGTCTGTGAAACCCCCCGCGATACAAGAATTAATTGACTTAGTGCGGGCACTTCTTTAAAAAAATGGGGCGTTTGAAACGACTGTCTATCTGACCTCCACAATCCATGTTACTGGGTAACACAGTGTTCGATAGTAAGACTGGAAGGAGCAACTATTATCACTAAACCATAATATACGAGACAGTGGAATATAACGTTTGTAATAACACAGGTTATATCGGGGTTACGTAACACCCATGTAGGTTTAGCATGCGCTTTGATGATGCGGTTATAGTTACAACACTACTGGCCTGTGACACAACACTAGCGGTAGATGTACAGGGAGATTTATTTTTACGACTCGTGTTAAGGAAATACTCGTAAATAGGAAATATAATAATGGTTCCTAAATCTCGATTTTAGAATCGTTGTGTTGCGGTTTTATAAGTAATCAATTCACATTGCCAAATCGCGTTAATATTATGAACATAAGAAATTGTACCGGTGTATGGATGTTTGTTTAAGCGAGTGAAGCTCATACAGTCAATTTTAGTACTTCATTGTTCGCGAACTTCTCCTAGACGGAAAACTCGATTCGGAAAAATGTTTTGCAGGATAAAGGCAAGGCCTGTACTCAGCAGCGTAATGCACGGGGCTGATGATGATACTAATATTTATGTAGTGTATGTAAGGTGTGTGTATAGTAATGCGTATCTTGTCTGTCTTCTAGGACCGCCGGGCGTGCAGTACGAGAACGCCCTACTACAGGTGGCGCCGGTGGACAAAGCCAAGTGCCCCTACGTCAGCGGAGACCATGACATCAACTTCCAGCTGTATACCAGGTGAGGACTAGCTATAGTACGCAAGTAGTATACAAAGTTTGACACACAAAAACTGACCTAGAATCTATCTGGATACAGTGCTTATTTGTTTCACAAAACCAAACTCGCGAGCATTTTGGTTGGTAACAGTTTCTCTATTTGAACTGTGTGCACATAGTTTTAAAGTCTATTTTCGAGTGGCATCTGTGTTGCACTTTGTCCTCTAGGACACCTCATTTTTTGGACCTGTCTTTCACTATATCTCTACTATAGCCTATTCAACTCAATCCGCAGACACAACCCGACCTGGTACCAAGAGCTGGCACTGGATGACGACGAGCGCCTGTTCGCGTCAAGCATGGACTTCGGCGCGCCCACCGTCATCTACTTCCACGCCTTCATGGAGCAGCCCGACGACGGCAGCGGCGTCATGGTGCGCGAGGGTAAGGGAACCTTCCAGAATGTTCCAGAATGTTCCAGAAAAATCTTGAAGGAATGGAGTAGGGGTGACTAGTTTGCGACATAGACGAGAGGAGGATGTGGTGCGCTAGGGTAAGGGAAACGTCCAGAACATTCGAGAATGTTCTAGAAGAATCTTAGGCGAATTGAGTGGGGGGTGACTCGTTTGCGAAATAGACGAGTGGAGGATACGAAAGGTATCCGGCTTTCCTATCGAGCTTTATATCCACGCACGTGAAAAGTGAGGAAGCTTGGACTACGTTCAAGTAATGTGTCAATATTCAACATGAAAGTCAAAAAAAAGTCACGCCAGCGACCAATACGCACAGCGAGTTGCAATTTGGTTCGCGCACAACAGCCATTATATGTAATCTACAACCACTTTTCCTAAGTCTCTAGACTATATGATCTTTGTTTCCTTAACCTTTACGAATAATATGAGACGCTTCATATAACGTTGTGTTCCGTTCAGCGTACATGCAGCGCGGCGACGTGAACATGATAATGGTGGCGGCGTCGCGGCTGGAGGCGGGCCCGTGGTACTTCACCGCCGCGCAGAACACCTGGTACATAGGACAGTACGCCGCCAGGTTCATAGACTATATGGTCTCCAGGTAATAACACTAATATCTAATCTATTGTCGTTAAGAATGACATTTTCGAACCGCGCAACTTAAGTCAGTAACACATATTTTAGACGACAAAAGGGACAGTCTACCCGTGACCACGGTCAGTGCAACTCGACTGAAACGTTGGGAGAAAAGAAATATCGAATTATATCGCGAATAAGTCCGGTTTGTAGTCTATTTTATGTCGATCGAGTCGATTTTATGACAAGGTCGATTTTGCACGCCGCGAGAACTGGTTCGAAGAACACAATAAGCTTAAATGTATGACCAAGGTCAGCAGAATTACCAAGTCATCTTGATCATTTATCATGTTGTATATGTACCTGTGTTGGCAGAGGTCTGAACCTGAACACGACGCACCTGGTGGGGCACAGCTTGGGCGCGCAGTCCGCGGGCGTCGCCGGCAGCGCCATCACATCGGGTACGTATCCACACCACCACTGCCTTACTACTGTACCACAATATACCAACGGTGTTCGCACATAGCGTGGTGATCAATACTCAAATCTACTGTATATGGAAAGAGGGCTGTGTGCCCAGCAACGGGACTTATAAGAATAGGGAAGAAGTAGGAATTATAAGCTGAAAATATTATAGCAACAGCATCGGTGTTAAAAGTAAACCCCATAACAAAACTTTCAACATCTAATATAGGCTGTTATATTTGTAGCAGGCCTCATCTTTCGTAGCAAAAGCCTTAACATTGATAGTAAGGACTTATCATTGGTAGCAGGCGTTATCTTTCGTAGCAGGCCTCTCGTAGCCTATGCAACGAAAGTTCAATTTGCTACGAAATTTAAGTCCCAATTTCTATGAATTCTCATTCCTATGTCTCTGTGCCTGGAATCTGATTATTTAGTAGGGAATCGCTCTATTTATCTGTGACCATCCTTATCACTTAGTACGAGAAACGCTAATTGTAATTCATAATGTTTGTATTCCGAAAGGCAGAATGTACAAGGACCCTCAAACCGTTGTAACAGCTAATTGTGTAGTACCTACATTCTGATTAGTAGTACCTGCATTCTATACAATTATTTTTTTCTGATTCTGAATAGTTAATGTCGGTCCCTGCTTATTCCTGTTCCCTATGCCCTGCAGGTCGCGTCTCCCGTATCACAGGTCTGGACCCGGCGTTGCCGCTGTTCTCGGGGCTGCCACTAGCGCAGCGCCTCGACCGCACTGACGCCGAGTTCGTCGACATTATACACACTGATGCTGGGATATTTGGTGAGGAGTTTGATATTTCTTTACTCATCATCAGTTTATAAATGGCACATATTGACTCAGACATTAAATTCGTCAATATACGTTCACGTTGTGTATATGAAGAATTATAATAAATAATTGACTCTTTGTAAAAGCTCACTTCAACCAAGGAGAATGATTTGCAAGCTATTCTCATAGGGGGTATAAAAGGGGGTGCAAAGATCAAATAAAGAGATTCGGTCTGACATTGGAACTGGGGTTCAGCAGGCCAACCACAATACCATAAAGTAAGATTTCTGTAGTGGCCTGGAAGCACGTTGTTGTACGTGTCTCCCTCTATAACTATAATCATAAAGTGTTGTGGTATGTGATCAGGTTACAAGGAGGCTATCGGGCACGTGGACTTCTTCCCGAACGGCGGCCGCAGCCCGCAGCCCGGCTGCGAGCTCGAGGTCGTCATACCGCAGCATCTGCTGCTCAACAAGTGTGAGTTACCTATAGACATAAGCTAATATGACCCGAACTAATACGACCTGTTTTTAACAAGTTGAGTGTACAAGCACACCCTCTGAACTAAACATACTGACACTGTTAGGACTAATTCTCGGCCTGTGACGTCACACTAAGTAAAAATGCGCAAAAGAATCTCTTTTCGGACTTTGGGGTTTTGTAATATTACTGCTATTCTGGCATACGTGGTGAAACAAGTTGATGAGTCTAACAAATAACGTCTGACGAAACGTTATTCAACGCAACTCACGACTCAGCTTCAATAAAAGAAATGCACACGTCTTCCAAAATTTAGCGACAAATCATACTCTCGGAAAATCCATAACGCCGTGTGACGTCACACACCTACATCCCAATAACACTATAACGACCTTTCGACTAACCCCCCCCCCCCCCCTTCTCCTCCTGCACCCCTCCCTCAGTCTTCTGCAGCCACTGGCGCTCGTACATGTTCTACGCGGAGTCAGTGCTGCGTCCGCGCGGGTTCGTGGCGGTCGCGTGCCCCTCGTGGCGCGAGTACAGCCGCGGGCGCTGCGCGGGCGCTCCCACCGCGCATATGGGGCAAGGGGCTGATAGCAAGTAAGAGAGGACGAAAGGGAAAGCTATGGCACTGGAGGTTAAGATAGCAATATCGCACGTAGATATGGTAGTTTTCTCCATTGTCACCAGTAGGTCTACTAAGGGCCATCGGGTAGTATGGCAAAAACGGGTTCAACGCTAGCGAGAGGTGTAGAAGCTAGTAATCCTTCACGTAGATGTAGTCAACTTGTCATCAGAAGGTCTTTCACCAGCTTTTGAGTAAAGACATTTGCAGCTGTGGAAGAGAAACGATGCACTACACAGCATAGAGCGGCGTCTCGCTTCAATAACTACAATAGTCTGACTGACCCAGGAACCAGTAAGTATAACAGTAGACCTAGGCTGCACTGCATAAGATAGACGTAAGAATCTACAATCACAAGTCCAGTTTATAGCTAAAAGCACCTAATTCTCACACGCATAACGCACATTATTGTATCTCCACGCTTACAGGTGACGGCACCGAGCAGACTAGAGGCTTCTACACGTATTACTTGCGGGCAGATTCGAAACACAACCAACAAACATTCACAGAAGAACAACTTGATAAAAGTGAAGCTACTGATGTAAAACCGGATGAAACCGGTTTGGATAATAAGGGTGATAGGAAGTATGGCAAGTATCTGATAATGACGAAGAAATATAGAAAACAAATGAAAGGCTTCGACGGTGATAATGTTGAGAAGTACATTGGTGATATTCAGAGTGATGTGAACAGTGAGTCTGCTAATCACTTACGTAGGAAACGTGTACAACGTGATGTAGATACAACAGAAAATACACAAGAGGAGGAACATAGTAATGATCATGAAACTGAGACAAGTGACAAGCAACAAGAATCGAGCAACGATACAAAGCATGCCAATAGTCTAAATGATAAGATGATTAAGACTGCAATGGACGCTAAAACTACCGAGACTAGCGATGAAAACCAACCCAATACAAAGCGAATCAAACACAAGAAAACAACCATATCTGTGTTCAACAGGAAACAAGCGAAACCGAGACAAAAACGATTCCTACAATTCTTCAAAAACGACAACTTGGAGAGCAACGACAACTTCCTCTTCCGCGCGTTAAATTTCTTGGTCAAGAACCGCAAAAGCGTGGTCCCTATCGTCAGTGTGGTCAGAGACGTGACCACGCTGGTGAAAAGTGCTGGTGGGGAACTGAACCACAACACGCGAGAGAGGAACAACTATGTGGGGATAGCGCCTGACGTCACCCTCCCGACGTACACCCTGGAGTTAGGGGGGGAGAATAAGGTCATGGCGTTTGTGAAAAGGCTGCTGGGGTTGAGCCCCAAGGGGGATCGGCTGACGATTGGTAGCGGGTAGTGGGTGGAAATGTTGTAGATATATTTTAAGATTAAGATTTAAAATTGTATCGTGCCATGTGCAAATGTAAATATTTAAAATTGGGTGGTATTTATAAAAAATAATAATTAATCCTTCAGATTTTGTAGAATTAATCTGTTTTATAGCGTAAATAAAAAATTGGAGACGATATAGAGAGTTGAAATATCGTAAGACGTCACGTCTCAATGCATTTTCATACTATTCATCATAATTGACTATAAATATCTTCGTTATTTGGATAAAAGAAAAATCTCCGTATCCAATGTATTACGGAAATCTACATACATGACGAACTAATTAGATATTTTCAGTTAAATGCCCAATTAGATCACAGAAAACAATACAAATACTATCAAGTCAATATTAGACGTGAATAAATTAATAAATTTAACGTAATGGTACCGCTTAAACAAAACTAGAACATAAAGGTGACGTCACGCTAAAGATCCATGCACTGTATCTTGATCGGCATATGTTTGCAATATATGAAGATAAAGGATGTATTATATAAATGTAGACATAAATCTGTACAACCGACTTTATATCACTTTTGTAGTATTGCTTCCAGCACTTCAGCTGTATATACCTTGGCGTTAGCACTCTGCTTTCAACGTATCAATATTGTAGTATATTTGTAAATTCTTACTTATAATGGAAAATTATAACCTAAGACAGGACTCGGTCCTGCGATTGGCCAAACGCACCAGTCGCTTTACGAAATAAGCTACAGTGGTGTTTGAACAGGAGTTTGATTTCTGATCTTTTTGATTGCATGGATAGCCGAGTGGTATAAGTCACCACGCCAATTACCACTGTACGCGACGTTCACGGGTTCGAACCCCGCGTAAAACAAGAATTTGTGCGATCCATGCTTGTTCTGGGTCTGGGTGTGTTTGTGCATGTGAATTAAATGTTTGTGTAACCCTCCGCGATACAAGGATTCAATTCCTCAGTACGGTAGTCGTTTTCTTTTTTAATTTACCATTACAATACGTCACGTGTTGGGCCGGACTTTTGTATATGTTATAACTATCTACATTTAGTACAGCGTGTTGTGTCCGCAGGGCGCGCGGGACCTACTACCTGATCACGCACCGCGCCGCGCCCTACTCCATAGAATAAACTTCAAATAATGTTAATGTAATATATGTCTTATGTAGTAAGCACATGGTTTTATTTACATCGTCCTAACCCTGAAGATAAGGCGTAATAAATAACATTTATAGAATTTTAAAGCAGTTTGCAGATTTATTACAAGCCCTTGGTAAGGTTAATCGTAATTTTTCATCACGTTATCGCTGTAGTTCATCTTAAAATACCTATAAGTAACTAAATTCGACAATAGAAAGGAAGGAAAAACAATAGTACACTTTCAAGAACATATTACACAGAAAATATGATGGCGAAGCTCATTCTATCATTCGGGGTACCTCAAGGTACTGTATTGGGACAATTGTAATTTTAAAACGAATAACAACGATCAAATAAGTGATCAATTGAGTGTAGCACTGACCTGTACATGTGATGCGGGTGCAGCAGGGAGCCGAGCACTAGCGAGGTGAGGTAGACGGGGCGCAGCAGCAGCGACAGCAGCGCGCCCTGCAGCCCCGCCACGCTCCAGCGCGCCGCCTTGTCCGAGCACGACATCGTCAGCAGACGCTCGCCCTGACACACACCCACCGTACACACTCTCATACAAACACAACCTAGTAGTAAGGTAGACGGGGCGCAGCAGCAGCGACAGCAGCGCGCCCTGCAGCCCCGCCACGCTCCAGCGCGCCGCCTTGTCCGAGCACGACATCGTCAGCAGACGCTCGCCCTGACACACACCCACCGTACACACTCTCATACAAACACAACCTAGTAGTAAGGTAGACGGGGCGCAGCAGCAGCGACAGCAGCGCGCCCTGCAGCCCCGCCACGCTCCAGCGCGCCGCCTTGTCCGAGCACGACATCGTCAGCAGACGCTCGCCCTGACACACACCCACCGTACACACTCTCATACAAACACAACCTAGTAGTAAGGTAGACGGGGCGCAGCAGCAGCGACAGCAGCGCGCCCTGCAGCCCCGCCACGCTCCAGCGCGCCGCCTTGTCCGAGCACGACATCGTCAGCAGACGCTCGCCCTGACACACACCCACCGTACACACTCTCATACAAACACAACCTAGTAGTAAGGTAGACGGGGCGCAGCAGCAGCGACAGCAGCGCGCCCTGCAGCCCCGCCACGCTCCAGCGCGCCGCCTTGTCCGAGCACGACATCGTCAGCAGACGCTCGCCCTGACACACACCCACCGTACACACTCTCATACAAACACAACCTAGTAGTAAGGTAGACGGGGCGCAGCAGCAGCGACAGCAGCGCGCCCTGCAGCCCCGCCACGCTCCAGCGCGCCGCCTTGTCCGAGCACGACATCGTCAGCAGACGCTCGCCCTGACACACACCCACCGTACACACTCTCATACAAACACAACCTAGTAGTAAGGTAGACGGGGCGCAGCAGCAGCGACAGCAGCGCGCCCTGCAGCCCCGCCACGCTCCAGCGCGCCGCCTTGTCCGAGCACGACATCGTCAGCAGACGCTCGCCCTGACACACACCCACCGTACACACTCTCATACAAACACAACCTAGTAGTAAGGTAGACGGGGCGCAGCAGCAGCGACAGCAGCGCGCCCTGCAGCCCCGCCACGCTCCAGCGCGCCGCCTTGTCCGAGCACGACATCGTCAGCAGACGCTCGCCCTGACACACACCCACCGTACACACTCTCATACAAACACAACCTAGTAGTAAGGTAGACGGGGCGCAGCAGCAGCGACAGCAGCGCGCCCTGCAGCCCCGCCACGCTCCAGCGCGCCGCCTTGTCCGAGCACGACATCGTCAGCAGACGCTCGCCCTGACACACACCCACCGTACACACTCTCATACAAACACAACCTAGTAGTAAGGTAGACGGGGCGCAGCAGCAGCGACAGCAGCGCGCCCTGCAGCCCCGCCACGCTCCAGCGCGCCGCCTTGTCCGAGCACGACATCGTCAGCAGACGCTCGCCCTGACACACACCCACCGTACACACACACACACCGTACACACACACACACCATACACACACACACACACACCGTACACACACACATACACTGTACACACACACACACCGTACACACACATACACCGTACACACACACACACACCGTATACACACACACACACACACACACACACACACACACACACACACACCGTACACACACACACACACTCCGTACACACACACACACACCGTATACACACACACACACACACACACACACACACACCGTACACACACACACACACACCGTACACACACACACACACCGTACACACACACACACACCGTACACACACACACACACACACACACACCGTCCACACACACACACACACCGTACACACACACACACACCGTACACACACACACCGTACACACACACACACATCGTACATACTCTCAAACAAACACAGCCAAGTCGTAAGGTAGACCTCAACCAAGGAGAAGTTTAAAGCCGCGTACGGACATCGCGAGGCATGCGGACGCGTGTGAGCATTCGCGTCATACGATCGTTGCGAACGCCGCCTCAGTACGAGCCGCGCGCTCCGTGTGGACGGACAGGTGTTGTTTGCGATGCGCGCTTTATAAAAATGCCTTGCCGGAGCTAACGAATACGTATCCAATATTTTTTATAAATCTATCTGGCGGACTAATTAGATTTTTTTAGTCAAATGCCCAATTATTATGACTATAGCTTGACCATTACCGCTGTACCGCGCCTTAGGAAGGCGCGGGGTGAGTCGGGAGGAGTATCGGCCGATGCGATTTATCAGTTCGCCGTCAACACTCATGGTGATGTTAACACATTGAATAAATAGATTTCGGATTTTAAATAAGCTGAGTAAAATATAACAATACCTATCTCATGCGAACCCTAATTCCGCATTCCTAAGGCGCGCTACAGCGCTTTTGGTCAAACTATAGCCTAAACTACAGCACTGCTTTTTTAGCACCCCAATTTTTTGAGAATTATTCTAATTCAATCAAAGTATGCACTGTTTATATTCATGTATTTTCAGCAGTTTTAGGATAATTTATAAATGTTTGCTAATTAAAATGCGTGGGAAGGAAATAAATTGTTTGTTACGCACATTTTATAGTTGTAGAAAAAATACACACATAATTACACTTATAGAAAAAAATAATAAACACTATAAATATAGTGAGTAGTACGTAACTGACCTGCATAACGCCGTCCCAGGTCTGCAGCGAGTTGTTGCAGTTCTTGACGGGGATGGTCCCCTCGCCCGACTCGATCTTGGTCCGCAGCTGGCCGCGCGCCAATCTGCTCTCACACGCTACACTTATACACACTGTACGCACTGGCGGAACTGAGGCCAGTGGCCATACACTGGCCAGGTAGTGTGCCAATAGTGAAAATGATTAGTTGGCCAAGGTAGGTGTGCCCAAAACTATACTAAACGGAAATCTGAAGCCAGTGTGCACAAATAATCCCAAAAGATCAAAAGACTCACGATAGAACAACGTTAAAGTTACTATAGCCTGTAGCCACAGACTAGTAAAAGTGCAATGTTGGCATAGAAAGCCTTATAACACATTTATGGTACAAAGAGATCATATGCGAAGTGCCGAATATGACGTACCGTCAAGTTAGAATATTGTACTTCCTGTACTTGAATAGTTTAGAAACAAACGCGTATACACACAAAAAATCGTATTATAAGAGTAAGATTTGTGTTACACTTAGGGTATCTGAGTAGTTGCGTGTTTGTAAATATGTATTTTAGTGATAGTGGATGTGTGTGCATGCGTCTGTATGTCTGAATCTGTGTGTATGTGTCTTTGTGTGTGTGCGTGTATGTGTCTGTGTCTTTGTGTGTAATAACGTCTGTCTTTGTGTCTGTGTGCATGTGTCTGTGTACATGTGTGTGCCTGTGACTGTGTGTGTGCGTGTGTCAGTGTGTATGCCTCCCCCCCTCGTGTGACCTGTTGGGATGTTTGTCGGGCTCGTGGTGGTGGTGCTCGTGCGGGCTGAAGATGCGGCCGTCGCCGCAGGGCGCCGTGCTCACGTACAGGTGCACCGCGCGCGACCGCTTCAGCTGGTAGCCGCCGCCCGGGACCGGCTCTAGGTCGCTAGCCTCTAGCGGGACCGTGGGGTCTGGACCACAACCGATACATGTCTTACATTTACATTCTATCTTTTTTTTTAATAGATTATGTAATTGATTCTTAAAACACACAATCTTTAGTACTGGATTGTAGTTGAAATGCGGTTCATCTGTCTTCCATATCTCAATTACAATACAATGAATGTCACTCGGTTGTTAGAAAGAACTCAGTGAAGCGTTCGATACACTATGTGAGAGCCTGCGTTGGCCGCACAGTACAGCAGAGTGTGGAGTACCTCAAGGTTGTGTATTTGGGCCAATTATCTCAAATCAACTATTTTAATTTTATAAACATTGATTGCTGTTTCAAGGTGAAAAGGTAAGGCAAATTAAACACAATAGTTCACGTTAGTATAAAATCTCGACCGCTAAAACAATTTATTTATTTAAATAGAGCGGAAAGGGCAATTCAATACTAACAGTAATCAAATAATTGAAATCGTTGTATAGTGCTACTCACCAGGCTGATTGGCGTACATCAGCAGCTGCGCGTACAGATGCCGCTGCAGGCAACGCCGCGCCGCCACCTGCGACACACACACTCAGACTCACACTCACTCACACACGCTACACTCAATGAGTGCGTGTGTTGTATGTTAACTCAAACTTCTACAATCATCTGTTGGACACATCCCTTCGATGCAGGAGTAACTAGCTGTAAGCACTGTCAGGCTAGCAGTAAATACTCATCATTTGCATACATGTTGCTGCCTATTGTCCTAAGCTTATATTTATTTAGTCAAGTCTTACCACACCTATGACCAGCATGAGTCCGCCTTAGGAAATGAAATAGTTTATTTATCACACCACTAAACATATCACGTTATATAAACTCCCTGGAGTAAAAGTTTTCAAACTCGCTAGCCTGAGAAGAAACGTCGAAACAATCTCAGAGACATCGCCTCTTAACACGAGACATGAGATACTTGGACAGAGAGAGCGAGAGAGAGTAGTGTGTAGTGTGCCTACCTCCGCGTGGCAGTCGTTGAGCGCGCGGCCGGTGACGGACATGTGCTCGCCCGACACACACTTCGTGCCCGTCGTCACCGCTATCACCTGCACATACACACACACATGATACACAAATATTTCAATAATTATACTGCGGTGTGAAGATGTCACAGAAAGTTGTCGGGTGTCATGGTAGTGTGTGTGTAGTCGATGTGTAAATTGAATTGTGTGTGTGTGTATGACTAAGAGGATTTACAGTCAGTGGCATGAGTCATGTGTATGTATGGTATCTGTATGGTATCTGTATGGTATCTGTATGGTATCTGTATGGTATCTGTATGGTATCTGTATGGTATCTGTATGGTATCTGTATGGTATCTGTATGGTATCTGTATGGTATCTGTATGGTATCTGTATGGTATCTGTATGGTATCTGTATGGTATCTGTATGGTATCTGTATGGTATCTGTATGGTATCTGTATGGTATCTGTATGGTATCTGTATGGTATCTGTATGGTATCTGTATGGTATCTGTATGGTATCTGTATGGTATCTGTATGGTATCTGTATGGTATCTGTATGGTATCTGTATGGTATCTGTATGGTATCTGTATGGTATCTGTATGGTATCTGTATGGTATCTGTATGGTATCTGTATGGTATCTGTATGGTACCTGTATGGTATCTGTATGGTATCTGTATGGTATCTGTATGGTATCTGTATGGTATCTGTATGGTATCTGTATGGTATCTGTATGGTATCTGTATGGTATCTGTATGGTATCTGTATGGTATCTGTATGGTATCTGTATGGTATCTGTATGGTATCTGTATGGTATCTGTATGGTATCTGTATGGTATCTGTATGGTATCTGTATGGTATCTGTATGGTATCTGTATGGTATCTGTATGGTATCTGTATGGTATCTGTACGGTATCTGTATGGTATCTGTATGGTATCTGTACGGTATCTGGATGGTATCTGTATGGTATTTGTGTGTATGTGTGGTACGTACCCTGGCGTCTTCGACCCTGTTGTTGATGGTGATGACGATGCCGGCGAGCACCTTCCGCTTCGAGTGCACCAGGTCGTGCTGCATCACCTCGTTAAACTTCTCGTTCACCAACCTTTGAACGTAAGGTGATGGATTAGGTGACATATGAGTGTAAAGGATACAATATCTATGCTAATACTAGGGTTGACGGGTGGGTGGACGCCGCCAGCTTGTATCAGTGTATCAGTGTATATGTACGTACTTGCCGATGTGGTCCGCCAGCGTCTGGTGCAGCAGTAGCTGCGGGTGCGCGGCGGGTGCGAGGCCGGCGCCGGCGGGGGAGGGGGGGGAGCCCAGCGCCGCCTGCTCCAGCACCGCCGCCAGCTTGTATCAGTGTATCAGTGTATATGTACGTACTTGCCGATGTGGTCCGCCAGCGTCTGGTGCAGCAGTAGCTGCGGGTGCGCGGCGGGTGCGAGGCCGGCGCCGGCGGGGGAGGGGGGGGAGCCCAGCGCCGCCTGCTCCAGCACCGCCGCCAGCTTGTATCAGTGTATCAGTGTATATGTACGTACTTGCCGATGTGGTCCGCCAGCGTCTGGTGCAGCAGTAGCTGCGGGTGCGCGGCGGGTGCGAGGCCGGCGCCGGCGGGGGAGGGGGGGGAGCCCAGCGCCGCCTGCTCCAGCACCGCCGCCAGCTTGTATCAGTGTATCAGTGTATATGTACGTACTTGCCGATGTGGTCCGCCAGCGTCTGGTGCAGCAGTAGCTGCGGGTGCGCGGCGGGTGCGAGGCCGGCGCCGGCGGGGGAGGGGGGGGAGCCCAGCGCCGCCTGCTCCAGCACCGCCGCCAGCTTGTATCAGTGTATCAGTGTATATGTACGTACTTGCCGATGTGGTCCGCCAGCGTCTGGTGCAGCAGTAGCTGCGGGTGCGCGGCGGGTGCGAGGCCGGCGCCGGCGGGGGAGGGGGGGGAGCCCAGCGCCGCCTGCTCCAGCACCGCCGCCAGCTTGTATCAGTGTATCAGTGTATATGTACGTACTTGCCGATGTGGTCCGCCAGCGTCTGGTGCAGCAGTAGCTGCGGGTGCGCGGCGGGTGCGAGGCCGGCGCCGGCGGGGGAGGGGGGGGGAGCCCAGCGCCGCCTGCTCCAGCACCGCCGCCAGCTTGTATCAGTGTATCAGTGTATATGTACGTACTTGCCGATGTGGTCCGCCAGCGTCTGGTGCAGCAGTAGCTGCGGGTGCGCGGCGGGTGCGAGGCCGGCGCCGGCGGGGGAGGGGGGGGGAGCCCAGCGCCGCCTGCTCCAGCACCGCCGCCAGCTTGTATCAGTGTATCAGTGTATATGTACGTACTTGCCGATGTGGTCCGCCAGCGTCTGGTGCAGCAGTAGCTGCGGGTGCGCGGCGGGTGCGAGGCCGGCGCCGGCGGGGGAGGGGGGGGAGCCCAGCGCCGCCTGCTCCAGCACCGCCGCCAGCTTGTATCAGTGTATCAGTGTATATGTACGTACTTGCCGATGTGGTCCGCCAGCGTCTGGTGCAGCAGTAGCTGCGGGTGCGCGGCGGGTGCGAGGCCGGCGCCGGCGGGGGAGGGGGGGGAGCCCAGCGCCGCCTGCTCCAGCACCGCCAGCGCCGCGCGCGCGGCCGCCAGCTTGGCTAGCTTCTTACTCGACCCTAACACACCCCACAACACAATCACACGTCACACAGTGAGCGTGGAGACCGAATCGAGAAATTTCGTAACGAAAATAACCTAACACGAGGAGTGTTAGGTTATTTTCGTTACGGAATTTCTCCGACCGGACAACCCTACCTATGTTAGACAAACAGGATTTATTGAAGAGTGGGCGATTGGGTGGCATCTATTATAATTTTAACGTTCGAAAAGAGCTAGTTTATAGTCTAGTTTGAATAAATGACTTTTGATAGATTTTGATTTTATTCATTGTTGCCCCGACCGTGGTCAGGGGTGGACAGTTTATCAGTGACCATGGTCGTTGCAACTCAATCGAAACGTCGGGAGAAGAAATATCGAATTATATCGCGAGTAAATCCCGTTTGTCGTCTAAAATATGTGTATAACGGGGAGGGGTGTGGGCGTTCGTCGTCATTCATCTCCAAAATCAAAAATAGGCTTCCAATCGAACACTCTGATTTATTCTGATTACAGTCGTGTTATAATCAATGAGAAATAATCAAACACTACGCGGATGAAAACGGATAACTTATTACGGAACGCGGTGAAGTCAGTTGCACGCTGGCACCACCGTACCGACCGACGCTTATTCAAAAAGTGACCGTTCTTGACAGCGACAGTTGACTACCGTCACTTGTTGACGTCTTGGTGTTGCCATCGCACATTCCGAATACACCCAAGTCGATGTTGGCTTGACGTTCCGTTTTGTAATCTCCGACATGTACAAGTCGTGAAAGTAAACAACATCCCTACTATCCCCTATATCCCTACCTAATGTGCAGGAAGTCATAGACAACGTCTCAGGCTCTAGATAGACGGACTGCATATTAACTGCAATCGGAATGCACGTTTGATTTGCAGTTGGATTGCAGTCGTGTCAACTGCATTGAAACTGCCCTTGAAGTGCAATTTGCAGTTGGATTGCAGTTAAAATGCAGTCCGTCTGTCTACAGCCTTAAAGACACACGACATGCTGTAGAGCTTTGTTTCATATCCATAAAACCAGAAGTATTTCTTTAAAAGGTGATGATAGAAATTCAGAATCCACAGCGGAGTCTTGAAGACTACGCTGCGCTAACATTGGCAAGGTAGTCTTAATAGTCAGCGCTTGTCCAAAGTCTTTGGCTTTTCAGCATAGGAATAAAATACTAATTTTTCAAAACGAAAGAACATCACTTTCACACAATTTTAGAAACTAATTTCTCCAAACTCTGATTGAAAAGCTCCAATGCATTGATGTGTCTAATCTCAAAATTAAGTCGCTGAAAGCAATGTCCTTTCCGCGTTTCAAATGATTCGGTCACATGCTGTTTAAAGCACTCATAACATAGAGAAGTGTTGATGGATGGAAAAGAAGGGGAAGGCCAAAGAAAAGATGGATGGATAGTATAAGAAATGATATGAATGAAAGAGGAGTAAGTGATACTGTGACATAGGGAAGAATGGAAGCAAAAAACGTGTTGCACCGACCGCAGTAACATGGGTTAAGGGCAGGAAGATGATGATGATTATGATGAACACAGAAGAGAGTTGAAGAAAGCCTTCTCCCTTACTCCTATTTTGCCAAAAAAGATTCATGATAATTACTATGTCTAACCTACTAACTGTTAAAATGTACATTATGAAAGTATAGTGTGTATGTATGTAGTACTCACCGTAGCCCTCAAACTTCTGGTCCTTGATGGTGCAGACGACCTTGAAGCGCATGCTGTGGCTCAGCTGCAGCGGCGCTGTAACACCGACATGCGGTCAGTACACACTGCGCCTTCAGCAGTGGTCAGGGGGGATGCTGTCTTTGTCACTCGCAAGGAGAATGATAGAGACAGCGCGATACCATCATGTGACTTTTATCAGTGTTGTACTTGAAAAAGTGCGTATATATTCCTTATAAAAAACAGCGAATTTTTTTTGGAGATTCTATTTGTTTCAGAATTTAACACAACAACTATAAAAACAAGGTTACACTTAAAGAAGACATTGTAGCGATTGTCATTTTTGATTAGGGTCGTTAGACGTCCATATTTTAAGAGAAAATTACATTTTACAACTGAACTAAACTATAAAAGTGGAATTAGTTATATCATACCTTGTGCGGAGTTAAGCGGCGTGCCATCTCCGAATGTGCAGGAGAAGGTGAGGCCGGAGTAGTTCTCATAGAGCACGTTGATGGGGGACTTGACCGCGGCGGGGGGGCAACGCCGCGCCGAACACCGAGGCGGGGGGCGCGGGGGCCGGGGGCGCGGGGGGCGCGGGGGCGGGACCCGGGGCCGCGGGGGGCGCGGGGGCCTCGGCCGCTGGCGGGGGCTCTGGGACACACAACTCGCTCATACGTTATCATATGTCAAATTCCAGTCTACACAGATTCAAGTCGTCTATTTAAAGTAGGCTGACTAAATTATACAGTACGGCATCCCAACTTGCCCCGATTTCGCCGCTAGCTAAGTGCAAAAATGTGCTCGACAATTTCTGGTATCGATCGATCGAAACGATCCGATATCGTTTAAGCTTACGACAAGTAACCGTAACTATACTCATTCAAACGTTTTTTTTTCTTAGGTATGAGTTTAAATTGAAAAAATATTCGATTCTGTGCTGAGAAATGTGTATTTAATCCCAAAGAGCGAAGGAAATAATGCCCGGTCGCATACATTTAGTAGCAACTTTATACTGCTGGATTTTAATAATTCAAGTCACGAACTATAACTGCTTTTAATAATAGACTAAAATGGAACCAAACATACCTTTACCCTTTACACTAGGGCAAGGAACTATAGATCTAAAATCATCTCGAGAATAGAGTGTGTTATACATAGTGTATAGGTACTTGTGTGTGTGTGTGTGTGTGTGTGTACTGACCTTGTGTGTCCATCTGCTGGTCGCCGTTGTGTGCGGGCGCCGGCGCCGGCTCCAGCGGGGCCACGCACTGCAGCTGCGACACTGCCAAGTCGTGATCAATTCTATGCTTTATACTAGTTTGAGTGAGTCGTGAGTTAATTTAGTCTGGACTTTAAAACATATAACGACCTCATAAGTTTGTGTGGACATTTCTTTCATGGTACGAAATGTAGACTTTAGTGTCTTGTGTCAGCTGCTTATTAAGACACTGAAGATTGTCAGTAAGCAAGGGATTCAAGTTTGAATGAACAAAAAAGTTCATAGTTAAAAAAAACAGCGACTATGGAGCTTGTCATGCAGTGTGTGTGTGCATGTGTCAAGGTTTGTAGATTATCAGTGTCAGTGTGCGCGGTATGCCGATTGTAAGTATTTGTCTGCATGTTGAGTTCTGATATAAGAGAAAGTCTATGTTGTTGGGGTCAGCAGGTTAAGTTTGTGCTAAAAGGGGGTGCGCAAGTTGTGTGTCCATGTCACTCACTGTGCCCGCAGTTTTGTGTGTGTGCACAGCTGTGTGTGTGAGAGCGGGGGGGGGGGGGGGGGTGTGTGTGTGTGTGTGTGTGTGCGTACCGTGCGCCCCGGCATGCGTGTCGGGCTCGGGGTCGTCGCTGGTGAAGTCTGCGTGGTGGTGCGGCGCGGGCAGCACGCGGCCGGCGCGCGCTGTGTGTGTGTGTGTGTGTGCGTACCGTGCGCCCCGGCATGCGTGTCGGGCTCGGGGTCGTCGCTGGTGAAGTCTGCGTGGTGGTGCGGCGCGGGCAGCACGCGGCCGGCGCGCGCTGTGTGTGTGTGTGTGTGTGTGTGTGCGTACCGTGCGCCCCGGCATGCGTGTCGGGCTCGGGGTCGTCGCTGGTGAAGTCTGCGTGGTGGTGCGGCGCGGGCAGCACGCGGCCGGCGCGCGCTGTGTGTGTGTGTGTGTGTGTGTGTGCGTACCGTGCGCCCCGGCATGCGTGTCGGGCTCGGGGTCGTCGCTGGTGAAGTCTGCGTGGTGGTGCGGCGCGGGCAGCACGCGGCCGGCGCGCGCTGTGTGTGTGTGTGTGTGTGTGTGTGCGTACCGTGCGCCCCGGCATGCGTGTCGGGCTCGGGGTCGTCGCTGGTGAAGTCTGCGTGGTGGTGCGGCGCGGGCAGCACGCGGCCGGCGCGCGCTGTGTGTGTGTGTGTGTGTGTGTGTGCGTACCGTGCGCCCCGGCATGCGTGTCGGGCTCGGGGTCGTCGCTGGTGAAGTCTGCGTGGTGGTGAGGCGCGGGCAGCACGCGGCCGGCGCGCGCCAGCAGCGCGGCGAGGCACGCGCG
The DNA here is from genome assembly GCA_941860345.1 of Chrysodeixis includens. Classification (NCBI taxonomy): domain Eukaryota; kingdom Metazoa; phylum Arthropoda; class Insecta; order Lepidoptera; family Noctuidae; genus Chrysodeixis; species Chrysodeixis includens. The sequence continues at coordinate 3,169,833 of OW796118.1, read as the reverse complement.
CGCCGCCGCCGCACGCGCCGCGCGCTTGCTGCTGCCCCAGCCCTCGAACCGCAGGTCCGCCACCTGTAGACCAACACCGTGCTACAACTTAGGCTGCTATACGAGAGAGGACGGCGACAACGGGACGTGAAGTGGAGCCGCATTGTCGCTAGGGTACATATAATATGTCCCGCGACTCACGTTGCTCGACACGAAATAGGGATCTTCCCAATTTCGTGTCGAAACATGGAACTCATAAAAAAAAATCACCTGATGTTGGATATTCTATTTTAAATTATTACATTAAAATAAATAGAGATGGAGAAAATTGTCAATTTATGATAACCAAAGAAGGCAAGCACGACCAGTACACAGACAGGAATGACGTCATCGGAAGTGTACGTCCTTTTTGGCACCAAAACTTAAACGATCCCTTTAAAACCGCATTTATTTACGATAAATTAGATTGTTTTAATTTTATAAATAAAATTTTGCAAATAAATGATCTTTGTTTTTGTCTTTATGAAATCAAAATTAAAAATATTGCATGTTCCCTATTCAAGTGTCTCACGAGGTGTCGCCCGACGTCGCGCGTCGCTTGGAACTTCATAAAGGTGCGCAATTCGTCATTGATGACGACTGGCTAATGTGACGGAATCATATGTCGCTACCGTGTACAAAAAATAAAGCCCTGTTACATGCGTCGTGCCTTGTTTTCCACTATTTCTGTATAAATTGAGACTAGGATAATGTAGTAAATGGGCAGGTGCTATTGTGCTACGGCGGTGCTAGTATAGGCGCAGCGTGTTAAGTATCGATGTCTGCCACAATATCCATCGGCCGAACATACAACAAATCATTAATGGATTGCCAAACTGGCAATATTCGTTACAGCTCGTGGTGCAAGGAGTAACCCATTAATTGAAGTTGTGATAGCCTAGTGGCAAGACCTTGGACTGCTAAGTCAAAGGTCTCGAGTTCGATCCCCACGGGAAGCACCGACTTTTCGGATGTTGGGTGATAAATAAATATCACAGATTCCGTTCGGGTCCTGCGCCTGATCTCTCTCCGGTCGTGTCGGATTGCCGTCCCATCGGGCTATGAGAGTAAAGGAACAGAGAGGGCACCTGTGTTAGCACACGCTTGTGCACTATAACATGTCCCGCGTATGAGCGGCTGATGTCATATTACCACTAGCCGCCGGGTGAAATCGGTCAGGAGTTATTATACATAACTTTATTTTTATGCTTTTAAATAATTGAATGGCATTTTTTATAGTCGGTGACACAAGTTGAGCAGTTTATTATATGAGCTTATATTCAACAAACGTAAATATTTGACTAAACTATCAAACTAGCGTACACGATGAAACATATTGTATGAACCCATAATGAAAAGTAAATCTAAGACGTTAGATCGTCCAAAAAACCTCGAGAATTTTATTGTTTCACATTAAAACACATATATCCACTAAAATATAATATTAATAAATTACTTAATATTTCTACGATAACATTTGTTTTGGACGTTTACTTTAAGCAACACGTCTAGAAGACGTGTTGCGCCGACCCCAAATAATAATAATTGGGATAAGCGCAGGGGAATGATGAACATTTGTTTTGGACGACATCCGAAAAATCAAACAAATATATTGTTCGATCAAACAAGGGTGACCCTGTAGACTCACAGTGAGTTTGACGAGATGCTTGGGGTCGTGGTCCGGGCCGCACCAGCCGGCGTCCTCGTACGCGTGCGGCAGCAGCAGCTCGCCCAGCACGCTCACTGGATGCCGGCCTAGCGACAGCTCGCGAGCTATAGCGCGCGGGTCTACGCGAGTCACACTCGCGGCTAGCGACTGCATACTAACTTATCGTATGGCGGATGTACAGCCGATACCCTCGCGATTTTCCCGCTATGCCATACTGACGAAGTACTCGCGACTTATGTTTGTGTTCACGCAATTGTACCTATTCATCATCATCTTCCTGCCCTTAAACCCTTTTCGGCGCATCATGTTTTTTTCTTACATTCTCCCCTATCAGATGTACTCCTTTTTCGTTCATATCATTCCTTATACAATCTATCCATGTTTTTTTTTGACCTTCCCCTTCCTCTCCATCCATCAACATTCATACTCATCACTCTCTTAGTCACATGAGTCTCATTCCTCCTCATAACATGTCCATACCAAGACAGACGATTTCAGATCAAAAGGTAATGTTTGCGACGTTATATGAAATCTCAAGAACCGATGTTGGCTATTCTTAGCAATACAAAACCAAGTTATTGTGTTACGTGTTACAGCAATGTTAAGATAACACACATTGTGACAGTCACAATGTATCTTATCTTAACATTACCGTACAATGAAGAGGTCTGTTAGTTATACCCAGTTTCCATATACATAGTATCATTAATAGTGTCTTAGTTTAAAATATTACTTACGACTTCGAAGTCACCCTGTATAAATACACATCACATAGGATATTTTTACAAAGTACGAAAGCAAGTGTGTTACCTCTTCACGCTCAAACGGCTGGATTCATTTTGATGAAATCTGGTATGAAGGCAGCTGTTACCCTAGATTAACCGACTCCGTGAAAAGAGACTAATGATTTTGCAGCTTTAACCGACGCTCTCACGAACGAAATCGCGGGAAAGTGCTTGCCAATGTGTATGTCAGCTAACCCAATATCAAATCTCATAAAAATTGGCCTAACTGTTTAAGCACGAAAGAGTAACAAACATACTCAGAAACTTTACTGTTTATAAGATTAGTAGAATAATTGAGACCATATTTTTACTTTAATGTTTAGTAGCTACTTATTAGTTAAATGGTAAAATTCTATTTAAATTAAGTTTCACTGTGTCATATTTGTATGCATCATATGTATTTTTACTTTATTATTGCTTCTATTTCATTTTACATGCATACATCTGTACTTGATTTTAAGAATTTGACGTGTACAGCCTTTGTTGGAGACCCATGAACACATAAATTAACCATTATTCCGACATTATCTTAACTTTAACTAAGTAATACTTATAACGCATGCTGTGCTTACTTATAACAGATAGTTACACAAGTATTGTATTATAATTAACTAGCTGTTGCCCGCGACTTCGCTCGCGCAAATATCAGATTTAGTGGCAAAAGCATAACCCCTCTCTGAAGCAGTCGGTTAAAAAATAGCCTATGTGTTATTCCACGGCGCCAGTTAACTTCATACCAAATTTCATCAAAATTGATTTAGCCGTTTGAGCGTGAAAGAGTAACAAACATCCATACTTACAAACTTTCACGTTTATAATTTAAGTATAGATGTATTTAATATGTGAGCCAAATAAATAAAATAAAAACATTAGCACAAATAACGTGACTTTCTATTGGCTAAATCATCCAAAATCGCTCGCAGCAGATCCTAAGATTACCTACAACGTCACAAACTTCTCTTTATAATATTAGTATACACTCATAACTAAAACTTGTCTTATAAATATTCACTATCACTGCATATTCCAAGCTATATAACGCGACTGTCTGTCTGACCTCCACAACCCATGTTACTGGGTAACACAGTGCGCCATAGTAAGACTGCTTTATTATCAAACAATCATGTTTTGTTATACACGTGTGGTCACGACGAGCGATATATAAAAACTGAGAACCAACCGACATATCTTAATGTAATATTATTGCAATTGCGGGACAGAGACAGAGCACTATACAGTGTAGTGCGGCGTCTCTATAGTTTATGCGCTGGTAGACGCTTGATATTTGCTTATCATTTATGTTCGCGTCGAAAATACTAATCGGTGAGATAATCGAAAGGTTAAGCGGACTTCAGCAAGGTCGTATAGGTGATGGGTGAGCTATTAGAGGCAATTATCGAGACTTCTTTGATTCTAGTTAACAAAAACTTACGATTTAGTTGGTTTTAATTATGTAAATAAGTGGAATTAAGAGTTTAATGAAGTTAGTTTTTAGCACGACAAAAAGTTTGATCAAACCTCATCAGTTCGATCAAACCTCATCAGTTTGATCAAACCTCATCAATCAGTTTGATCAAACCTCATCAAGCAGTTTGATCATTCCTTATCTTGCAGTTATGTATGTGTGTAGCACTGACCGTGACGGCGACGTGGAAGCTGGGGCAGTGCGCGGGCCCGCCGGCGCGCAGCACGCTGTACGCGACGCGCACGCCGAGCTCGTTGTTATGTATGTGTGTAGCACTGACCGTGACGGCGACGTGGAAGCTGGGGCAGTGCGCGGGCCCGCCGGCGCGCAGCACGCTGTACGCGACGCGCACGCCGAGCTCGTTGTTATGTATGTGTGTAGCACTGACCGTGACGGCGACGTGGAAGCTGGGGCAGTGCGCGGGCCCGCCGGCGCGCAGCACGCTGTACGCGACGCGCACGCCGAGCTCGTTGTTATGTATGTGTGTAGCACTGACCGTGACGGCGACGTGGAAGCTGGGGCAGTGCGCGGGCCCGCCGGCGCGCAGCACGCTGTACGCGACGCGCACGCCGAGCTCGTTGTTATGTATGTGTGTAGCACTGACCGTGACGGCGACGTGGAAGCTGGGGCAGTGCGCGGGCCCGCCGGCGCGCAGCACGCTGTACGCGACGCGCACGCCGAGCTCGTTGTTATGTATGTGTGTAGCACTGACCGTGACGGCGACGTGGAAGCTGGGGCAGTGCGCGGGCCCGCCGGCGCGCAGCACGCTGTACGCGACGCGCACGCCGAGCTCGTTGTTATGTATGTGTGTAGCACTGACCGTGACGGCGACGTGGAAGCTGGGGCAGTGCGCGGGCCCGCCGGCGCGCAGCACGCTGTACGCGACGCGCACGCCGAGCTCGTTGTTATGTATGTGTGTAGCACTGACCGTGACGGCGACGTGGAAGCTGGGGCAGTGCGCGGGCCCGCCGGCGCGCAGCACGCTGTACGCGACGCGCACGCCGAGCTCGTTGTTATGTATGTGTGTAGCACTGACCGTGACGGCGACGTGGAAGCTGGGGCAGTGCGCGGGCCCGCCGGCGCGCAGCACGCTGTACGCGACGCGCACGCCGAGCTCGTTGTTATGTATGTGTGTAGCACTGACCGTGACGGCGACGTGGAAGCTGGGGCAGTGCGCGGGCCCGCCGGCGCGCAGCACGCTGTACGCGACGCGCACGCCGAGCTCGTTGTTATGTATGTGTGTAGCACTGACCGTGACGGCGACGTGGAAGCTGGGGCAGTGCGCGGGCCCGCCGGCGCGCAGCACGCTGTACGCGACGCGCACGCCGAGCTCGTTGTTATGTATGTGTGTAGCACTGACCGTGACGGCGACGTGGAAGCTGGGGCAGTGCGCGGGCCCGCCGGCGCGCAGCACGCTGTACGCGACGCGCACGCCGAGCTCGTTGTTATGTATGTGTGTAGCACTGACCGTGACGGCGACGTGGAAGCTGGGGCAGTGCGCGGGCCCGCCGGCGCGCAGCACGCTGTACGCGACGCGCACGCCGAGCTCGTTGTTATGTATGTGTGTAGCACTGACCGTGACGGCGACGTGGAAGCTGGGGCAGTGCGCGGGCCCGCCGGCGCGCAGCACGCTGTACGCGACGCGCACGCCGAGCTCGTTGTTATGTATGTGTGTAGCACTGACCGTGACGGCGACGTGGAAGCTGGGGCAGTGCGCGGGCCCGCCGGCGCGCAGCACGCTGTACGCGACGCGCACGCCGAGCTCGTTGTTATGTATGTGTGTAGCACTGACCGTGACGGCGACGTGGAAGCTGGGGCAGTGCGCGGGCCCGCCGGCGCGCAGCACGCTGTACGCGACGCGCACGCCGAGCTCGTTGTTATGTATGTGTGTAGCACTGACCGTGACGGCGACGTGGAAGCTGGGGCAGTGCGCGGGCCCGCCGGCGCGCAGCACGCTGTACGCGACGCGCACGCCGAGCTCGTTGTTATGTATGTGTGTAGCACTGACCGTGACGGCGACGTGGAAGCTGGGGCAGTGCGCGGGCCCGCCGGCGCGCAGCACGCTGTACGCGACGCGCACGCCGAGCTCGTTGTTATGTATGTGTGTAGCACTGACCGTGACGGCGACGTGGAAGCTGGGGCAGTGCGCGGGCCCGCCGGCGCGCAGCACGCTGTACGCGACGCGCACGCCGAGCTCGTTGTTATGTATGTGTGTAGCACTGACCGTGACGGCGACGTGGAAGCTGGGGCAGTGCGCGGGCCCGCCGGCGCGCAGCACGCTGTACGCGACGCGCACGCCGAGCTCGTTGTTATGTATGTGTGTAGCACTGACCGTGACGGCGACGTGGAAGCTGGGGCAGTGCGCGGGCCCGCCGGCGCGCAGCACGCTGTACGCGACGCGCACGCCGAGCTCGTTGTTATGTATGTGTGTAGCACTGACCGTGACGGCGACGTGGAAGCTGGGGCAGTGCGCGGGCCCGCCGGCGCGCAGCACGCTGTACGCGACGCGCACGCCGAGCTCGTTGTTATGTATGTGTGTAGCACTGACCGTGACGGCGACGTGGAAGCTGGGGCAGTGCGCGGGCCCGCCGGCGCGCAGCACGCTGTACGCGACGCGCACGCCGAGCTCGTTGTTATGTATGTGTGTAGCACTGACCGTGACGGCGACGTGGAAGCTGGGGCAGTGCGCGGGCCCGCCGGCGCGCAGCACGCTGTACGCGACGCGCACGCCGAGCTCGTTGTTATGTATGTGTGTAGCACTGACCGTGACGGCGACGTGGAAGCTGGGGCAGTGCGCGGGCCCGCCGGCGCGCAGCACGCTGTACGCGACGCGCACGCCGAGCTCGTTGTTATGTATGTGTGTAGCACTGACCGTGACGGCGACGTGGAAGCTGGGGCAGTGCGCGGGCCCGCCGGCGCGCAGCACGCTGTACGCGACGCGCACGCCGAGCTCGTTGTTATGTATGTGTGTAGCACTGACCGTGACGGCGACGTGGAAGCTGGGGCAGTGCGCGGGCCCGCCGGCGCGCAGCACGCTGTACGCGACGCGCACGCCGAGCTCGTTGTTATGTATGTGTGTAGCACTGACCGTGACGGCGACGTGGAAGCTGGGGCAGTGCGCGGGCCCGCCGGCGCGCAGCACGCTGTACGCGACGCGCACGCCGAGCTCGTTGTTATGTATGTGTGTAGCACTGACCGTGACGGCGACGTGGAAGCTGGGGCAGTGCGCGGGCCCGCCGGCGCGCAGCACGCTGTACGCGACGCGCACGCCGAGCTCGTTGTTATGTATGTGTGTAGCACTGACCGTGACGGCGACGTGGAAGCTGGGGCAGTGCGCGGGCCCGCCGGCGCGCAGCACGCTGTACGCGACGCGCACGCCGAGCTCGTTGTTATGTATGTGTGTAGCACTGACCGTGACGGCGACGTGGAAGCTGGGGCAGTGCGCGGGCCCGCCGGCGCGCAGCACGCTGTACGCGACGCGCACGCCGAGCTCGTTGTTATGTATGTGTGTAGCACTGACCGTGACGGCGACGTGGAAGCTGGGGCAGTGCGCGGGCCCGCCGGCGCGCAGCACGCTGTACGCGACGCGCACGCCGAGCTCGTTGTTATGTATGTGTGTAGCACTGACCGTGACGGCGACGTGGAAGCTGGGGCAGTGCGCGGGCCCGCCGGCGCGCAGCACGCTGTACGCGACGCGCACGCCGAGCTCGTTGTTATGTATGTGTGTAGCACTGACCGTGACGGCGACGTGGAAGCTGGGGCAGTGCGCGGGCCCGCCGGCGCGCAGCACGCTGTACGCGACGCGCACGCCGAGCTCGTTGTTATGTATGTGTGTAGCACTGACCGTGACGGCGACGTGGAAGCTGGGGCAGTGCGCGGGCCCGCCGGCGCGCAGCACGCTGTACGCGACGCGCACGCCGAGCTCGTTGTTATGTATGTGTGTAGCACTGACCGTGACGGCGACGTGGAAGCTGGGGCAGTGCGCGGGCCCGCCGGCGCGCAGCACGCTGTACGCGACGCGCACGCCGAGCTCGTTGTTATGTATGTGTGTAGCACTGACCGTGACGGCGACGTGGAAGCTGGGGCAGTGCGCGGGCCCGCCGGCGCGCAGCACGCTGTACGCGACGCGCACGCCGAGCTCGTTGTTATGTATGTGTGTAGCACTGACCGTGACGGCGACGTGGAAGCTGGGGCAGTGCGCGGGCCCGCCGGCGCGCAGCACGCTGTACGCGACGCGCACGCCGAGCTCGTTGTTATGTATGTGTGTAGCACTGACCGTGACGGCGACGTGGAAGCTGGGGCAGTGCGCGGGCCCGCCGGCGCGCAGCACGCTGTACGCGACGCGCACGCCGAGCTCGTTGTTATGTATGTGTGTAGCACTGACCGTGACGGCGACGTGGAAGCTGGGGCAGTGCGCGGGCCCGCCGGCGCGCAGCACGCTGTACGCGACGCGCACGCCGAGCTCGTTGTTATGTATGTGTGTAGCACTGACCGTGACGGCGACGTGGAAGCTGGGGCAGTGCGCGGGCCCGCCGGCGCGCAGCACGCTGTACGCGACGCGCACGCCGAGCTCGTTGTTATGTATGTGTGTAGCACTGACCGTGACGGCGACGTGGAAGCTGGGGCAGTGCGCGGGCCCGCCGGCGCGCAGCACGCTGTACGCGACGCGCACGCCGAGCTCGTTGTTATGTATGTGTGTAGCACTGACCGTGACGGCGACGTGGAAGCTGGGGCAGTGCGCGGGCCCGCCGGCGCGCAGCACGCTGTACGCGACGCGCACGCCGAGCTCGTTGTTATGTATGTGTGTAGCACTGACCGTGACGGCGACGTGGAAGCTGGGGCAGTGCGCGGGCCCGCCGGCGCGCAGCACGCTGTACGCGACGCGCACGCCGAGCTCGTTGTTATGTATGTGTGTAGCACTGACCGTGACGGCGACGTGGAAGCTGGGGCAGTGCGCGGGCCCGCCGGCGCGCAGCACGCTGTACGCGACGCGCACGCCGAGCTCGTTGTTATGTATGTGTGTAGCACTGACCGTGACGGCGACGTGGAAGCTGGGGCAGTGCGCGGGCCCGCCGGCGCGCAGCACGCTGTACGCGACGCGCACGCCGAGCTCGTTGTTATGTATGTGTGTAGCACTGACCGTGACGGCGACGTGGAAGCTGGGGCAGTGCGCGGGCCCGCCGGCGCGCAGCACGCTGTACGCGACGCGCACGCCGAGCTCGTTGTTATGTATGTGTGTAGCACTGACCGTGACGGCGACGTGGAAGCTGGGGCAGTGCGCGGGCCCGCCGGCGCGCAGCACGCTGTACGCGACGCGCACGCCGAGCTCGTTGTTATGTATGTGTGTAGCACTGACCGTGACGGCGACGTGGAAGCTGGGGCAGTGCGCGGGCCCGCCGGCGCGCAGCACGCTGTACGCGACGCGCACGCCGAGCTCGTTGTTATGTATGTGTGTAGCACTGACCGTGACGGCGACGTGGAAGCTGGGGCAGTGCGCGGGCCCGCCGGCGCGCAGCACGCTGTACGCGACGCGCACGCCGAGCTCGTTGTTATGTATGTGTGTAGCACTGACCGTGACGGCGACGTGGAAGCTGGGGCAGTGCGCGGGCCCGCCGGCGCGCAGCACGCTGTACGCGACGCGCACGCCGAGCTCGTTGTTATGTATGTGTGTAGCACTGACCGTGACGGCGACGTGGAAGCTGGGGCAGTGCGCGGGCCCGCCGGCGCGCAGCACGCTGTACGCGACGCGCACGCCGAGCTCGTTGTTATGTATGTGTGTAGCACTGACCGTGACGGCGACGTGGAAGCTGGGGCAGTGCGCGGGCCCGCCGGCGCGCAGCACGCTGTACGCGACGCGCACGCCGAGCTCGTTGAGCGCGGACACGGGGGACTTGCCGCCGCTAGCCACGGCGTCTGCTGCTGCCGCTAGCGTCTGGGAATACACGCCACACATGAGGGGGGAACATTCTATCTGCTAAAAGAAGACGGCACTCGGAGACGGCACACAAAGAGTCATTAAAAGTTCTGCTATTCATCCATAGATGGCAAAACTAAAAAGTATCACCGCTGTGCCGGTCGGAGTGGGAAGTGTTAGGTTATTATCGTTACGGAATTTCTGGATTCGGTCTCCACGCTCAAGGCCCGCGATAGAAGCTATGCAATAGCTTAAAAAAAAACATACCGCATCATAATCCATTGCATAGTTTAAACATAGATACATAGGGACAGCTGAAGAATTGAAGCTGTGATAGCCTAGTGGTATGACCGTAGGACTGATAAGTCAAAGGTCTCGAGTTCGATCCCCACGGCGCGCACCGATTTTTTGAATGTTATGTGCGTTTTTGGAAATAATTATCACAGCTTCCGTATTTCTGAAGGCACGTTAAAATGAGGGTCCTGCGCCTGACCTCTTGGCCTATGAGAGTGCGGGAGCCGAGTGTGCACCGGTTTTTGCGCACGCTCTTGCGCACTATTACGTCCCGCGTAGCTGGCTTGGGTCATAGTAACACTAACCGCCGCGCCGGGGCCGAAATCGACCGGACATATTTTTTATTTTATTATCCTAGAATAAAATTCTTATCCTTATTATGATCCCAGCCCACATGTTTAACTTTATTAAATTAGATTTCACTTACATTATGTTTTCAATAGCATGAAAGCTGTAAGATATCAACTTCTAAAACTACTATTATAGGTATACCTTTTACGACCTGTAACTTGTAAGTAAGAACCGTTCACATGAAATAATTATGCATTTTTCAGTCCGATAGTCGAACATCCAACCAGGGTCACGCTGTTACGCAGAGCATGCACGAGCGATCCCGTGACGCTGGCTTAGGCAGTAGAAGGGGCCCGGGGTGTTTCTAGTCGGTGGGAGTCCGACATATCCCTTCGCCGTGCCCCCGGCGTGGGTTGAAGTCATTAGCGTTTCACCACGGAAAACAAAAAATGTTGTATGTAAGCTGTGTGCTGTGTGGTGAGTACATACCTGCAGGTTCCACTTGAAGCCGGCGCCGACGCGGATGGTGGGCGCGGGCCGCTTCGCCGGCGGCTCGCCGTCTGCGGCACACGCGCACTCATTACACGAGTAACAATAACACTGCTACCATGTGTTTAAAGGCAGGTGCCATAGAGAAAGAAACAATTACATTTAACAAATCCTGTCAATAGTTAAATCTCCATAATTTACAAGTCTTGTAGCTACCTTGGGCCGTCCATGTCTGTTCTTCCATAGAGCAGGGGTGGATGGCCCTTGGTAGATGCCCCAATACATTTTAGATTAAAGTTCTCAACAAGGCCTCTGCATGTTGGACCTGTGTCCCCGTGTAAGCCTTTAAAAAGGACCGGGTTTCCTCCCTAGAAGTTATCCCGTGAATTGAAAGAGATACAAATAAAACCGCTACTACTAAACACGGCCGAAGTGCGGCTAAACATCTGATACTAGGATACATCAACCACAAGTTTATGATTGTGGTATCTCTCCATACAGCTTCAACTACGTAGATGGTGTGCTTACGTGTACTGAATGTGCTCGCACTTTTTCCAGCAAGATTGGCTTTTTAGTCATCACAGAGCACATCAAAGGGCAAGACACCAAAGCTCTCACTAAGTGATGGCAGTCGCCGTGGCCGAAATCGGCTAGGACAGATACATATAAAGCATAGCCCACAGAGTGTTCTCCTTCTCACAGTTAGATCTAAAGGCCTAACCTCTTAAGGTAAGCTCGCTACAGTGGTGGAAACGTGACGGCGCATTACCAGTCTTACTTCGAGAAGTTTTGGTGTCTCCCTGTACAGTCACGTGCAAATACAAGTATACACGACTAAACAATTGAAGACTAAGTCCTAGACAAATGATTTCAGAAATCGTGAAATTTTCTTTTAAATTAAAAATACAATGTTTAGCTTACAATATTAGGAATATTCCATAACAGCTTCGCAAATTTCTAGCATTAGATATCTACTGCAACTGCGACCCGGCATACCACCTAGCGTCTCGGGTCAACCTCCTGGTGGGGAGTAAACCACCAGCAACAGCATTCCCGAGGAGGGTTGGCGTCAGGCAGGCGGCCGGCCGTAAAAATATACAGCCAAAACCTCAGCAGCATGGATAAGACATGCTGCGCCGACCCCAAATAATAATAATTGGGATAAGGGCAGGGGAATGATGATGTTTGATCGTGTATACATGTTTTTGCTCGTGACTGTACATTACACCCTGTTACCGACAATGCTAGCAGCGTTACTGCGGGCTATATGATTCAATACCTGTGATCGACACGCTAAGAATACCTATACTTAGGTTTAAATAAAACATTACTGATAATTTAGTTGTTATATTTGGTGGACTATATCAAAGTTAGTGATAATCAACCCTATTTTAAGATAATTTCATGTAAATACGCTACTTAACACACTGTGTTGTCATCTTTGATTCGAGCTATTAAAAACTTTCGCCGGTTAAATTTAAGCTATAACTTTACTTAGGTACACATTAATTAACATAAAAGAGGTTTTATTTGTGTATTAGGTACCATTGAATATTACAACAAAGAATCAACCTTAAACTAAGGAATGTTTGGCATACCATATTAACCTATCCAGACAAACATTATAAAGAGGTAATTATAAACATTATAAAGAAGTTTGTGAATATACAGGGGTCATCTCAGAATCTACTGAAACGACTTTAGAACAAACTTTACCAATAGAAAACCACGTTCTTTGTGAATGTTAACCCAAAAACTACTGCCCAACGGACTGTGCACGGGTCATCTTATCATTTATATGGTAGCACCTACCTTCGTTGTTTATAACTCCCATAGCGACTGATACTGACCACACGATACTCAAAACAACACAGCACGCACTAACAACTAGCAATGCCACTTGTACTAACCGCACACACGACCGTACGTGACGATAACTTTGACACTGTACTAATATACCCTCAGTTTAAAATATAAATTAACATTAGAGAGTGGGGTAGATGAAAAATCTGTCGCACAGATACCTTAAAATATAAGCCACGGTGATTTGAATACGTTTTAAATGTTTGTTTTTAACAATTATTTGCAGATTTCTGACGATTAATAACTTTTTTTAACTATGATTTGCTATCCGATAAATATTAAGTTGGCAATGTTTTTAAACTTTCGCGACTTGAACCTACAAATATTTTAGACGACAAACGGGACTTATTCGCGATATAATACGATATTTCTTTTCTCCCTAAGAGAAATAAAAAGAAAAAAAAAAGGAGAGAAGAAATATCGAATTATATCGCGAATAAGTCCCGTTTGTCGTCTAAAATAAGTTGGCAATAAGTTTAAACTGCGCGTTAGTTAGCTTGTCCTTATTACTCAAGCCGTGAAGAACAGACTGATGATCCTACAAGAACATTACATCTTCGAAACTTGAGATTCTGTGATTCAAACGTCAATTGTTTTCCCCATATTGCTCCAACAAACATCAAACATTTCATAAAGAACGTTGTATCTCGTAGAAATATCTCCAATTCGTCGAACTATAATATCGCTTCTACATTTTAATATTTATTAACATTGAAATTTTAATAAATCGACACGTTTAGATCTAAATTATTGCAGATTCTCTTGAGCAAGCCTAGCGCACTATACCTACACACTGCAAGTCATTAACAGTTTGGCACCATACGTGAATGATTCAAAATATTTATTAACAAAAAACGTTTCGTAAACTTTTGTAACATAAATGAAGTTCTAACATTAGTTACCAGGAATTTGACAAGACAACCTTATGCAACTTTGTAAATAAATAACACACACTCTACGTTATGCTAGCTGGCCCGTACCCAATCCATTAGGCGGTATTATTCACTCACAAATAACGTTATTTCCTATTAATAAAAGAATTTATAATCCTTTTTAGTAGATTTCCTGACATTACCCCTTACAACGTCACACACTCATGAACTTTACCTCTATGTAATATTAGTAACTAGCTGACCCGGCAGACTTCGTACTGCCCCAATCGAGAAATAAAATACCTAAACTTTTGTAAAGGAAAAAGATAAGGGCTGTTTTTAGGGTTTGCCCAGCAATTATTCGATTTTTCACACCTTTTAGACCATCCCTAGACCTCCACGAACAATTCAAGACCAAGATGAGATAAATCCGTTCAGCCGTTCTCGAGTTTTAGCGAGACTGACGAACAGCATAGATTAGATAGAATAGATATAAATTAAACGCACAATACGAGAACTTGTTGAATGATCGACGTGGCTTTAATAGTGGTAAGATTTGGGAGGTCTTTGCCCAGCAGTGGGATACTATAGGATAGGATATAAAAGGACTGTATACTCACAGTATTTGTCATAGCGCCTTTTCTGCAGGTTCCGCATCGCGTCGCGTCGCCGAACCCTGTAAACATACAGAATAAATTATTAATAAATAAATAAATAATAAATAAACAGCACCCCATCGCCCACCCTACGCCACTGCCTGTGCTATTGCTGCGGCAACGGCAGCACTCAGTATTTCAATTTACAATATTCTAAGAATAATGAATATTCATTAAATAACAATAAGGCAACTATTATCCATACACATTTATACTTAGTGTATAAAATGTTAAAGTTGGTAGTAAGTACAATTTAGTCAGTAAAAAACTTAAAAAGCAGTTGTAGCCTAGCTAGAGGTATAGCTGTAGGACTACCAGGTCAAAGCAATATGAATACTGGTATGCATCAGTGTTTTTTTTAATTCATGTGCTCATCACAAAGTAAAAACATTGTTAGCTGAAGGAAAACATTGTGATCATACTTCCTTGAGAACTTTGTGTTACCATGTTGAAGGCCGGTGGGCGTATTCTGATACCAGGGTGCACATTAACCATACGATAAAAATAAGTTTATTAAGTAGCAGCTTTTTTTTCTGTCAATCATTTCAATTTCGATTTCAGTCAATAAATCACTTTTCTTTTTGAATATTGAGAGATTTGTAAACCTAGCAGTGATTATATACCTAAATATCTAGAATTTATCACACCTGTGATAGTATTAAAGAATAATAATAGGTACCTACATAAGACAATTACTCAGAAATACTTAAGATATAAATAGTACTTTACATAACACACACATGCTCACTCCACTCCAACTATTAAGCATTCTTAATACAATGGTATGATACAAACAACAAGCCATAAGTGTATAGAACAATCATTATGATTGTTGTAACATTATCATAATATATGCCTACCGCCATGTCTTAAAGTAGGACCACTTTAGCTGTTAAAGCAAGACAACACTCTGCTGGGCCTGTTGGTCTAGTGGTTAGTGGCCTGATAACTATACCCGATGTTGTGGGTTCAATTCGCACCTAGGACGTGTTTGTGTGACGAGCATGATCATTTGTTCTGTCCGGGTGGAATTTACTTGTAATATGAATGTATTTAGAAATATGGAAGTATGTGTTTATTTGTTGTCTAGTACTTATAACACAAGTTACTTTTGTGCACTTAATTTGAGATTAGATGGTGTTGTGGAAATATATCTATGCTATGTGAAGCGCTGCCTCCCTTCCACTATTGTAATAAAATTACTTTAAGAGGTGCTGGGAAGCACCGGGATCATACATATTATTAATAAAAATCTTATAACAAACTTACAATAAAGTATATCATTTGAACCCAAAGTGGATGATCATGACCCAAGGGTTCATGGGTGCCAAAGGCCTAAAGAAAAGGGTAAAAGACTCAGGAAGAACCAGGTGTCGTAGAAGGATGGGAGGTATTCAAAATTTACTCTAGGTAGATGTAACATATTATTTAATTGGAATCAATATCTCATGAATGTGTAGTTATTTATAAGATGGAAAAAGTAAATATTCAACATAATTTTTAGTATACACACACAGAGATGTGGTAGATTTAACATAAAGTCTTGTAATACATTATACATGACCTAACGCAAGTAACAGGACAACATCTTGCATATAATTTTAGCCAAGGACATAAATGATATTGGGGTCAGAATTATACACACAGGGGCTGACTGCATGACCTTCACAACACAATAGGGAGACAAGGTGTCCAGACATAGTGAGACGGGATGTACAATTGTAATCTAATCAGAATATAGCAGACAGGACTAATATTTTTCTTTAAAAACATGTTGGTTTGGAATACAATATTTTTTAATTAATTCTAATTGTTTAATTTTACAAGCATGAAAGGTTACTGAAGTTTATAAATCACCTAACTATTGATCAACCTTGAAGAACCTTTATTTGTTTCTGTTTTAAATTAAACATTTAGGCTTACACTTAGGCTCTAAGGAAATGCTGGCATCTATTTCCCTTGGTACAGCCAAGGGTGCCTAGCAACATACCTATGTTGCTAAACACCCTGTAGTGGATGAGAAACCTAGCATTATTATTGCAGTGTGCAAGACTACCTCTACACTATAGAATGCACGATAACTAACATTATAGTACATGAGCTGAATACCAAACGCCTACTTTTATGGCGGAAATTTAACGACTGGAAATCTTTATAGTTTTCTGCAATAGAACACAAATAATTGAAAACATGGTTATATATTTTTTTTTGTATGGGAAATGTATGATAAAAAAAAGACATGGTAAATAAACTTCAAAAGGCTCTTTTTAGGTTATAAAAATAATAATATTAAGTTTTAAACAGCTCTGATGGCTGCGAGAATAATTGTGCTAAAGCTTTACGTTCTATACTCACCGACTTATGCGAAAGGAGACAAGTTTACACCCATTACTTGACTAAAACACCGCTAAAACACTGTTATTTTTATTTCGCCTTCACAATAAAGTGTCCGCTGTAGTTCGTATCAAGGTAAAAACAACAACGTATATTTGTCAAGGGTAGCTGTACACCTTAACCTTAATCTATGCGCTGAATTATGCACAAATTAGCAACAATACAATTTCTAAGACGTTTTTAAAAGGTTTAGCCGATTGCGCCAAAGTAGTAACAACAATCGATCGAAAAGCAGCACAGACTATAACAAATTTATATGATTGTACCACAGACCTAGTATATAAAGACGTGACAGTCGTATATAATAAGAACATTGAAATCCTTTTTAATTTATTAGAATGGATTGCTAAATTTATAATTATGATACCCTTAAATGAAATTCGTTAATGTAAAATAGATTTATGAGCGTTTTGTTAAATACGAAACCATACTATTTATACGAGTTTAAGTGGCGCCATCTAATGCTAAAAGGCTCCAGAAGCCACAGGTAGAACTTTTTAAGCAAGTTTACAATAAATATCAGAAGTTTTCATGTTTTTATTATAATTAGAAGAGGCGGTCTAGTAGGAAAACTAACATGTAAATCATTAATTCTAACAAAATCACAAAACCTTATGAAAAAGCAACGGTACTAAAAGCTTAAATCGATACCTCCCACGTAAGTTGTTGTAACCCACAAAAATGACATTTTGGTTTTTTGCTGAAAAATATCCTAATATGAACCATTCTATCGATTTAAAGTAAAAAAACAACAAAAACACTATTTTTAAAGGATTTGTCAGACGTATAATGTTGTAATTTTCAAACGCGAACGAAGTACACCGTTGTATATGCCTATACAACTGTGTACGCGGGGCGCGCGGCAGGTAAAATCACACGTATTGGTCACATACAACAGACTACGCCGGACTTTCAACCGGCCGCCGCACATTGCAATCGCTTACATTATTTGCTAATTTATTGACGTAATTAGTTTATTTCTTATTTGTTATATTGTAACGTGCAAGTATTATATTATCACGAGGGCGTAGAATATGTGACTTACTCAATAATGCGAATATTATGAAGCCAAAACTCCGATACACCCACTGAAAAGGGCAATATTTCATTAAATGAAATAGAATCAAACAGTTTTTCTGACTCAAACCTACAAAATATTAATGTCAAGTTTCTTTTTGTACTATTTTCGTCTCATGATTTGGATTACTAACACTTTTCATGGTGGCACCAACCTAAACTATTGTATAGATTACTTACAACAATATACGCCGGTGAGCATTCATCGAAAATGTTGTATGTAATACATACAACATTTTACGTTTCCGTTGAAGTTAATAATTTTATTGTATCTAATACATACATCGTTTTACTTCGGAAATCGTTCATTAAAATGTAGTTGTATAGTGAAATACTATGTTTTACGTTGGATTTACTTCTCTTTTTACTTAAAATTTACGTTGTAAGTCAAGTCATCAGTTCAAAAGTCGATCTTTAAATGGTAAGTACGACTGCCTCAAGAGCCAGATGCATACCTAGTGCATTGTATTAGCACGCCGAGGTCTCAGGTTCGATTGCCTAAGTATGCTGACCATTTATTATACAAAACATTATTATTGTTTCAGAGTCTCCATTATCAATATGCTTTAATGAGGCGGATATTAATGTCATTTATAATTTTTGGCATGTACTTATTGGTTTATAATAATGAGAGTTAAAATAAAAACAATTGTGTTAATTGTCAACCTAACATACCTAAAATGACCTTTTATGGGAGCCTCAAAACAATATAAAACAAATTAATATTATTTTTATAAGATCAATATTAAAACCTGAGATGCTTTATCAATAACAATATAGAAAAAAGAGAAATAAACGAAATATTTGGAAAAGACCAATGTCTATAATTCTGAATCAGAAAATTCAGCGTCATTATTAACGCCAGCAACGAAAGATAAATGCCTGGAAAAGTCGTGATACGTAGCTGTAATAATTTCAGTATGACACAGGTTCATTAAGTCGTCATATTTTGCCTTAGTTATGGCAAGACGGTTGGAACACAAGGGGTTAAGCTCAGTCATGCTATTCCTTTAGCGTCTACGGGTATTAGTATTAAGAGCAGTTGTCATAGCATTACTATCTGCCAAATCGTACCGATACATAATTTTAAAAGGATCTTCTGCACATACTCTTAGTTCTTTTATTTTATTCCATCTAACTACGTTCTCATTTACATTTTTAAACCAATTACGACCAATCAAAAGTATTTCATAGTTATAAAAAATCTGTATGCTTAATTTCTATGACGTTATATGGTTTTCCCTCCTGTTTCGCCCATCTAGCCGAGCTAAACCATTCAAAGGGTGTATAAATACGTTTTTTTTTTAGACGTACGTTCTGTTAGAGCATGTACACTATCGCCTCCTGCCTGGGTGACCTGCAAGGTGCATGAACAAGGTGCAAAAGAATTTAGATTCTGGTCTTACAATTGTGCCGGTCAGAATCGCAATCGTTTCGTGTTTACTTTTTATGTTTGTATTGCTCATAAGCTTAATGTGAATGTTGAGGAATATTTATTTATTTATTTATAATATTACTATCGAACATACATTTCTTCAAAAAGGTGATAGCGTACATGCTCTAATAGAACGTTTGTCCAAAAAAAACGTATTTATACACCCTTTGAATGGTTTAGCTTCGCTAGATGGGCGAAACAGGAGGGAAAACCATATAAGAAAGAAGAAAGAAAGAAAATACATTCATAGAAATGAAGCAAACAGATTTTTTAAACTATATAACACTTTTGATTTAACGTAATTGGTTTAAAAATGTAAATGGGAACGTAGTTAGATGGAATAAAATAAAAGAAGTAAGAGTATGTGCAGAAGATCCTTTTAAAATTATGTATCGGTACGATTTGGCAGATAGTAATGCTATGACAACTGCTCTTAATACCAATACCCGTAGACGCTAAAGGAATAGCATGACTGAGCTTTACCCCTTGTGTCCCAACCGTCTTGCCATAACTAAGGCAAAATATGACGACTTAATGAACCTGTGTCGTACTGAAATTATTCCAGCTACGTATCACGACTTTTTCAGGCATTTATCTTTCGTTGCTAGCGTTAATAATGACGCTGAATTTTCTGATTCAGAATTATAGACATTTGTCTTTTCCAAATATTTCGTTTATTTCTCTTTTTCTATATTGTTTTTGATTAAGCATCTCAGGTTTTAATATTGATCTTACAAAAATAATATTAATTTGTTTTATATTGTTTTGAGGCTCCCGTAAAAGCTAATTTTAGGTATGTTAGGTTGACAATTTAAAACAATTGTTTTTATTTTAACATTTCTTTATCATTATTGAAAACCAATAAGTACATGCCAAACATTATAAATGGTTAATAAATTACTAGGTACTTTGATTTTAAGCTGATCTCATATAATTAAGTTCATATTTTTATTTTTTATAGTGATGTTGATTTTTGTAGTTCTATTTTATTAGTTCTTAAGAAGAGTTTGTAGCGTTACCATTCTATAACTTTGTATAATTGTCTTTTGTATGATTGTTATATGTTAAAACGTTCTTGATTATTCAGCAATAGAAGAAGTCATTTAATGAGGGTTTAAAAGCTCAGTATTTTATTCTCAAAGATTTTCTGATTAGGTCTTAACACTGATGTGATTTCTAAAAACAATAACCTTAATAACATTTCTTTTTTATTTATTAACCTAAAAAACTAATCACTGTCAAATTGTACCTTTAAATTCTGTAACTAATGTAAATATTATAACCACATACAACAGAGTAAGACTTATGTTTTTCAATGTATACAGTTGTAACTATCATATACCACAAGTGATGCCTCTGGGCGCCGCGGTATAATGTTGTAAGTATCAGATACAACAGCTGGCATAGCTTCTTTTCCGGAGTAAAATGTTGTATGAACAATATCTCCGTAAATAAACAAATTACTTAAAATATCTTTTAACGTAGTTAAGAAGACTATTATATTACATTTAAATACGAAATTTTAATAAGATGCAACAATAAATGCAGATTGTGGGTTGATTTGAATCTTTAAATCGCTCTCCTGTAAAATTGCAGTTTTGGAGATACAACAACTTACGTGGGAGGTATCGAAATATTTACAGATATTATCATATCAACTACAAACTGATTTATTCTCATGGGTATGTTTATTCTGTAAGGGTCACGGGGCTCCTAAGAGTATCGTATTTGACGAAATGGTAAACACGGTGTAACGTTTTAAACGCAATTTATGAAAATAATTGGTTAAATATAGGCTTCTGAATAGAAATTTATTAACATTTAGGTAAGGCAATTTGTCAGGACAATATCCTTTTCTTACCATGGTTTAGAAACATCACTTCACGAAAAATAAACGAATATACCTAAACTTTAACATAAAGACAATTATTACCCTTTTAAAAACAATAAAACAATAAAGTCTAGCTAAATACACGACCGATCTGTAGTTACCAAATCGTCACACTTACCTACATAATCAGTACCTAATTAATGCTAAGGTATTGCAAAAAGTGCATCACACAATAAGACCTTTACATACTTCATTTTACAATGAGTCCCGCGGAAACACTGCGATGCCATTACGACTCGCGATATACGCGGCGGCATTATCGCTCGTTCGTGGAGATTCTCCGGCGATATAAGGGCAGAGTCGTCACGATTCTCTCGCTCGTGGAGACAGCGCCTAAGAGTTGATGACCTCAAAAATGAAAGTAAATCAGCTTTTATTTCGGTAAAAAGTGACAGAGAAGTTCTTCATAAACTCATGTTAGCTACCAATATGTTTTCATGATTAATTTTATTAAAACACTGACGTCATCTATGTCCGGGAAAAGCATAACTACCCGACAAGAGTTTGTACGAATATTGGAAGGGAGAATCCTCTTGCGAAGTCGTGCCACGCCCGGCGCGCAGTCTTTTTCTGGTCGTCGTCGAGTAAGCAACTCCTGAATAATCGCTACTGTGATCGTGAGCTTAAAGTTATAAAAGTGTAGTGAAATACCGTGTAATATAATATCAAGTAAAATAAAATAAGGTGCTTGTAGGTATTGGTCTTGGATGAAATATACTTACGAGTAAGAACACCTCAAAGTGTTTGCAAGTAATTTATTTCCTCTGATATCCTTCAAATTATATTCTTAATAAATTATTAGCCTGTGCAACTATTTGCTTTAATCCTGGATTTTTTGAACACTTAAAAGTAACTTAAGAATGAGTGCAGTGAAGTGTAGTGAACAAGATGGAGGACATTTCGAAGCTTTATTAAAAAAGGGGCGAAGATGCAGTGTACATTAATATACCAAGTACTTCAGTTCGGTAAGTCCAATTTAATTTTAATTATAATCTATTGTGTCGCCGACTTTGAATACCTACGGCCGGCGGCACGGCTACTCGGGCGCCGCGCGCCGCCGTGCTGGCGCTACTTTGTTGAAATCTCAGCAGATTGACAACTGGTCATCGATTAATATTGCGTTCCTGTTAATAAGGTCAGTGGGTCATCTTAGGGGCAGAATGCGTATTAACTTACCTAGAAGTGCGTTTTGTGTATTAGGTACGAATAAGATTGACTACTTGATGCATTATTTTTTTTAAATTAACAATAGGTAGGTAGGTACTAATCAAATGTACAACGCAAGTTACTTGACTATACTCCATTTGTTTAGGTAGTTAACTAAATGTAAACAATCTTGGTATGTCTTTTAAACAAAATGTGATCTTTAAAAATGTAAAATACGTTTTACAACATGAAATACATTCAGATTTTCTAAAACTATAGTTAATTGATTTATAAGCAGTAATATCCAAATTAAAAATTATTTTTTTGGTTAAAAAGTAATGCCAAGATTGTTTACATTTAGTTAACTACCTAAACAAATGGAGTATAGTTCAGTATAATCTGAAACAGAGATATTATTAGTGTGTAGGTAGGAACGTTATTAGATCATTGAACTAATGCCTTAACATCTGACTATCGACAGCGAGCGCGCGAAGCTCTGTGCGTGCGTAGATACTGTAGGTAGACTAGGTAGAACGCCCAAATCTATACAACGTGCCGCTACAACGGCGACATTAATTTAAAACACGGTTAGGCCTAGTAGTAATTAATCATATACGTCACTAGCTGTCCCCGAAAACTTCGATTCGCTGACAAAAAAAGAATGAAAATTTTCCCTCATTTTTTTAAAGATAATTATGAGAAAGTAGGTAAGTCTGCTAAAGATTATTGTTATTATTAAAACGCATGTAAAAAAATACTTGCATTAAAAACGACGGTGTCGGATTCCTGATCTAATAACTCATTTATAAAATCGTTTTCCAATTTTAGTTTTTGGTAAGGCTGATTATGCACCTCATTATTAAGAGGGTGCACCAGAGTATTGCGCACTTATTTATTTCATTTACGGTATCGTTTTCGATCTCCCCGCCGCGCCGCGCACATTTCGCGTTGCTTCGAGTTTCAATAAAACCGTCCTAACTTTTAAAATATTTGTCCGATTCTAATACAATAAACGACAATTCTATTCATTAATATTTTAACATTTATTTGGATAAGGATTAATAATGAAGAAGCAAAATCGAGCCTCGCAAGTAGATTTTTTTTTGTGGAAGATATTGTTATTGTTCGTAAAACATATACTGTACTGGACTTTTTTTTGTAGGTAATAAAGAATACTATAAATATGTAGAACATTAGTTTTACCTATCATCAATACTGTTCATTTATTGCATTTTTATATTTCTTTATGTTTGCGCACACAAAGAGTTAAACGTAGTGTTACCTTCGGGGCGCCGCCATAGAGAAATATTTTTAGGACAGAGAAATTATCGTCGATTTCTTAGCTTTGAAAGTATTTCCTTTGTTTGTACCATCGGTCTATTTTAGGTCCTAGCAACAATCTAGGTCCTGAGAAGTATTGGCCTAGGACGCGCCAGTCTTAAGATATAGACCTTCGATTTTTCATAATTTTCTTAAAACTTTTTTCAAAATGACGACTCGAATTAAAAATACTGTCGGTAAAGAAATTGCTGCTTTGATCGAGAAGCATCAGATGATATACCTAAGTAAAAAGAAACTGCAAAAATAAAAAGAAATGTGAACATCTACAAAAAAAAAAAATTGTTTCGTTTCTTCACCTTGAGTAGCGATGAGGGCGCTGGACTTAGTCAAATTTTTTTAAGGATAATTTTTTTTTTTTTTTTTTCGGTGATTGCCCTTATTCTTGGCAATTACGGGTTGTCCTTAACGATAAAATCCATTTACGTTCTGAGATGCATGCTCCTACGACGCACCGTTTCCGAGTAATGAATTGAATGATACTGTACTATGTTTTATCTACGACGCTCGTTATTTCCTGAATATTTTTTTTAGAAAAAAAAAAAATAATTTTTGCTCGTTCTCGTTAAGGTAAAGTTTGTCCCTAGCTTAACAAAACTTAAAATACGCGAATTGTTTGGAATTCTCAATACTTTCGATCTAAATTAAGTTGATCGTTGAGTATATCATTGTTTTTAATAATTTAATTGTAATAGTTATTGTTCGTTTCATTGTTTATTTTTTTTTTGTTATTGATTATTTCTTGTAGGCTTTTTTTTTTATCTACGACGCGACGTTGAAAATATTTCATGTCGACGATGAAATATTGAAAACGACTTGTTGCTATAGCCCGAAGCTATAAGACTATGTAAAAAAAGACCCGCAAAACATCGCACATATTTCATGATTCGAATATTTGTTCGGTTCTCGTCAAGGTAAAGTTGGACCCTAGCTTAACAAATGTCT